>JANAVB010042420.1:7412330-7895803 GCA_029216955.1 Iris pallida | reverse complement strand
CTTACATGCTTTTAGTATTCTTCATAGAGTATAAATATATGTGCTTTATTATTGCCATTTGACCAAGTATGCTGCATTTGATTGAGTTACGATAAAATATTGGATACTTTAAGATAGTATAATTGTATAAATATGAAGATTCTATTGGTTTGTGATCTAGATGTTACATAAATTGTGTGTCATCTTAAGGCACACTTTTTGAACCAACACAGAAGCTCAATCTTTCTCCATAAAATTAGCTTTAACCAAAATGTGAATGCTTAGATAGATGATTGACAATACATTAAAAGATGGGATGAGAAATTAGTCTATCCATGGGATGTTGGATATGGCACAGATTAAGACAAGATGAGAGAAAATCCTCATAGGTGGTTTGGATGTGCAACCTAGACCAATAGATGCTTAGGTAAGGAGGAGAGGTAAGATAGTGTTAAAGGAGCCGCTAGGACTAGAGGTAGGTATGCTTAAACGAATTTGGATTGAAGTTTTGGAGAAGTATATGGCTTTTTATTAGTGTTACAGCCCCCTCCTTTAACACTGAATGAAAGAAAGGATTCAAACAACCGACCCCAAAAGTTTAACGGGATTATTTATGGTGTCCTCCTCTGCTTCATCTGGATGCAAAGTATAATTCTCCCTCTTCTTAGATGTGCTCTTCACAGTGCTAGGATCCTGGTTATAGAGAGTTCTTGTTCAACGGGATGAGATGTGCCATCTACCAACTGTTTGGCATTTGTAGGGATGAGATGTGCTGTAGTAGCAGTTTGGGCATAGCCTTCAGTCCTCCCTGCACTTATGATGTTTTTGAGAGCTAACATTTGACAGGTTATGCCCTCTTGCATCATAAGTTGCACTAGTTGAGCCACTTCTTGTTCTTGCTACTTAGGGACTAGAACTCCTAGAAGTCGAACTCGCTCTAACGCTCGTTTAGTAGACAGCGAGTGGAGTGCATGAGCCCCTTTAGAGATAGGGGCGAGTACTACACGAGCTCGTAAGTCAAGTACGGACGCTACGCGCCTTGTCTACGAAGCCTTTTAAAAAAGCCTCGTCTTGCTTCTCTCTTCACTCATCGCCTCCGTTTCCGATGGAAACTCCGGCGCCCTCGAGCTTGCTATCGCTACCCCTCGGCTTCGGAGACTACTCTCGCTTCGCTCGGATGTTCCTCGTCCCCTGGGTACCACTAGCTTGCAGTACTGTCCTTACTACCCTCCCATGAGTCTCGCTCTACTTACTTTCTTTGTTAAACTATCCTTACTATGAAAGCACTTCCTTTTTTCCGTATAATGATCACAGAACATCCGATGGTTTGAGTTGTGCTTTTAAGCTCCTTCTCCGCTTTTGCTTTCATCTATGGTTGAAACCCTAGACCTAGACAACGTCTAATCCACTTCAATTGAAGCAGTTATTAGATCAGCTGCTACAAAAGCAGTTCCGAATCCGAACTTTCCCGCAATTCAGAATTGATTGGTTGAACCGGTAGTCGAGCTGAGTGCTTGCCCTTTTCTTTCCTCTCCTTTACGTACAACTCCTTGGGGAGAAATACTTGAGAGAGGGATATTACTGCAACTTACATGCTTCATTTGTCGGCAAATATCAGACCAAGGTTTGATTTCTGTGGGGGGGGGGGGGGGGGGGGGGGGGGGGGGGAGAAGGGCATAGGAAGCCTTTTATTTATAGCAAGTCCTCCCTGAGACCCAGTTGGTCCAGAGGCATGTGATCTGCTTGACCCATCTCCCTTGGATACTGACCTTTCCTTATTTGGGCACTAGGGTGTTGGAGTCTACTGGCCTGGGAACTAGGGTCTTGGACCCTAGGAGTGGTCCTCGTCTTCCTTATTGTGGGTCTCCATCGATTGCAGTAATCTATAGCACCATCCCTCTCGATCTTGGAGAAAAATGAACACGAGAAGCATAGTCTGGCTGGCATCTAGGGTTTCCTCAGAAACACTAGCAAAGCAGCCGATGCCCGAGGAATGAGCCATTTTTCACACACACACACACATCAATTTTGTAATTTATAACTACTGCATCAGTATAAAATATTTGTCTTCAAAGAAAAGAAGAATAAAATAGATTAATGCTCCAATATAATATATATAAGTTAGTATGCTTAAGATACTGTCTATATGCAAATATTTGAGTGTGAAGTACTTTGAATTTCTTATACAGGAACTTTGCCGTGTCTACTACAACTTTTTGGACTCCTTTTCATTCCTGAATCTCCAAGATGGCTGGTAAGTTAACTAGGAGGATATGCTCTATCATTTATAAGTACGACTAATGTCGATTTTTGCTGAATTGTTTTCAGAGGCTACTTATTGTCATTGATAGTTTAAGTAGAATTGTGATAAGAAAATCTTTCAGATGGTACCCACCGATTCAAGTAGGTAATGGGTATATTGATATGTTTACTTTGTTTAATCATTATAGAAACATAATGATGCTTGTGAGCCTGAAAGCTTGAAGAAAATTTTGGGAAAGAAAATATTGGCATGCAGTCCATGAATATATAAACCAATATCTCATAATTGCTCACAAAAATATTGAGAACTTACCAACTGTTTTTCAGCCTAGTGGTTGAGATGATTGGTAACGGAAGGGGAAGTCGGGTTTAAGACCCAGGAGGGACAGTTAGAGACTGGTCAGTAAAACGATCGGAAAAACATATTGAGAGCTCATCAATATCTTCGTCATCCTCGTCCAAGCCCTTTCCCATCAGAACGGGTTCAGCTATGGACCTGATAAATCTTGACAAGATAATAAGTTTTATATTGTGTCAACCTGACATCAGATGCCAACCCTTTGCTTTGGCACAAATTTCTAGCCAAGATAGCTATGAGAAAGAGAGGGCCTTTCCATATAGTTAGTGCCAAATTCCTGAGACATAGTGAGAACTACACGTGTAATTCAAGGTATTATGTTTTTGTGTCGCTTACAAGTTTTGTAGAAACATCTTTGAATCGACATATAGTGGATGATGTACAATCCATTGTTTAGTATTATCCCAAAGTTTTGAGCTCAATTGAATCTTTTTCTTCCATGCATTTTATTTTGGGCCAACATTAACAAATGAAGTGCAAAATCATAGATTGTTGTAAATATAGAACCCACAACAGCAGGGAAAAAAAGGGAGGATCACAAACCATGTGATGCACATTTGCAAGGTAAAAGTAATCTGAAAATAAGACTTTGCAGGCTAGGAGTTTTGCATAAGAGACAAACCCATGTACTAACTCCAAATCTTGTGTTTCACTAACCTCAGTTTCATTCATAGATGATAAGGACAAACACAAGTTACTACAAATACTAATTTAGAAGAATAAAGTATGTCCGGGTCTATTTTAGGACTACTAGGTTATCTAGGTCTGTTAGAGTTAGTCAAAGATTTGCTCTATATTTATAGATTGAGTTATGACGGAGCCGTGACCTAGGTAACGATGGTCATGAGTCCATCCTTCCATATTTTGTATTACTAGTTATTTTCTATATCTTGTATTACTAGTTATTATAAATAAGAAGGATATTTCCTTCGTTGACTATGCTGATTATTACCTACAATTGATTTCTCTCTTCCGACTTTGGGTTAGCCACCATCTCTTCTTTTCCTCTATCTCCCATGCCTACTGTCGTCTAAATCCCAACAACTAAGAAGCAACTATTTTAAGAAGTATGGGAAGGAAACAACAACTCTAGCTACTTAGGACTTCTGATGAGAATCAAAAGAAAATTTGGGGCAACTTTGCTAGTCCTCTGTACCAGCTTTATCATAAAAATGTCAAAAGTGATGATAAATGTGCTGTTTGTTATGGATCCAATTCTTGAAATGACACCATGCAAGATTAATCCATTTTGGTCTACACGACTACGAGGAGTCAATATGTGAGAGATTGGTAAGGTGCCAAACCATGCAGTGGTTTGACGAGCTAGATATTGTGGAGCCTACTTGCTTCTCCTCAATTGTATATTATCTACAGAGAGGTGGAGCCTTGCTGACGATGTAACTTGTAAGAATGCTCAAGATAAAGACCCTTGTCCCGGATATGGTCCTTGGCAAGCTTGTGCCTAACCGACAGATATTTTGGCTTTACTTTCTTCAAAGACTGTACTCTTGTTTTCTTCTTTCAGTATGTTCTTGAAGTCTCCTTATGTAATTGAGTCTTGATTCGTCAGCTGACACTAATGGAAGGCAGGGTGGATTTATTCCCACCAGTTTACATCAACAAATATATAAATCTCGAAACAACATGAACATTCTCAAAAAACAAATTTAAAATAATTGAATTTTAGTTATAAATCCTTGGATGTAAAATAAGCCAAACATGGAAGTTGAAACAATAGGTTATCAAGTGGAATAGTCATCCATGTAGTTAATTTAAATAAGGCCAGTGTTATTGGCACTGCAAAATCCTTTCGAGGACGACATAAATATTTTTAACTTTTTACTCCTAAAACTGCACTTAGTTAGTTTTTCCTTCTTGGGGCCAACACATTAGGACTGTCAAAATTTTGGCAATCCTGAAGTCAATCATCTCTACCTTCAAAATTTTGGCAATCCAGATAATACACAAGGATTGCCAAAATTTTGACAATCTTGATGATTGCAGGACTGTCAAAATTTTGACATTCCTATTGCATAGTCAGTACTGTCACAATGTTGGCAGTCCTCTATCGTCCCAAACATGATTGTGTATATTCCAAAGCTTTGACTATCCATTAATATAGTTCGAAACTTCATGAACAGAGTACCTTAGTTGACTTTCTACTTGAAAACCATAACAAAATATGTATTACATACGAAATCTAAGAATATAAACAAAATGGAAAAAAAAAACTAGATTTTAAAAAAAATCTAGAATCTAAAGAAAAAAAGACCTAGATTCAATTGATGAAGTTTTATCTTGATTGTGTAAGTTTGTTGGTTCACGCCATCTCCACCGTTAATTGCTGCGAGGTTTAGGATTTAGGGTTGGAAGAGGAAGAGAGAGAAGATGCGTGTTGAAGCCAAGAAAAAGTGTGTTGTCTCAAGAGTAAAATGGAGTAAGTTGTGTTGTCCCCTAACTAGCATCGTCCCTGAGAGTATTTTGTGGTGCCAATAACACCGGCCTTTAAATAAATATTGATCAGACACCAATTTTCAAATGCTTACAGGGCAATTAGAATATGCAGCCAACTCCAAAATCCAAAATATTTAGTATTTTAAATGAGAGAGCATAGAAATAGATGAACCATGACATTCTGGATCGAAGTGAAAGCTTTAATATCCTTGCGAAAATCTGTTCGGTCTATTCATGAAACACTTGATTTCTTACAATAGTAGTAGCAATGTCGGAGAGGCCTGCATCACATGTTGATGATGACAAGCACCATTTGCTTACTTAATTGCCATTTCTAATATGAAGTTGAGTATATAGTAGATATTATTTCCTTGACTTTTTACTTTTTCATGTACTTCTGTTTACTTTTGAGGTTGAATAAAGTTATGAAGTCGGCAAAACCGATGTCTATTATTTTTTTATTTTTTTTTGGTATAGGCTGTTTGATGAACTTACTCTGATCAGATGGAAATGGAAACAATTTCTCCTTATAATGTAATGGAACATTACTTTGGATATAGTTGTGGACGATGAAACATTAAAAGATGATATAGTGGATGTCGCTTCTTAGTCAGTTCCCTCCCTGGGATGCCAGTTTTGCTTCAAACACAAAGAGTGTCCCATCAGAAACCAAATATACTAGAGTCTGTTAAAAGGTCTTCAAGGCTCATTAAGGTAGGAGGAAAATCATTATCATCCTTATAAAAACCTAAAGAATTGAAAAAGTTTAGAAGCCTATAGAAAAGCAGGGATTATTCATCCTTTACGAGCTCAGTTGGCCATAAAGCAGCAAAGGATAGATTTTTTAATGTGAAGGTTCTCTTTGACTCAATGAATTATGATGAATTGACACCAATAGTAAGAAAATCAATTTCACTTCCAATAAGAACTATCACGATGGTGAGGTCTTTGTGAGGTTCAGATATTTGTAGTCGGATAGAGCTAATATGTAGCCCTATCTACTCTTTGGCTTTGTATCCGGTGCACGCTTTTACAATGAAGATATATTTTTTAAATGTCAAGGGATTGGGGAAAATAATAATAAAAAGAGTTAGAAAAATGTGGTCTCTTTATAAGTGGGATACATTGTTTACAAGAAACAAAATTAAGAAATCTTGATCCTGGTACTGTTAAAACTATTAGAGAAAATTTTCTTGATTCCTCGAGTATAAAAGATGCAGTTCGGTCTTCAGATATCACTATGATCGGTTGGAGCTCAAATATCTTTTAGAAAGAAGATGAATTTTTAGTAATATTTGGGAAAAAGGCAGACAAAAGATATTCTTTTCTTTTCACCAGTTTATGTACACATGTGACATAGTACCCAAAAAAAACTTTTATGGAAAACCTTATTTGTGGCAGACATAATTTTCAAGAGGTGGAGGGGACTTCAACTTAGGCAGATCTCATCATAAAAAGAATAGGGTTTGCAATAACATAAAGGATATTAATGATTTCAATAGTTTGTTTGATTTTTCTGTATCAGGAAGGAGGAGACTTTCGCTTGGTCCATTAAGCTAGTGACATTCTTGTTCTTGTAATTGGGAAGTAAATTTTCCTTTGTCCTCTTTCTCTGGTCTTGCTAATGTCATATCTAAACACTATCCAGTTGTATTGAACACTGGCGAGGAAGGGTTGAAAAATAAAATCTTCAGGTTTAAGAAGACTTGGTTGGAGGACTGTTTTCCTGGCTAATGGTGGGTTGAATACCCTAAAGTAGTAAATATTGCCTCAAACATTATAAAAAGTTGAGGTGTATAAGAAAAAGTAGCACGGAGGAAAGTCTGCTTTGTTAGCATTAACTAAAAGTTTGAAATTCTAGATAGGATAAATCATATTGGCCTTATTGATGAGCATAAATTAATTTGAGGGCATCAGCTGGATGGGGAACTTAGTGATATTCAGCTCAGGGGTGGCTCTATGGAGGCGAAGATCCAGAATCTAGTGGCCTTTTCCTGGTGATCAACACACTTTTTTCTCACTCTAGTGCTAATGGAAGAATGAATCTTAATAAAATGGCATCAATTACAAGCGAGAACCTACCTTATATCATCACTCAAAAATATTGCTTATTATTTTGATTAGCACTGCCAGGAGATTTTTGTGACAACTCTGCTCGGATATGTGACTTGGATTGGATAAGTATTTATCAAGGTGATAACTGGGGGACATAACTCTGAAGTAAAATTTGTTGAACAATGAAAGGAAAGCATGCGGTTTTCCAACCTGGAAGAGACAAGGCTCCAAGAACATCATATGAATCTTTTCTTTCTAATTCTAGGATGTAATTAAAAAATAGTTTGCAACTTTTCAAGTAAGTTATGAAGGAAAGAAGAGTTATCCAGACTGAAGGATGCTTTAATTTCCCTGTACCCAAAAGAGAGGTAACTACCAAGGTTGACACTTCAGACTTATAAGCTCGTCTAACTCGGTCAACAAAATATTCGTTAAAATTCTTGCTCAAGCTGTGAAATTATGGCCAATAATGTATTGCAATACCGATAATACCATATAACAATGTAAAGAGTTGGTATCTGTAATTATAACTAAACGTCTGCCGTTATGCAGGCAAATACTGATCGTGGGAATGAGTTTGAATCTGCACTGCAGAAGCTCAGGGGGAAGTCTACTGATATATCTCAGGAAGTAGAGGACATTAAAGTACTAAATGCCTGCTCCAAACAGTTACTTCATTTGTTATAAAGTGAAATATGTATTTAACTACGAGAAGTTGATCCTCATCTTTGTGCAACAGGAGTTTACTAAACTATTAAACAGCCTTCCACGAGGTAACATACTGGAACTGTTTCAGAAAAGATACCTTCGTGCAGTCATTGTAAGTATTTATCAGTTTCATCCTCAGTTTCAGTATTATCTATCCCTCCATCTGTTCATCATTATGTTGGTGAAAACCAGGTTGGAGTTGGGCTGATGGCTTTTCAGCAATTTGGAGGGATTAACGGTGTTTGCTTCTACACAAGTTCAATATTTGTATCGGCAGGTAAAGCAGAAATACGAAATTTCACCAGGTTGTTCCTAAAACATTGATCTAACCTTTGCCATTTGTTTCAGGTTTCTCATCAGGTAAAGTTGGAACTATAGCTTATGCTTTGCTTCAGTTTCCAATGACTGGAGTAGGAGCATTGTTAATGGACAAATCTGGAAGGAGACCACTCTTGTTGGTAAGCAAATTATATGAACCTGCCTTTATTTGGTAACACAACCTAACCTTCTAGAGATATGATAAAATCTGCATCCACTTCAGGTTTCTGCAACTGGAACATGTGTGGGCCTTATCCTTGTGACTATCTCATTCCTCTTGGAGTTGTCTTCTCAATCATCGTTGAAAGCTTTCCTGGCTTTGGCAGGCATACTGGTATAACTATTTACGTATTTGTACTACGTAGTTTCACCTGTTTACACTTCTTTAAATGCCACAATCATCAATAGTGGAGCTAATATTTTCTTATGTGCCCAATATCCGTGTTTAGATATATATAGGATCTTTCTCACTGGGAATGGGGGCCATACCATGGATTATAATGTCCGAGGCAAGTTTTATTATTTTCGGAAAAGAATGTTACCATAACTTTGCAATGCCACCATCATAGAAATAACACTTGGAAAGTTTCCGGTGCAGATATTCCCCATAAACATGAAGGGTGCCGCAGGAAGTCTTGTCACCTTGATGAACTGGTTTGGTGCATGGGTTATATCCTATGCCTTCAATTTTCTCATGGCTTGGAGCACAGCAGGTGATGACCAGTACTATTAACTGGAACTGATAACATGATCCATCATTCCTCAAGCCAATATGTTGTCTTTTCCTTGTCCAGGTACCTTCTTTATATTCATGTGCATATGCGGCCTCTCTGTTGTATTTGTTGCTTTGATGGTACCGGAGACTAAGGGTAGAACTCTAGAAGAGATACAAGCTTCGATGAATTCTGTCTCCGATGTGCATTCTTGATTGTTTTTCTGGATCATGGGGTACAGCATTTGTTTTGTTGATATCACACTCCATTCTCCCATCGGTTTTCTCCTGGTACGTGATGCATTCTAGCGTATCGATTGGTTCTAGCATCCGCGCCCTTTGTCGCAGAATCGTGGGTAATAAAATGGCGGATCTAGTCCTTACCTTATTGTTCAACTTTTCGAAACCTCAATACAGATAGCATCCCTCTCTTGTCGAATTCTTGATTATTCTATGGGAAATTTGTTTTAACTACTTTATTTGTAACATTGATCAATAGGTTTAAAGTTGATGAAAAGCAAACAAAAAGATGTATATTTTGGTACACATCAATTTGGTCTGCCGCTTGGAAAAGAAAATAAGAGCGTCATAATTTTACTGTTAGAGCAAGTGTGGATCTCATCTCCTTTTCCTGCTGATGATGGGAAGATTAAGTGCTTCTGGTACACTGTCGCTTTTGCCATCTTTCATTTAAGCAAGTGAAATCATGACATGGATGATAGAAACTTAGACATAAATTACAAGTTGATGAGAGATTCTGGTTGCTGTCGGTCTTGTTGAATATAGAATGCAATGAGTGTGAAGGAAAGTTTCCAAAAATAGGCCATGATCTTTTTTTACCATATATATGGTAATCTTATGTAAGAATGGATTTGACCATATATATTGTTATCCTACATAGGATTGGATTTCTAATATATGCAAGTCTGCATAGGATTGGATTTCTAATATATAATCCTACATAAGATTGGATTTTAAGCCTACATAGGATGGAATTTCTATGGTATATAAAGGGTTCTAAAGGTTCTCCACAAAATATCTCCAAGAGTGCTCAATATAAGTTGTTGAATAAGTTCAACAACTGTATATCTCATTGTGCTCAAGTTGTTGAATAAGTTCAACGTAAGAGAGATAAAGTTGTTGAATAAGTTCAACATAAAAGTTTGGGAGATTTTTTTTTATCTTTGTGATAGAGAGTTCTTCAGTGCAAGGAGAGAAGTGTTGAAAGCTATTGTAATTCATTTTCTTCTTAATAGTGGAACTAAACCACCCTCGTCTGTGGAAGTAGGCATCTTGGCCGAACCACGTAAATCATTGTTTTTATGGTTGTGAATTTTCTTTGAGATATTCTCTGATTTCTTTGGTTTATTTTTGTTGTGCCCCAACAGAGTGGTTAGTACCAGTAAGAAATTTTATGATCTCTTTGCAATGATGTTTCATCAATTAGAGGAACTTGTGGATGAACTTTAAGAGCTTTACTTGTGTTAGATGATTTTTTTTTTTCTTTCCCTTTCTAACAGTTACTTTGGTTGAGTTGTATTATTTTTCGCAAACAAACATCATAGGCTTCTGATTCTCATTCCTCATTTCTCAGAAAAGTATCCACCTTCTGACACGAGATCAGCTTGTGCCTTTACAAAATGATTCAGAACCGCCTTCTGACACGAGACAGAATTAGCATGTTTGGGGTTGACTGCACAGACGAAATATGTTGCATGTGTGGAGATATGGATCAGTCCAGGAATCACATTTACTTTCGATGTGACTTTGTTTGGATACCTGGAATACACAGTGCACCAAATTCAGCCTTCCTCCTTCAATGCATAGATATCTTGCCTATGTCATGAATGAAGTCAAGGCCCAGGTGGGAGGGTATCGACGGATCCGCCTTATCTTGGGAGCGGTAATCTGACATATCTGGAGGGAACGGATTAGGCATATCTTCGAGGGTCTCTCCCTCAGTATATATTTGTACAAAGAAACATAGAAGTCCTTGATCCTAGATGATTATTTTTTGCGATCTGGATTGGGATACAGTCTTATAATATTTGGTATTCCTCAATATATATATATATATATATATATATATATATATATATATATATATATATATATATTAAACGCGATGCCTGGCGATTCGGGAGCGGGAGCGCTAGGGTTTACACGCGGGCCGCCCCCGCGGCCGCCGGACCCCCTGGTCGGTGGGGTGCGGGCCTCGGCCAAGAAGGGCGGCCCCCCTCCCGGCGTTGGGGGGAGCAAGATCGGGGGGGTCGGGCGGACCCCCCGATGCCTAAACGCGCGGCTGCTCCCCCCCAGGCGGTGGGGGGGAGCACAGGGGGGGTCGGATGGACCCCCCTGGGTTGTCGATGACCCCCCAAGGCGGCAGGGGGGCGGGCTCTATGGGGGGGGGTCGGGCGTCCTTCACTCGGTGACGGGGGGGTCGGACTCGCTGCGGGGTGTCCCCATGGATCTGAACTTTGAATTCGGAGCAGGTTCAGGATCCCTGGGGAGCCAAACGGAGGGAGGCGGATGGACGACGGTTACACGCCGTCGTATGGCGAAGACCGGGGGGAAGACGGGAGGCGGACAAGGTCAGGTTAGGGATCGCCATCCCGATAGCCGTTAGAACGGGTCAGGGTCTCGGCCATCTGGCCGGGGTCCGGGGGTGTCTGCTGGGAGATCGGTGGGTTGACGGCCTAAGGCGACCGCGACGGCCAAGAGAAAGAGCAAGGAGGTGGATCTGGATGTTCTGGGATCTGGGACTCCTCATCCGGTGATTGCCCCGAGGCCTCCTAGGACGACCCCTCGGCCTACTGGACGGTCCTGGACTGAGATCTGCAAACCTGTGGGACCAAAAACCCCCACTTCGATGGAGTACGTTCCGTCGATCAAGGCAGGGAGGGGTTTTCGGGCCTCGTTTCCTGCGGAGGAGATCCAGAAGGTGTCAGCATACTGGAAGAATACCCTCGTCCTGTATGTCTTGGGCAACAAGCCTTTCTACGGGCAGATCCGGGACTATGCAGCGCGTGTCTGGCAGCCTAAGGGGAGTATGGAGTTCTATGCTCGCGAGAACGGCTTCTATTATGTTAAGTTCGGACTCGCGGAGGATATCGCTAGGATCCTCCAAGGTGGCCTCTGGACGTTCGACGACAGACTGATCATTCTCAAGGAGTGGACTCCGGAGCTGCGATGTGAGAGGGAAGTTCTGAATGTCATTCCAGTATGGATTCGATTCCTTGAGTTCCCGGTCCGGTTTTGGAGCATACCTTTGTTGATGCGGCTGGCCAGCTTGGTGGGCACCCCGATCAAGACAGATGAAGCTACTGCCTTTCGGACGCGATTGATGTACGCTAGGATTTTTATGGTGATTCGGGCGGGGGGGAGCTCCCGAAGATGGTAGAATATGAGATCCCTTCTGGGGAGGTACTTACCCAGAAGGTGGAGTACGAATGGGTTCCACCTACCTGTTCACGTTGTTCCTGCTTCGGGCATCTGGCCAGTGCATGTTCGGAGGTTGGACCTCCGGTGGAGCCTATTACCCCTCCTAGTGTGGCTCCAGAAGTCCCCTGCGATATGGATTTCAGAGATGATAGCGGAGCGGATGTTTTGGAGGGGGAGGTTACTCATCCTGTGAGTGATGGCGGTTTGAGCCTCGTTGTATCTACTCAGCCTGCACCCACGGGTGGAGTGATGTCCACTGGCCAGGGGCTGAGTAGTATAGTTACTAGAGGTATGGTGGCGTCGGAGATTGAGGCACGAGGAGAGGGCGGATCGTCTGGAGGGCAGGTTTACTGTAGGAAGAGACGTGCTGTCGGCCTGCTGAGAGATGGCCCCTCCATGGTGGTGGGACATACTACAGACAGAGAAGAGGCGGTGTGTGTTGACAACCCTGCCTGGGCGTTGGTACTATCTCAGGTCGCTCCCCAACAGGCGGTTTCGACTGGGATGGAGGAGGATTCTTTAGCGACGGATGCGGCACCTCCCCCAGGTGTCGACCCGGGAGTTTTACAGGGGGACCCCACCTCTCATTAATTAATGGCCATTATCGCCTGGAATGTGAGGGGAGCGTGTTCGCTAGGGAGGTGGAGAGAGATTTGTGGGGTGCTCCACAGAGAGAAATGTGATATTTCTGTTCTATTAGAATCCAAGATCAAAGGTGAGAAGACTCTTTCTCGACGGACCCCTTCTCATTGGGACCAACTGCACAACCTGGCTCTTTGTGACATGGCCAGGATTTGGGTTCGCTGGAACTTGAAGAGTTGGGATGGAGACTTGATCTTGATGACGGAGCAGTTGATTGCCATCTCCTTCGTGAACAAGGGTGGCTTCCGGTTCTTGCTGGGGGCCGTATACGGCCACAATGACAGAAGGAGACGGGAGTCCCTATGGAGCGACATCTCCCGTGTTTCATCTGTTGCTGACTCGTCGTGCCTTCCTCTTCTCTTGATCGGGGACTTCAATGCCCTTCTGCACCAAGGGGAGAAGCTGGGTGGTCGTCCGGTTCCAGATTCTATCCTCTACGATTACCAGAGATGCCTCCTGCTTGCGGGGCTTTGGGGATTGTCTCGCTCAGGCTTCATCTGGACTTGGCACAACAAAGCAACTCATCACAGGGTTGCTTGTCAGCTGGATCGAGCTCTGGACAATGGGGAGTGGTTCCGTCACTTTTCCAACACTTCGGCTGAGGGCCTGGCAGCTGGGACGAGCGATCATTCCCCCATCAGGGTTGGCTTCACTGCTCGGTCTCTTGCACTACAAGAAACTAGGGTGTCTTACAATGGTCGAAAGCTATTGCAAAAATAATATAACCCGTTGCAAAATTATTCTGCAACAGTTATTCGAACTATTGTAAATTCGAGCGTTGCAGATTCCTCTTGCAACGGTTATAGAAGATTTTTGCAACGTTTCTATAAATAGTTGCAAATAACGTATTATGTAACGGATCTCACGTTAATGCATAATGGTTACATAGTGTTGTCAATAATATATTTGGTAACGATTAACAAACCATTGTAAATATTGAGTAAACCACGATGGTTGATAACTGTTGCCTAAAATATTTCATACAGAGGTTAAAAATTGTTTCGGATAATAGGCAACGGTCAATAAAAAATACTTTTTTTTTACCTCCAATAGGGCTCGAACACCCAACCTCCTGGATCACATACCTCCACTCTACCAATAGGCTACAGGCTCATTTGTATATAAATACTTATATATAATATACATGTACTTATATTATTTTCATCAATTGAAGCTTTTGGATCGATGTTAAATATATTATCTAATATTTTTGTTAACAAACAAGGAACCAATTAATACGAGTAATTCTAATGCTTAAATCTCTATTGTGTATAAATAAAATCCAAATTGGACATTGAATTTGCAACGTCTATAAACAAACTGCTGCAAGATTAATATTTTATAATAGTTGTTTATTCTTTTGACATTGGTTATCATAAATGTTGTTATTAAACAAAAAATTGCAACTGGTAGCATAAATCGTTGCACAATTATTACAAATAATAAGCCCACTCACAACAGGTTACAAAAATTATTGCGCAACTGTTGCTAACAATGAGCCTTTTTTATAAGGCTTTATGTAATCGTTGCAAAATATTAATAAATTTGTAACAAATACTTAAAACCCTTGCATAACCGTTGTCCATTCAACTCGCTTTGACAACACTTTCATAAAACTATTGCTTGATCGTTGTAAAAAAGAAAAATGTTTAGCAAGTGTTTATGAACTGTTGTAAAAAAATTTATTAGGCAATGGTTAATTTATAACCATTGCAAATATATTTAATTTAGAAACGGTTATTTCAACCGTTACGTGACTGTTGCAAATTATAGTTCCAGCAACATTCATAAAAGCGTTGCACTAAAACCGTTGCAAAATAGGGGTATTTTTTGTAGTGTTGGGAAGGCCCGCCCGTTCAGGTATAACAACAGTTGGTATCTCTCGGAGGGCTACCTAGAGGCTATCGCTGAGGGGCTTACTAGCGGTCAGGAGGGGACGGCCCAGTTCTGTTTGGTTCGTCGTCTCAAGGCCACGAAGAGAGCCCTTAGGAGTTGGGTGAAGGGGTTGCCCAAGTCCACCTTAGAAGATAAGGAGGTGGAGTTGCGGACCTTGCAGCAGGATATGCAAGCTGACATGCTTAATGGGGACCTGGCGGCTAGAGAGAAGGAGCTGATCGGAGAAGTCAACATCCTGAGGCTGCAGAAGGAGATTAGCTCGGCCCAGCGAGCCAAATGTTCCTGGCTGAAGGATGGTGACCGTTGCTCCAAGTTCTTCTATGATGTTATCCGGACTAGACAGAATAGGAATCACATCTTCCAGCTTCTTGATGCTGATGGCACTCTGTTGGGGACGCCGGCTGAGATCCAGGGCGAAGCTGTCAGGTACTACTCTGAGTTATATTTCCAGACTGACTACCTATCCGTGTTCCCAGAGGTTGTTACGAAGAGATTGGTGACTCCATATGGAAATAGTATTCTGCTTGCCCCTGTTACACTGGAGGAGGTGGAATCTATTGTCAAGGTGGCAGATCCCAACAAGGCTCCTGGTCCGGATGGCTTCAGCAGTGGTTTCTTCAAATGACATTGGAACATTCTGAAGCATCAGGTCGTAGAGGTGGTCCAGAAATTCTTCAACAAAGGGAAGCTTCTGAAAGAACTGAATCACACTTTCCTGACCTTGGTGCCGAAGAAGGAGGGAGCGACAGCATTGGCAGATTTTAGACCTATTGCGTGTTGCAATTATCTTTATAAGATAATTACGTACCTTATGCGTCGGCGGATGGAGGGGATCATGCAGGACTTGGTATCTCCAAATCAGGCTGCGTTCATCAAGGGGAGGTCGATCGCAGAGCATAGCCTCCTGACACATGAGATGGTGAGGGAATTTAGCAGACCTGGAGGGGAGAAAGCTTGTGTTAAACTGGACCTGAGGAAGGCGTATGACATGGTTAATCGCGACTTCCTCTGTCATCTGATGACCGCCATGGGATTCGCGGAACACTGGGTTGAGTTGATCCGGGAGTGCATTACGTCCCCTACTTTCTCTGTTCTCATCCAGGGCGTTCCGTATGGGTACTTCCAGAGCAACCGTGGGCTTAGGCAAGGAGACCCATTGTCCCCTTACCTGTTCACGCTGGTTATGGAGTACTTTACTTGTTTGATGGATCTGGCTCTGCACCGTAGACGGCTGGTATCTCTGTTTCGGAGGATGGTCCCTCCAATTACCCACCTTATTTATGCTGATGATCTGCTTGTCTTCATCCAGCCTTCGACGGAGGGGTTGCAGACGCTTGCGGCTATTTTGGAAGATTTGAAGTCCTTTTCGGATCTCCAGATGAACAGGGATAAGAGTAGGGTCTACTTCAGCTCTCTGTGCCCCCGGAAGGAGGAGCGGGCTGATGTACTGGGTATCGCGAGGAGTGATCTTCCGGTACGATACTTAGGAGTGCGTGGGATCAGGATTGCCACAGTCTGGTGGAATATATCCAGAGGAGAGTAGAAGGGTGGCAAGCAGCAGGTCTGTCATTTGGCGGTCGGATTGAGCTGGTCAGATCGATAATCTCGACTATGGCCCATTTTTGGCTGCAGTCCATCATCCTTCCTGTGGCCACTATTCGGTGTGTGGAGCGACTATGTGCTGATTTCATTTGGAGGGGAGGTATGCATGCAATTTTTTGGGACCATCTCTATCGTCCCAGGAAGGAGGGAGGAGTGGGGCTCAGACCGTTGCTGGAGATTAGGGAGGCTTCTGCGCTTAAGCTGGCCTGGAGATTCATCAGCGGGGGATCTCTCTGGACGGACTGGATGTACAGCAGATACGTGAAGCAGGATAACTTTTGGACGTGTTCTACTGACAATAACCACTCATTCACGTTCAAGACTGTCTTGAGACACGGGGGGGTGCTCAAGTCTGCTATCCGGAGGGTCATGAAGGACGGGTCGGGTACGGACCTCTGGCGGGATCCTTGGATAGATCGGCGTTCTCTGTTGGACATCAGAGGCGCCCCGACTCATCAGGAGGACAGGCATGGTCTGACGTGCAGTCGCATCATACTAGATGGGGAGTGGAGGCCGGACTCTTATCGGTTCACTGAGGAGCTAGGTGGGAGCATTATGTCTACTGTCATTGATCCGACTTTGCCTGCGGATCGGTAGATTTGGGAGCCGACTGGAGCATCCTCGGGGACTGGGGAGTTCATATTTCGTAGCTGCTACAACCTTATCCGGCGTACTTTTTCGTTGAGTTCTGATTACGAGTTCGTTTGGTGCAAGGGTCTGGCCAGGAAGATGCAGTTGTGTGTATACAAGCTTCTACTGGGCCGCCTTTTGACTAGAGATCGCCTGAGTTCGTTTGGAGTGCCGGTTCTGGATCCCAAGTGTGTGTTTTGCGGTTTGGAGTCTGAATCTATAAAGCATATCTTCTTCGAGTGTACTCTGGCATGGCAGATCTGGTCGGAGCAGAGTCGGGTATTGGGAGTGGGCGCCTTCAGGAAATATATTGGAGACATCATCACGGTGATCCGAGATAGCAGGGGTAGAGGGCAGGACTGGTTCCGAACAGCCAGAGTTCGCCTGGCTGCTTCGGTTTGACATGTATTGCGGGAGCGAAACCGTCGGATCTTTGAGGGGCTGGTCACCCCTCCGGTTGGCATTCTCCATAACATCGAGTTTGATGTAAATGCTATGGAGAATTGATGAGTAATGAGTGGGAGTCCCACTCTGTTTGTATGTTGTAAGATTATGGCTTTTCCTTTGGAATAAAATTCACCTTTTTTCCAATATATATATATATATATATAAATATATATATAGAGAGAGAGAGAGAGGGTCAGGATCGGGAACACCGTTGCCCTAAACCGTTGGATTGAGCAGACACGCGTCCGGGCTCCATGTCCCCCCCCTCCCGATCCGATGGTGCACGGGTGCGGGCTTTGGTGGGGCTCCGCGGGTGGTACTTTTGATCTGCACACACACACACACGCATATATATATATATATATATATATATATATATATATATATATATATATATATATAATTTTTTTTGGAACATGTATTTGTGTTACAGACTCCTAGCACGAAGGCCTACTACAAACTCAGCCCGAATGTCCACACCCATACTTGTATCTCATCGCATCAGGCTCGATCCGAAGACCCGCACCAGCACTTGTATCTCACCGCATCCAGCCCGCACCAGCACTTGTATCTCACCGCATCCAGCCCGCACTCACATTTATTCCTCCACATTGAATTAAATGTGCTTCTTTCGTTGCTTGAATATGCAACCTCTTGGGAGAATGTGCCTCACTCTAGCCACTTGAGCTAGAGGTCATCAGCCGCACACATACACACACACACACACACACACACACACATATATATATATATATATATATATATATATATATATATATATATATATATTTGAAGCAATGGGTAATTGTGGTGAACTCGCCTGTATTGGGGCTCGAACTCCCGACCACTTGGGCCGCATGCATCTCTCTTAACCACTAGGCTAGAGGTCATTGTCACGACCCGCACCTTAGAGTAAGGGCACGAGAAGTGGGTATGTCCAGCCTACGCCGCAGTGTCGGCGGTAGAACGATGTCCTAGGTCAATCATCTAACAATATATAAGGTACATGTACAGTATATACACTCCGAATGGAGGTGACATAGCAAATACAATCTCATTCACATCTAAGGTAGAATACGATAAAAAGATAGATAAAACTGAAATCCACAAGAGATACAGCAGACAGAAGTCTAAGTGTCTAAGATATCATAAATCCGGAAAAACTTCTCAAATCTCAAATACAGTAATCCATAAAGTAAATACCACTCAAGACAACCGAAAACAAAAATAAGAAAACTCTAGGTATCTACTCCAACCTCTACTGTGTCTCCTCTAGGCTAGCAGGCAACCACCAAGCTATCTGTAAAATTTATCATCAGGTCCAGTCAGGACGGAAGCGAGCACAGTACATCTCATGCAGTTCATAATATGACAGGATATATAAATATGCAATAGAGTAAGATACATGAAATGCTGAGAATATACATGAGTAAAAAGAGAAGACTGTAATGAAATATCTACTATAAGTAAAGAGCTACAGTGAACTAGTGATTTAGAGCACAAGCTAGACATGTGAACGGCTTGATAATAAACATGAGAGGTCGCACATGACTACACTATTTTGGAAATTGTCCACATGACTATTTATACTCCCCCGTACCCCAATCAATACACAAGGATCCAGACAGGTTATGTTATTGCACATGATATCACATAGGGGTCCATAAATGGGTGCACATGAATGTAAAGATGGGGGCTCCGTGAACATGAGAGTACATGAATCACGAGAGTGCACATGAATGGTGAAAGCACCGGAGTACATTATGAAAGTGAAACGCATATGACATACTGTAACCCGATGCTCCCGAGGGGGATAACATCTCATGAAGGGATCCATATAGTACCAATCCGTGTTAAACATCGTGACAGCATCAAGTAAAGTAATCTAGAGCGTAAATATAAATCCTATCAAGTATAAAACGGTCAGAGAATGTACTCGCCTGATTTGGTTGGAGTCGACGTGCGCGACACGAACGTGTCGACACAAGGTAGGTACAATGCTATACTCCACAGAGGGTCCCGAACGACGACACGGGCAGTCCCAATGAGTCGAGAATAGTCCAAATAGCCTAGTTTGGTATATAAAAGTCTAAAATCAGGGTTTGGTACGATAATCAATCAAGAAATAGAAAATGACTATCATAGTCGCGATTAATGATTTCAGAGGAAAAATATAATTAAATAAATTTGGAAATCCTTTATAATGTTAAAAACTATATCTGAATTAATTAGCATATTTTAGATAATATTTCAAAACCCAAAAATCATTTCTGTACTAATATTCCTATTTTGTCAAATATGAATTTAGGTCAAAAACTTAATAAATATATATTATAATATTTGTAGCTAGCCCAATACTTGAAATGAATGTTTTTAATATAATAAAACTTTAGGCTAAAACCATATATTAATTTGACAAAAGCTATAATAATATTATAGGCTTCCAAAATATTTTATCCAAACCAGTATAATATTTCGTCACCAAAATAAGTTTAGGAAATTAACTACTAACCATTACATAATAAGTACTCTAATAAATACATAATATCCAATAAATAATATATTAATGTTGATAGTACTAATAATGATAATAATGCAAATATAAATATATATATATATATACCTATACTAAATAAACATACATATTTATTAAAATTGATATTATAAGAAAACATAGGACTAGAAGCCCAAAATCAATTAATGGTAATTATAAATCTTAAAATCCTAATTATTAACTAGAATAATACCAACAAGAATTTGTAAGCAATAATAATAAAAATAACAATAAATACCCTCATTATTACCACCATTATATACTATATATAAATTAATATATAAGCTATTATATAAACTAATATATAAACCATTATATTAACTAATATATAACTATTATATATAAATAATATATAAACTATTATATATAAATAACTAATCGGTGGGGGGGGCTTTGTTCCTTAATTCCCAACACACAGAAGAAAAGGGGTTTCAAAACGAAGGGGAGAGGCTCACTGCGGTTGGGCCGGCGGGGGTTACGCCGGCGGAGCGACGACCGGAGCTCCGGAGGAGGCGACGCTGGTCCGGATCTACGACGGGGATGGGCCAAGGGCTAGCGCAGATGGCCGGGGACGGGTGGCACCGGATCTGGCCGGCGGTGAACTGCGGCATGGGCGTCGACGGCGAGATGAGCGGGGACGCGGCCGGAGTCAAAGAGGCTGATGGGGGTGGTTTGGTGCGGATGTGGTGGTGCCGGCCGGTTGTGGCCGAGGGGTGGAGGCGGTGGACGGTTTTGATGGCGGTGGTGATGGCGTCGGTGGTGGTTGGTTGGTTTTGACAGTGGTGGCGGCAGTGGTTGGTTGGTTTTGACAGTGGTGGCGGCGGTGGTTGATGGCAGGGGCGGCCGAGGTGATGAACGGCGGTGGTCGGCCGAGAATGGCCTGGAGGGAAGTGGTCGGGGTGGATTGGTGCAGGGAAAAATGGGGGTGGCTGCTAGAAATTTTTTTTAGGTTTGGGGATTTGTGTATGTGGGTTTTGGGGAAGTATGCTTATTTATAGGGGAGTGGGAGAAAACCCTAAAAATGTAAAATATAATAGAAACTAGGAAAAATTAAAGAAAACTAACATACTAACATTAATGCTAACTGCTAACTGATTTACCTGCTAATAGTTAGTTTAATTATTATTTAACAATTCATCCAGTAATTATTACTAGCTAATCACATATAAAAATAAAATAATAACATTTATTGGCTAATTACAATTTAGCCAAGATTTTCTAATTACTAAATAATAGTAATTTATTCACTAATTATATGTATATATATTTAACAATCATTTATTTGGTAATAAATATATTTGAAATTCATAACCCGATAATATTTTCTTTATATTAAATAATATTTATAACTTATTGATTCAAGAAAATGACAGGAAAATCCCAATAGGATAAAATCGCTTAAAATAGTAAACCAAAGCCAACAATGACCGATAGCAATTACGGTCGAAAGTGTTTTCTCAAAAACTAGAATTTGCACGTTTTTCAAGATTCAGAAAATTCAGAGTTTTGAAAAATACAAATAAAAAAAAATATTTTAAGAAATAAATTAACGGAGGTTACAAATTTACCCTCCTTAAAGAAATTTTATCCTCGAAATTAAAGGTTGGCAAGGGAGTTAAACATGATAGAAATTAGGCAATAACTCAGACACGATCAAAAACGACGACCATGGCACGATCAAGATAATCAACTCGAAATTGTTTAGACACGACTATTGATTTGGCACGATAGAATCATAGTATGATCAACATTGTTTGGACACAAATCAGGAACAAATTCAGGTTATTTAGTCATGACCTTAATCACGGCTAAGAGAAACGGATGGAGAACGAAATTTGAGTATAGCACGATCAACAGAATCTATGCTCGATAAGATCAGAGTTAAAGTCGCACAAGCACGATCAAATCAAGACCTGGTATGACCAAGGATAAAATTTTGGCACAATCAAGATACAGAATTAAAGTCTTATAGGCACGATCAAAAATCTGATGGACAAGATTTTTTAAGTCGTGAATCAGGGCTCGGTCGTGATTAGAAATTTGAAAATGATTTAAATCACTTAGGCACGATCAAGGATAAAGTTACCCAAATTAAAATCTAGGCATGATTTAGGAATGAACTCATAGCACGAGCAGTTATAGAATTGAAATCTAGGCATTAACAGAAAATTTGTTCAGACATGATCAAAATCAAATTCGGACACGACTAAGTTCATATATAGTCGTGGTCGAATATCAAGATTTTAGGCACAATGGAAAAATTATTTCGGATATGATCACTCAATTTATGACAAGTTCATAATCAATCGGGTAGTCGTGATCAAGGACAAAAATTTCAAGCACGATTCAAAGGCAAAATCGGTACGATAGTCATGGTCGTTAAAATCACGACCATGGGATTCATAGTCGTCTAGTCATGCCAGGTCATCTAGGCATGACGAATCACAAGGAGTTCAGATATAATCAGTAAGTAAAATCATGGTCAGAAAAGTGTTTGGGTACAAGTGTTAAAATCCGAACATGATCATAATCGTTAGTTCGATACGATCGAAGATAAAGTCAGTCTAACCTTGGTCAAATAGTATTTAGATATGATGAAGAGTATGATAGTAGCCTCGGCATAACCCAACATTAATTTTCGGTACGATCAAGAATAGTATGAAGCTGAACCGCGATTGGAATAAAATTTAGTCGATTCAAGAATAAATTCAAAGTTTTATGCACGAGTGATGTTGGTATCGATGTTTAATTACGATCAAAATTAAAATATTGACACGATGAAGAATAGGGCTAATCGATATTTGAATTTAGGTTCGAAAGAATAAAATCGAGATTTTTGAGCACGAGCAACATATGATAGAGATCCAGGTCACGATGGAATTCAAATAAATTGAGTACGGTCAAGGGTCAAGACTATTGGTACGATAAGGGGTACTGTTCAAAGAAAAAATCAAAACTAAAAGTTTAAAGAACAAATGTCAATAGTATAAAAATCTAATCACAATATATATTAAGAATATTTAGTCTCGATATGATCTAAGTTGATCAATTCTGGGTAATCAAGATTTGGGCAATATGGAGGACAAGGTCACCGAAGTCTGAGCACGAGCATACAAGGATGGAGATTCAGGTCTCGATTTAATTCAATTGAGTACGACCTAAAATATTAATATGACAAGAAAAGATGATCAAGGTCGATTGGTCGTGATTAAGGGAGCTAGGATTCAATGATATTGAAAACCTTTAAAGGGTGATTCTAATATATGGAATAAGTTAAATTCCTTCTTTTGATAGGAAAACAAGAGGCAAGATTTCGTAGGGAAGTCAAGTTAATCATCTGTCTCTGATTTCATTAAGTTCATCCGGTCATAATTTGCCAATCGCATCTTCATCTCACAAGTTCTGATATAAAATTTCAACCTTTATATGCCTACCACCAAGATTTTATAACCTTCAATCATCTAAGCCTTACCATGATCATCATAGACAAAATTCCAAATTTCTAAAACATTTCCCATGAAGCATACCCCTCATATTTAGGAATAAACACTTATTCATTTAATCAAATTTCCAAATTCTTTCACTTCGTCTTAAATTAGATCTGAAACCTCTAAATCCAGTTTATGAAATCCTTGAACTTGTTTAAATCAAGTCTCGTATTTACTCAACTCTAACACCACTATGTCATCAAAATTTATTCTTATTTATAAATCAACCTTCATATTTTCTTCAACATTTACCTTCAAATATTATCCCTTTTGAATTCTACAATTTTCTCCAATCATCTAAAAATGATTCCTATAACTTAAAATCCTTGTGTTCTCTCTGTCTCTAGTCACCCCCTTACAATATCTAGTTCAATTTCATATAATCATTGAATACTATTAAATTCTCTTTTCTATTACTAATTTCTACACAGCCTTAGAGTAAAAGTTTCCAAGAATCAATAACCAAGATTTTTCAAGTTCTCAAAACTAGGTTGACCTTGAATATCCTCATTAGTTTTTAAAATACATCCATGAATTACTCATAACCAAAATTTTATGTGATTGTTTCTAAATTGATAACATTTATCTCTCGATTTCATTCTAAACCCTTACCACATCTCCATCTCAAATTTTTCATATTTGACATCCAATATTTTGATTCCTACAAAATTATTATATGATAACCAATTACGTCATTTTCGAACTAGATGATTTACATCACTTCCTCAACATTTCTCAGGTAAAATGATATGAAGATTCAAGGGTTTCAAAGTATAGCTGACATGATTAGATACGAGACAGGGAATTGATGTAATCAGGACAGTTATATAAGACAAGAATGATGGTAATAAAATATTGGCAGGAAGAGATATGATAATAGAATCTGTTCTGCTTATCTGTTTAAAAGAAGGAACCATTTGAAACCAGAACTATAATATCAAATCCAGGATAAGGTCTAGCAAAAATCATTTATTCATTGTATTATGAAGAAATTCATAACAAGGAAGTTACACAAAGTTTATAATAACAGCTAAAGCTACTCCTATTCCTACTCCTAAGTTAAATAATGAGAAACAAAACAAAATAGAACAATAATTCCTTTTTTTTTTTGAAAGACTGAAACAAAAGTAGAGAAAACATGTTCAAAGCATTTAAGGTACAATCTGATAATCATATGCGTCTATCCAAAATTATGGTACTCTAAATCCTCGTCATACTAGTAAGCAAGGCTACGATAATCATAGAGTCCTCGACTAAGGCACATACCTCTAGAATCATGGTATTTAAAATTTTCGCGATGCCGCTAGCTTGGCTGCGAAAACCTTAAATTCCCACACCCGAGAAATATATCCAAAATCAGACTATATGTCCTCACCATGCTGGCTAATGTGACTGTAGAAGACTAGATTCCATAACTGAGATGACCTAGCCCATATAATTTTATCTTAACAAAAATTTAATTCAATAATGGATACCAAAAATCAAATTCATTAGCTAACAAAAAAGTAAATATAAACTGTTAAAATCAAATTTCGAGATATTTTATAATGAGATCCTCAAGGGTCATCCCAGGAATCTCTCAAGAAATTCTAACTGTGATTGAGTACCTTCAAAATACCTCCTAATCCTACTGCAGGCTGTAGTGATACTCTAGTTCGAATACAACTACACAAACTCGACCTGCATGGGCCACCACTAAAAATGTGTCACGACCCGCACCCTAGAGTAAGGGCACGAGAAGTGGGTACGTCCAGCCTACGCCGCAATATCGACGGTAGAACGTTGTCCTAGGTCAATCATCTAACAATATATAAGGTACATGTACAGTATATACACTCCGAATGGAGGTGATATAGCAAATACAGTCTCAATCACATCTAAGGTAGAATACGGTAAAAAGATAGATAAAACTAAAATCCACAAGAGATACAGCAGATAGAAGTCTAAGTGTTTAAGATATCACAAATCCGGAAAAACCTCTAAAATCTCAAATACAGTAATCCATAAAGTAAATACAACTCGAGACAACCAAAAACAAAAATAAGAAAACTCTAGATATCTACTCCAACCTCTACTGTGTCTCCTCTAGGCTAGCAGGTAACCTCTGAGCTATCTGTAAAATTTATCAACAGGTTCAGTCATGACGGAAGCGAGCACAGTACATCTCACGCCGTTCATAATATGACAGGATATATAAATATACAATAGAGTAAGATACATGAAACGCTGAGAATATACATGAGTAAAAAGAGAATACTGTAATAAAATATCTACTATAAGTAAAGAGCTACAGTGAACTAGTGATTTAGAGCACAAGCTAGACATGTGAACGGCTTGATAATAAACATGAGAGGTCGTACATGACTACACTACTTTGGAAATTGTCCACATGACTATTTATACTCCCCCGTACCCCAATCAATACACAAGGATCCAGACAGGTTATGTTATTGCACATGATATCACATGGAGGCCCATAAATGGGTGCACATGAATGTAAACATGGGGGCTCCGTGAACATGAGAGTACATGAATCACGAGAGTGCACATGAATGGTGAAAGCACCGGAGTACATGATGAAAGTGAAATGCACATGACATACTGTAACCCGATGCTCCCGAGGGGGATAACATCTCATGAAGGGATCCATATAGTACCAATCCGTGTTAAACATCGTGACAGCATCAAGTAAAGTAATCTAGAGCGTAAATGTAAATCCTATCAAGTATGAAACGATCATAGAATGTACTCGCCTAATTTGGTTGGAGTCGATGTGCGCGATACGAACGTGTCGACACGAGGTAGGTACAATGCTATGCTCCACAGAGGGTCCCGAACGACGACACGGGCAGTCCCAATGAGTCCAGAATAGTCCAAATAGCCTAGTTTGGTATATAAAAGTCTAAAATCAGGGTTTGGTACGATAATCAATCAAGAAATAGAAAATGACTATCATAGTCGCGATTAATGATTTTAGAGGAAAAATATAATTAAATAAATATAATAAATTTGGAAATCCTTTATAATGTTAAAAACTATATCTGAATTAATCAGCATATTTTAGATAATATTTCAAAACCCAAAAATCATTTTTGTACTAATATTCCTATTTTGTCAAATATGAATTTAGGTCAAAAACTTAATAAATATATATTATAATATTTGTAGCTAGCCCAATACTTGAAATAAATGTTTTTAATATAATAAAACTTTAGGCTAAAACCATATATTAATTTGACAAAAGCTATAATAATATTATAGGCTTCCAAAATATTTTATCCAAACCAGTATAATATTTCGTCACCAAAATAAGTTTAGGAAATTAACTACTAACCATTACATAATAAGTACTCTAATAAATACATAATATCCAATAAATAATATATTAATGTTGATAGTACTAATAATGACAATAATGCAAATACACACACACACACACACACACACACACACACACACACACACATATATATATATATATATATATATATATATATATATATATATATATATATATATATATATATATATACCTATACAAAATAAACATACATATTTATTAAAATTGATATTATAAGAAAACATAGGACTAGAAGCCCAAAATCAATTAATGGTAATTACTAATCTTAAAATCCTAATTATTAACTAGAATAATACCAACAAGAATTTGTAAGTAATAATAATAAAAATAACAATAAATTCCCTCATTATTACCACCATTATATACTATATATAAATTAATATATAAGCTATTATATAAACTAATATATAAACCATTATATTAACTAATATATAAACTATTATATATAAATAACTAATCGGTGGGGGGGGCTCTGTTCCTTAATTCCCAACACACAGAAGAAAAGGGGTTTCAAAACGAAGGGGAGAGGCTCACTGCGGTTGGGCCGGCGGGGGTTGCGCCGGCGGAGCGGCGACCGGAGCTCCGGAGGAGGCGACGCTGGTCCGGATCTACGGCGGGGCTGGGCCAAGGGCTAACATAGATGGCCGGGGACAGGTGACACCGGATCTGGCCGACGGTGAACTGCGGCATGGGCGTCGACGGCAAGATGAGCGGGGACGCGGCCGGAGTCAGAGAGGCTGATGGGGGTGGTCTGGTGCGGATGTGGTGGTGCCGGCCGGTTGTGGCTGAGGGGTGGAGGCGGTAGACGGTTTTGATGGCGGTGGTGATGGCGTCGGCGGTGGTTGGTTGGTTTTGACAGTGGTGGCGGCGGTGGTTGGTTGGTTTTGACAGTGGTGACGGCGGTAGTTGATGGCAGGGGCGGCCGGGGTGATGAACGGCGGTGGTCGGCCGAGAATGGCCTGGAGGGAAGTGGTCGGGATGGATTGGGGCAGGAAAAAATGGGGGTGGCTGCTAGAATTTTTTTTTAGGTTTGGGAATTTGTGTATGTGGGTTTTGGAGAAGTGTGCTATTTATAGGGGAGTGGAAGAAAACCCTAAAAATGTAAAATGTAATAGAAACTAGGAAAAAATTAAAGAAAAACTAACATACTAACATTAATGCTAACTGATTTACCTGCTAATAGTTAGTTTAATTATTATTTAACAATTCATCCAGTAATTATTACTAGCTAATCACATATAAAAATAAAATAATAACATTTATTGGCTAATTACAATTTAGTCAAAATTTTCTAATTACTAAATAATACTAATTTATTCACTAATTATATGTATATATATTTAAGAAATCATTTATTTAGTAATAAATATATTTGAAATTCATAACCCGATAATGTTTTCTTTGTATTAAACAATATTTATAACTTATTGATTCAAGAAAATGACAGAAAATTCCAATAGGATAAAATCACTTAAAATAGTAAACCAAAGCCAACAAGGACCGATAGCAATTACGGTCGAAAGTGTTTTCTCAAAAACTAGAATTTGTACGTTTTTCGAGATTCAGAAAATTCGGAGTTTTGAAAAATACAAATAAAAAAACAGATTTTAAGAAATAAATTAACGGAGGTTATAGTCATTTGCATATATATATATATATATATATATATATATATATATATATATATATATATATATCATAGCATGTTGTTTGTATCTTGTTACGTCTCTTTGAGGACCTGGTAATTTTTTCAGGTATAGACGATCAGGATTATCTTCAGGAGTACGGATCAGGAGCTGATTCTGTTTGGTACCATATGAGGTTTTACCATCCGAGTTTATTTGACTCTCTTTGTTGATGGACTTATTTAGTTGTTACTATTTATTTTCCTTGAGCGTAGTCGTTTGGTAGTGGGTTTGTCTCTACCCGACTATTAGTTCTATTTGACTATTCATTCTTGATTCAGTTGATGTATTGATTAGTTAATTTTTCTTTATTTCCGTTGTGGATGAGATATATTTATTACCTGTGACTTAATATATTTGTGTCATGAGCTGGTGTTCATATTACAGCTTATGTGTGTATATGTGGGTTCAATATATTGGAGTAGCCTTCATATACATACAGTTGGCATGCTTACGTATTTCTAGCCCTACGTATTTTGGGACTAGGCCGTGACAAAGATCAAGGGTTGAATTTGGTTCAAGGTCCTTAAGATAATATTTGTCCCTCGCAGGTGCTTACAGTTTAGTGGCGACTTTGTCTCCTATATGATACAACGGAACTCCTCCCCACGGTAGCAGCACTTCACACTGCATGAATTGGACGAATCAATAAAGGTACTCTCTCTCTCTCTCTCTCATCTCTCTCTCTCTCTCTCTCTCTGAATGATTGAATGAGTGAATGAGTCATAGGACATACCTTTTATAAGGGATGAAGAGACACAAAATATGTAAAAAGACATTGTTTGGAAGGGATACACCTGTTCGGACAGACACAATGTTTGGAAAGGATACAGTCTTTCGAACAGACACCCATTGAAAATTTACAAAATTAACTAAAATATTTTTAATTAATTTTTCAAGTCAATTTATTCATTCACTTTTGCAACAGTATCAAAGTAACACAAGTTTAAATCTTTTCTCTAGCAGAGCGGGCTTCAAGCCTATCCGACATAGGCATGGGCCTAGGGCCCCAAAATTTAACAAGGGCCCCAAATTTTGAAAATGTTATCTAAATTTTACAGAAGCCCCTAAATTTACAAAGTCTTCCTAAATTTTACAAAGTTCCCTCCCAAATTTTACAAAGGTCCTCTAAATTTGACCAAAGCCTTCTAAATTTTATAAAGGTCCCTAAAATTGACAATGTCCCAAAATGTTAACACAGGGATCCCCATTATTAGAGCATCTTCAACCCTATTGTCTTGTGATGTAATGTGATTCCTATGTGACATGAGGCTCAAGACAATGTGTTTCTGATCGGACAAAATTATATTCACACAAGACAATGAATTAACAAAATCTTCTCCAATGCAAAAGTATTGAAAAGGCGATAAAATATACCATTTTCAACTTCCAATACAACTTTTTTTTTCTTTCCTTTCTTTCTTTCTAAATATTTTTTATTCATAATTGATGTGGATGTAAAGAAATTGTGAAGTGCATTGTCTAGAACTAGACAACTAACTTCACAATGTCTTTTGCCATGTCAACTTCATAGCTTACTTGATATTTGCATTGAAGAATGATTTTTTTTCAAAAAAAAAATATTATTCCTATGTGGCAACAACTTTTTTACAAACTCACAATAGCATTGGAGATGCTATTAGGATTGCCTAGAGTATATATATATATATATATATATATATATATATATATATATATATATATATATATATAAAAAAAATATATATATATATATATATATATATATATATATATATATATATATATATATATATATATTTTGCTAGAGCCTACCTTGTTCTCTAGTATGCATTTAAAACGGATTAATAAAAAAACATCAACTAGGTGAATCCACCTCTATGTCGAGAAATAGATTAATATATTACTCTCAAACCTAATTATAATTTTAGAAGTTTGTGGCAGTGGCGAAAAATCAGGTTCCGTGGGTTAATTGGCAATGGTATATGTCAACATTAGACAGATCAATGCTTCACCCAAGGTCCTAATATATATATATATATATATATATATATATATATATATATATATATATATATATATATATATATATATATATATATATATATATACTAGCATATGTGCACGTGCCTTGTACGTATTTTAACATTTCTTAATTAGTTTAGGAAAACTCTTTAGGAAGACCAAAGGGTAGTCTTCCTAATTATTAAGTTGTCCTTATTAAAATTAATGAACTATTTTTAATTAGTATAAATATGTAAGGGTATTTTTGGAATTCAAAAGTTTCACCATGTAAGTTTTCCTATTATATAGTAGAATATATATATATATATATATATATATATATATATATATATATATATATATATATATATATATATATATATATATATATATATTTGAAAGAAGATAATTATGACGAACGTTCCCACCGGAAATCGATCTCCTGACCACTCGGACCGCATGCATCTCTCTTAACCACTAGACTAGAGGTCATTTGCTCTCTCTCTCTCTCTCCTCTCTCTCTCTCTATATATATATATTTATATATATATATATATATATATATATATATATATATATATATATATATATATATATATATATATATATTCGGAAAATGCTAAGTACCAAATTCTTAAAACTTTCTTAATTGTCTCTCCCATTCCTTATACATGGGTCCCACCGGGTCCCACCTCTCCTCTCACCTTCCGCTACATGGATTCCATCCGACCTCATCATTTTTTTTTCCTTCTCCAATCGAAATCTGACATGTGGCGGTCGTAAAAGTGTTGTAAATATTTGGTTGTAGATACAGCAAAGCTCTATATTTTCAGCAGATTTTGGAGACCCGACCTACTGCTGGTGTGCATGATTGATGTACTAGAGTCGTAACGAAACAGACGTATTCCGGAAATGGACGGGAGACAGAAAAGGACACGACACAAAACGACATGGTTAGATCTACTAACTAATTAGTCAACAATGTATAGAAGAGGACACAAGAGACGGACAGTATGGCAAAAACACATGAATAGGGGACCTTAGACTATTAGTTAGAACGTGATTTTTTCTTAGAGCATCTCCACCCCTTTTATCTTATTTTGTGTTGTAATTCTTATGTGGCATGGGACACATGATAATATTTTGTATAGGTAGCAAGATTATATTCATAAAAGACAATAAGTTTGAAAAGTATTCTCCAATGCAAAAGTACTGAGGAGACCATACAAAGTATTTTTTATAACTTCCAAGACAACTTTTACTCTTCTTCTTTTTTCTATTAATATTTTTATTCATAATTGATGATGTGGACATAAAGCATTGTGAAGTGCACTGTCTAGATGTAGACAACCAACTTCACATTGTCTTTGTCATATCATTGTCATGTCAACTACATACTTTATTTTACATTTGTATTGGAGAAGTACTTTAGGAAAGAAAAAAATTGTCATTTCTATGTGGCAACCATTTTTTCTAAACTCACAATAGGGTTGGAGATGCTCTTAGGCCTCGTTTGGTTCGCGGAATGTAAGGAAAAGGAAATCAATTCCTTGGCATTTCCTTTCCTTTGGGAAATTACAATTCTCATCGATTTTTCTTTTCGATGTTTGGAAATGCCAAGAAATTTGGAAAGGAAAGTGAATACTTAAATATGGAAAAGTGATTTCTTACTTGGAAGGATGGAATCACGTTTTTCCCTAATTTTTTCTAGGGGCTGTTTGGTTTGCCGCAAGTGTGCAGCAACTGCCACCTTCCGCTGCAACTAGAGGGGATGTCCACGAGTTTCACCATTTGGGTAGCAGCAACTGGAGGTAGTAAGTGGGGAATCTTACTTGTTGCACAATTTTTGTCCCCTACTTTTTTCCTTTTTCACTTGCACCAAAAAAGTGGAGGAAGTGTGCTGCAAGTGGTGCAGCGGCCGCGAGGGGTGGCAGCAGCAACTGATCGTGGTGCGGCGATGGCGAGGGGTGGCAGCAGCACCTGGTCGTGGTGCGACGACGACGAGGGGTCCAAAGCCCCTCCAACCACCACCAGCCGCGACCAACCCTCCTCCCCCTCCAACCACCACCAGCAGCGGCCACTCTCTCCCGCTACTCCTCCTCCCGGTGGGATCTGGCCGGCCAAGGGCGAAGGTCGGATCTGGCCGGCCAGGCCGGAGGGGTCCGAGAGAGAGAGAGAGAGAGAGATGATGAAGAAGAAGAAGAATAGAAGAGTCCAGAGAGAGAGAGAGAGTTAATAGCTTATTCGTAGCATAATTAATATATATTAATATGTAATAAATATATTATGGTAATTAATAGCTAATTATGGCATATAATTAGCAGCTAATTATTATAGCTAATTATGAGTATCACCATTAGCAGCTAATTATGGTAGCTAATTAATTTATTTAGTTTAATTTATTTAATTTGTCTAATAAAAAATTAGACAAATTTAGTTTTTATTCATGATAATTAACTTACATCAACTTTCAACAACTATCCAAACAATCGAACTCATTTTATTTTTCACTTTCAACAATCATCCAAACAACAAACTCATTTTTCTTCCACTTGCAGCAGACAAAAAATACTCTATCCAAACACATTTTGGAAAGTGCCACTTGTTGCAAGTCCACTGAAATTCAACTTGCTGCAAGTGCCACTTTTACACTTTCAAAGAGTTACCTCTATCCAAACAGCCCCCTATTGAGAATCACTTTTTTTAACTCCTCAATTCCTTTGTCATCCAAACATAGGAAAACAATCACTTTCCTTTCATAATCAGATGATTCTGCGAACCAAACGAGACCTTATAGAGAAATTCCTTACATATCACGTGTCGTCAGGGTGTTACATGGGCCGGGTTGGCCCGAACTCGCCCGAGCCCGCAGCTAGCCCGGCCCGGTTCAGCTCGCTCGTAGCCCGGCCCGAGCCCGCCCACTAGATCATCCGGTCCGGGCTAGGTTCGCCCGCCCGAGCCCAAGCCCGGCCCGGCCCCGTCCGAGCCCAAAACAAGAGGGATGAAGCTTATGACATGTCACGACCTGCACCCGAATATACGGGTACGAATACGTGGGCCACGCCCAGCCTACGCCGCAGTATCGACGGTAGAGCGTTGTCAAGTACCCAATAAATATACACTACATCTAGAAGGTCCATGAACTACAAATGTACTCGATCACAACTCAACATCTAAAGAAGATAAGACAGGAAAGATAACTAAGGCACAAGAACAATTAGAAACTACTAGAAGGAATTATAAGACAGGAAAATAAAGAAGGAACAACAAGACAAACTAAGGATAACTACCAGACAACTCACATAGAAGAATAGTGAGATCCACCTCAGCTAGCAACATCATGAAGTCCAATACTGAGGGCACAACTACTCCTAAAATTTTGTCAACATATCCAGTCAGGATGGAACGAGCACAAATCTCAAATAACAGTTCTAATTAGACGATATTGAAAATATAGCAGTAAATAGAGAGAATATACAAGAAATCACGAAATGTACATGTGAGTATCATGGCAAGGTAAGCTGTAAATTTAGAGCTAGAACAAGACAAGTAAAACTGATCATGACATGTACAAGAATCAAGAATCATCTATCTAAGTGTGTGAGTACTAGCTACAACATGTGGCCGGCTTGGGTCTGCACAAGGTAGATCAAATCGGTGGCACGCAAGTGGCACGTGCATAGTAGACTCAAAACAGGCCAGGGCCATATATTGGGCCGACTGGATTGGACCGATGTCGGGCCCGGAAATTAAGTTGGAAGTTAAGTCACAAATTACGGCAAACGATAAATTGGTCTAAATTGACCCGAAAGTTGTGCGAAGCAAATGGAGCACAAGGGAACAAGTTCGAGTGGGACACGATATATCAACATGAAGATAATCTCGTCTACTACAAACTTCAAGAAGAAAGTTTCCAGAGACTGGCATCCCTGATGCTCTAGAAATCCAAGTCATGGTAAAGAGCATTTAATAATCAAAATTAATTAAATAAAAATAAATTATCGATAATAATTTATTTAGAAAATTCAAAAATAATTTCGGAAATTCAGGGGGCTTACATCCTACCCACCTTATAAAAATTTCGTCCTCAAAATTAAAATCACCCAATAGGTCAAGCTAAAACATGCAACTGCTATGGCTATAGTACTCAATCTGCTATCCTTGTGATCACCTATGTTGTTTCTCTCTACAATCATTTGGTTTAGGTTCAACAAGCTTCTTTCATAAAAACTATGTCTATTTTACCCCTAAGAATCTTCATATCAATAAGAACATTTACATATACTCTAAAATATAGGTCATCCTCAAGATACATATCTATATATCAATAATGATTGGCCATCAACCAAAATTCCAATCTCAATAGCAATTTGTTTGTTTCCTTATCCCATCCTAAGTATCTTTATCCTATTAATCACAAGCTCCTTGAAATAATACATTCAAAACCTATTCTTGGCATTGAGCCTTCTCTCTTTTTACTCAAGAACTCCTGAATATAAACCTTCAAATTCAAACTCTTAATTCATTTACCGAATTATTTATTACCTATGTACATATATCCATGTTTTGTTCCTGCTATCTTTCGATCTTGCACGCAATGTTATCTCATTCTATTTCATTCCATATATCGATCTATCCTCCTATCATAAGTAAATGGGTTGTATATAACCAATAATCACTTAGTCATCAAAGTCTTACAATGTTCAACCCTCGAACCTAAACACAAGATTCTAGTCCTAAATCCGTAGTCACAAAATATAATATTTTATTACTCCATCTTAGATACCTTAAAATCAATCTATACTATCAAACTAATCATTCTTAATGGTTTCTAAGTCCACTATAGTCAGTCACTCATATCTGTCCTATAAGCTTAACCCAATAAATCCCTAAGAAAATATACTCATCACAATCATACATAATAACATATTATAGTTACACTACAGAATCTATTAACAAGGTTTGGCTATCCAATCATCAAAATATAAGGTAACATGGGCCTAAGACTGGGTTTAGCAATTTATATCAATATTCAGACAAGGTAAGGGTCAAGCAAGACAGGAAAGATTGTCGAAATATTTCCAAGAATAGTACGAGGCCAAACGAGATGCATAGGACGTAGTCAATGTAAAACGCAAGAACCATATACCTCCGTAATTATGTCACATAAAGTTACTATCGTGCTAGTGTGCATCTGGCTGCGATTAACTTTCTTGTTCCATAATACAACGGATGGCTGCAGTGCACAGCTGCCACGCCAGATAATATAGGTTCCTGAACTTAACTTGGCTAAATCCGTAAAATATTTTCAAACAATTTTTTGTAAAATAAAGGAGAAGATGTTAGTCAAAATGCTTAGGGAGTGGTCCAAGTAGAATTCGAGAAACATATTTAACCATGATGCCGTTATCCGAAGTCATGTCTCGCCAGTATTTCTCTGGATGCAAACTCCCGATTCCGTAATACAATGATAAATTACTTTTTAAACTTTTCTTGAATCAATCCATGAGGCACTTCCAACAATTGCCGAAAAGGACAAGAAGAATTACCCAAAAGGCTAGCGAAGAAGAGTTTAGTCAAATCATATGAAAGATGGAACACAAAACAATCATGTCAAGAAAATCCTAGTTAGGCTGTAGATAGAGAGAGTTAACCATGATAGGGAAGAATGATGATAAGAATTTGTTCTTGCTCATCCGGTCATAACGAAGTGATCCGATTTAAGATACAGTCTGATAACCATACACGTCTTCATGAAATTATGTTGCCAGAATTTTTGCCACGCCAGTAAGCATAGCTGTAATAAACGATGGAGTCTATAACTAAGGTATACACCCTAAATCATGTCATCTGGAATTCTTACCACGCCAACCGGTATGGCTGTAAGAAAATCCAAATTCCATAACTAGGATAGTATAACCAACATCAGGCTCCATGTCCCTATCGTGCTAGCTAGTATGACTGCGATAAATTCTAAACTCCATAAATAAAGTAGATATTTATCGTTCTCATCGTATATGTTTATCAGAATATCTTAACTCAATTCATAAAAACAGATCTTAGATACAAAGTCAAAGTCAACAACGAATGAACGAACATCAAGATTCAAAATTCAACGACGAATCAAGGATAAATAATTAAAAACTAGCGAAAACAGATTCCGATACAGGGTTTAGGAAAAGTTCTCAGGAGAAGTCCCAAAGGTACTATCTAGGTCAAGATTGAAAGTTATGGAATATAATCTAAATAATCTCAACCTTGATATAAGATTGGCAAATCATATTTGATTCTCAACCTAGAGGATATATAAGTTCAACTTATACCTTCCCTCTGGGATCCACAACTCATCCCAAGAAAGAATAAGGTTTGATACGGACAAATATTTCAAAAATCAAGACGAATAGAAACAAGTGGAAAAAGATTTGAAAAGCTTTCGGAATAAGATTCCCAGGAGTCATCTCTGGAATCTACCAAGAGTTCCTAATATGTGACTGAGTACCAAAATCCTAAAATATTCCATGACTCAACCTTAATCCTATGGCAGGCTCGTAGTAGTACAGATAAGCTCAAGTACCACCACGACTTTGCATTAATTTGCAAAGATGGACTTGCATGGGCCACCACAAAAATGTGTCACGACCTGCACCCGAATATACGGGTACGAATACGTGGGCCACGTCCAGCCTACGCCGCAGTATCGGCGGTAGAGGGCTGTCAAGTACCCAATAAATATACACTACATCTAGAAGGTCCATGAACTACAAATGTACTCAATCACAACTCAACATCTAAAGAAGATAAGACAGAAAAGATAACTAAGGCACAAGAACAATTAGAAACTACTAGAAGGAATCATAAGACAGAAAAATAAGAAGGAACAACAAGACAAACTAAGGATAACTACCAGGCAACTCACATAGAAGAATAGTGAGATCCACCTCAGCTAGAAACATCATGAAGTCCAATACTGAGGGCACAACTACTCCTAAAATTTTGTCAACATATCCAGTCAGGATGGAACGAGCACAAATCTCAAATAACAGTTCTAATTAGACGATATTGAAAATGTAGCAGTAAATATAGAGAATATACAAGAAATCACGAAATGTACATGTGAGTATCATGGCAAGGTAAGCTGTAAATCTAGAGCTAGAACACTACAAAAAAAGTATCTTTTTGGGACGACACTATAAGGAACACTAGTCTAAAAAGTCCTAAAAGTATAATTCTAGGGACGGCTATATTTTTAGTAACAAAATATTGTTTTTTTTTGGGACAGATTGTGAAAATGGATCACTATTTGGGACTAATAAAAATTTCTGTTCCAAATAATACATATTTTCGTCCCAAATATGTTGGCGGGAATACCACACGTGTGGCGGCTAATTGCCGAATTATATGGAGGGAAAGTTTACCTCCACGTGTTTCCATCGTAACCATTCGATCGGATGGATTAATCCAGACCGTCCATCCCAAAACCTATTTCCTATAGTCGATAGGACTTCTCTCTCTTTCCGATCAAAAAACTTTCTCTTCCTCTCTCTTTCCGATCAAAAATGGCGATAGAACTGCTCTCTCTCTCTCCGACCTAGGTGATCCAGTGTTGCTGCTCTTTTTTCTCTCCGACCATTATTCCGACCTGGTGCTCTAGTGTTGCTGCTCTCTCTCTCCCCGACCATTGCTCTCTCTCTGTCCGATCTTCCAACCCTAGGTGCTCCATTGCTGCTGCTTGGTATACTTCTCCCAATCTTTAGAATTTTTACCAAAATGTTTTAGTCTTTCCCTAATATTTGGATGCATGTTATTTTGTCCTAGATTGTTTGCACTATTTACACCGTTTACCTCAATTTTCCTTAAAATTTGAGTGTTTTACACTGTTTACACGGCTGCATGTAATTTTGTCGTAGATTGTTTGCTTAAAATTTGAGGGTTGTGCACTGTTTACTAAAATTTTGGTTAAAATTTGAGTGTTTCACACTGTTTACACACGGCTGCATGTAATTTGTCGTAGATTATTTGCTTAAAATTTGAGGGTTGTACACTGTTTACTGAAATTTTGCTTAAAATTTGAGTGTTTCACACTGTTTACCACGGCTGTAGTAATTTTGTCGTAGATTATTTGCTTAAAATTTTAAGGTTTTACACTGTTTACTGAAACTTTGCTTAAAATTTGAGTGTTTCATACTGTTTACACGGCTGCATGTAATTTTGTCGTAGATTATTTGCTTAAAATTTGAGGGTTGTACACTGTTTACTGAAATTTTGCTTAAAATTTGAGTGTTTCACACTGTTTACACGGCTGTATGTAATTTTGTCGTAGATTATTTGCTTAAAATTTGAGGGTTTTACACTGTTTACTGAAATTTTGCTTAAAATTTGAGTGTTTCACACTGTTTACACGGCTGCATGTAATTTTGTCCTAGATTATTTGCTTGAGATTTGAGTATTTTACACTTTACTCAAATTTTTGCTAGAAATATGAGTGTTGTACACAGTTTACATGGCTGCATGTTATTTTGTCCTAGATTATTTACCAATTTTTTTATCAATATTTTCTTGAAATTGATTACTTGTCCATATACATGAATTGACTTCTGTCATCACTATTTATCAATGACAATTATTGTTCAGTCATACTCTAGTGATACTGTTCATCATTGCTACTTTGTTCTCTGGCAGTGGAGAATGGTTTGCACATATCATCAAGATTGACAATTTTGAGGCACCCATCACTTCTTCTTTTTTCATTATCCTATGCAACTCATACTTTCTCCCTGACTTCTGCAGATTTCAATGTGTAAAACATGTGTGTATATATATATTTGTGCCTTACAGGTTATTCTCTTGGATATGTGTGTATATGTGTGTATATGTGTGTGTGTGCGTCTGTAGCAAATAACTGGGTGTACCTTACAGGTTATTCTCTTGGATACTAGATATCATAGAGATCCACTGTCTAGTGATGGAACTATATTGGGGGAGACTCAGTGGAAATGGTTGCGAAATGAGTTGTACGGTCCTGAATTACAGATTACCATTAAACCTTGTTAGACTTATGCCACTTGTTTTACATACATCTTGGACAATGTTAGTTCTGCACGAATACAAGACACTTGAAAGGATGAAACTTTGCTAAACTAACTGGCAGTGGTTGCGACCATCTCTAGTTAATGGTGCTTAGTATCCTTGTGGTCTTCTCATATACATCAAACGTACTGACATTTCTAATAAGAGTTATTTACCAATTTTTTGCTCGAATTTAATTACATGTGACACTGTTTATACAGGATTATTTACCAAGATTTTTTTAGGATTATGTACCAATTTTTCATAATTATTTACATGTGACACTGTTCCTGGCTGCATGTGTTTGTCTTAGTTTTAAGCATCAGTTATTTAGGTGATTGTTTTTCTTTTGGGAAGATTTCGGTTTATGAAGTATATCAGTTTATTGAAAAAATTATTTGGTGGCAAAAATATGTTAGAACACCACAATATGTGCACATTGTCATTAATTTGTGATTATTTGTGAAAAAATAGATTTTTTTGTGAAAAATTGGGCCACATTTAGACCTGTCAATTGGGCCGGGCCGGCCCATCCCAGCCCGGCCCGGCCCGAACCCCAAACACTGCTTATCATTTGTTTGTCAATGTGTGTTATGCTTGGCTTTAGCACAAGCAATTTGTGCTGTGCTTGGCTTTGGCCAAGCAATTTGTGCTTTGCATGGCTTGGGTTTGCTTGGCTTTGCTTTTTGCTGTGCTGTGCTTAGTTTGGCTTTTTTTGTGGGTACATGCCAGCCAGTCTTCATGACGGGCGGTGAACGGTGACTGTGTTGTTTGTGGGTACATGCTTAGTTTGGCTTTTTTTGTGGCTACATTCCAGCCAGTCTTCTTGTCGTGGGTCACGTGCCGGACTGGGCTGAGATTTTTCACCCTTGGCCCAGCCCGGCCCGGCCCGCTATAGTTCATGGGTCGAAGAGGCCCGAGCCCGGCCCACCCAAATTCAGTGTCGGGCCGGCCCGGCTGACTTGACAGGTCTAGACACATTTGCATGGACAGGAACATGAGTTTGAACCTGGCTATGTTCTTTGTAGATTTTAATTTGTCAAATTATTGCGATTATGCGTTCATGTAGGAATTATTGTGATAATTTGTGAAAAATTGGGTTTTCTTGTGAAAAATTGGGACACATTTGCATGGATAGGAACATGAGTTTGAACCTGGCTATGTTGTTTGTAGATTTTAATTTGTCAAATTATTGTGATTATGCGTTCATGTAGGAATTACTGTGATTATTTGTAAAAAATGGGTTTTTTTTTAAAAATTGGGACACATTTGCATGCCCATTCTGGATTGATGTTAAACATATTATAAATGGAGATGAATTTGAACCTGGCTATGTTCTTTGTAGATTTTAGTTTGTTGAAAATCGACATTTGTGAATCATGCTTGAGCTTTTCAGTTGAAATTGGTTATTTGTGCCATGTGTTAGTTCCATGTCAGTAAGTCATAATCAACCTTGGTATATTAATTTCCTTTTTCTAGCTAGTAATTGTCATAATCAATTGGTTATCTATATGCTTATTATTTCTTCTTCTTGGGCACATTAGTACATGGCTACCAATAAGTGTTTGCTCTATTATTAAATTTGTCTTTGCTTGATATATTGCATAAGAATTTTAACTCTAATTTGTTAGAAAGTATATTTTTTTTGGAAACTGAAATGGATAAAACTTATGTAGTTGCTGCCTCAAGCTATAGTTGCTGCCTCAAGTTTTATGATTTTAACTCTAATTTGCCTCTGTATTTTAATTATTAGAAAGTTATATAGCTGCTGCATCAAGCTTTTTGCCTCCATTTGCCTCAAATAGAAATTTCAAATTGAATTCTTGAAACAATAAAGATACAACTATTGTTCTGAATATATATTTTGGATGGTGCTAGGTGATAATTGTCTTTTGGAAATTGATATGGATAAGCGTTGGATTGGATCACATGATTGGAATTCAAAGGCATACAAGGATGGGGTCGAAGCATTTCTTAAATTTGCATATAGAACTAAGAATGCTGATACGGTCCATATTTATTGCCCATGTAGTAGATGTGTGAATCGTGTTTATCACAATCGACAGACTGTGGAGGTTCATATAGAGATGTATGGATTTGAAAGGAGTTATATGGATTGGATATATCATGGGGAGTTATTGGGTGGTTTGGGTAATAACACCGATAATATAGGAGATGATATGTCAGTTGATGAAAGTGATGCTGGATTAAATGAATGTGCTAATATGACAACAATGGTACGAGAGGGAATGGGATTCTCATGCATGATTGAAAATATGGGTTGCGAGGAAGAGCCCATGGCAGAAGAAAACTTGCGGTCCGATGAATGCATGCCGAAATACTTCAAACTTCTAAATGAAGCAGAAAGCGATTTGTACGAGAGTTGTCCTAAGGGTGTCACTGAGCTATCATTTGTTGTCCAACTTTTACACCTGAAGCAACTTAATGGATGGACAAATCGTTCTTTCACAATGCTGTTGGTCTTCTTAAAAAAGGTGTTTCCGTGTGCCAAGATTCCCAAATCATACTATCAAGCCAGTAAGCTAACTACTGACTTGGGGTTCACTTACAAAACATGGGATGCCTGTCCTAATAGTTGTATGTTGTTTCGAAATGAAACTGAGAATCTCGACAAATGTGAGATTTGTGAGGCTTCTAGATATAAAGTTGATCATGCCAACGAGGGTAATCTTCCTCCGGTTGACCAGGGTACTAAAGTTTCTCAGAAAAAGGTTCGATATTTTCCTTTAATACCAAGACTGCAATGATTGTTTTGGTCATCGCATACAGCTTCGCTTATGAAATGGCATGCTGAGAAGCGAGTAGAGGATGGTGTAATGAGGCATCCGGCAGATTCCCGTGCTTGGAAGGCTTTTGATGATAATAATCCATCCTTTGCCAGAGACAGTCGTAATGTTAGACTTGGGTTAATTACCGATGGATTTAATCCGTTTGGTAATATGAGTGTTGCTCACAGTACCTGGCCTGTTGTAGTCGTCCCTTACAACTTACCCCCGTGGTTGTGCATGAAGCAACCTAACTTAATTTTGTCTATTCTTATTGATGGACCAAAAGGTCCAGGTGATAAGATTGACGTTTATCTGCAACCGTTAGTAGAGGAGTTGAAAGAACTTTGGGAGGTTGGTGTTTCTACTTATGATGCATCAACCAAACAGTTATTTCAACTAAATGTAGCACTGTTGTGGATAATTAGCGACTTTTCTGCATATGCTATGTTGTCAGGATGGAGCACAAAAGGTGAATTTGCTTGCCCTTGTTGTAATAGGGATCATCAAACTACCCGATTGACAAATGGTGGCAAGTATTGTTACTGGGGTCATCGTAGATTCTTACCGGGGTGCCATAAGTTTCGAAGGAAGAGGGTAACTTTTAATGGCAAATTAGAAATGAGACAACCACCTTTGACATTATCTAGAACAGAAGTGTTAAAGCAGTTGAATGATCTCAATGTTTTAACTGAATATAAGAAGGAGGACCTCTTTACAAAGAGGAAGGGGGAAGAAGAAGAAAAAGAGAGAGCAAAAACACACAGTCTGCCAAAAACAAGATTAGGTTGGAAGAAGAAGAGCATATTTTTTGAACTACAATATTGGGAACACAATTTGATTCGCCACAATCTAGATGTTATGCATATTGAAAAAAATGTATGCGATAATGTCATTTTTACTTTGCTAGGTATTAAAGGCAAAACAAAAGATAATATAAAGGCTCGTGTCACACCCCAGTACCGAAATACGGGGACGGACTAGGCCAGCTACTCCGTATGAGGTATAAAACGTCATACGGCGATCGTGGCTGTCAATCTTGCTGGATATCCTAGCATGCAAGCAGTCTATGGCCTAAATCTAATCTCATATCCACAGGCAATAATCAATGAAATAACGACAAGAGAGATAATCATATGAAAAACAGGAAATACTCATATGATAATCAGAGAGTCTACAATAAGAAATAATGTAGACAAGAATACCTTCCCACACAGTTCCCTCATGGTCAGGAACTGAAGCACGTCCTCCAAGTCAAGTCTGGAAGATCCACATGGTCGGTCACAGGCAATCTGGGAACAATCCAGGGTTGGTCAGGCCAACCGTAGCAAGTACCAGAAAGGAAGGCTCAAGGACGGACGAAGAAAACCAGCAGGATATAATATAACATAAATAGCATCTAAAAACAGTAAATGAGGTAAGGGATCGTGCGGTACCAACGCACGATAACAATCCAACAACTAAAAGTATTCTGGTCGTAACCTCGGTCGATAGCCTATCGTAGCACAATAACCAACCCAACAATCAAACAAGAACATGGGTTGGATCATGCACCACGATAGTCCATGTTCCTCAGTTATTCCCAAAAGTAACTCAACAATCATCACAATCATCCTAACATACACTAATGCCTGCATCGCTAACTGGAGATCGTAGTCTGTCATCGGAGCAATAACCCATCCCTACATCAAACAAGAACAAGGGAACGAATTACTGCACCGGGACAGCGTTACGTGCCAGCCATCTTAGCAAGCAACAAGCCAAACAATTATATAAAAGCGGCCACTCAAATGTCTACGGCTGTCTATGTGGTGGTTGGGTTACCCCAACAATGCCATATAGGAATCCTCAGATCATGCTATATCCCGCAAGGGCTAGCGAGGCCAAATAACACATAGCAGGTAGGTATGCACGATCTCGGGATTCCGTTCCCTCCCAATGCTTCTACCATTTTTTAGTTGCCTAGATTAACCCTACATTTATCCGGAATCACATGTCGTGGTCACATGCTCATCCTCCTAGATGTCATACCTCAATACGAGAACGCTAAGTAAGAATCAGCCTCGGCACCTATAGTCCCAGTTGTGATCCATCCTTAGTGTTATGCAACAAGCAAGCAAGCAATCCTAACCACGCTAAAACTATAGGCCAACTACCAGATACCCGTGCAGGTAATCATATAATATAGCCAGAATATCAAGATGGCATCGCAATGCCATATAATCATGGAAGTAGCACCTCAAAGTGCCAATAGACAAAGGGCACCGCAGTGCAAGGTCAGGGCCAGTACCTCACGGGGTAAGCTGGACTTATAGCACGGATACAGGTAGTCCGGTCTGGGACAAGGACAACTCTGTCAGTCACAAGAAGTCATCTGCCCACATCGTGGCATGGATATCAGGTCAAGTACAAGACCAGAACCTCTACTATAATAACATCTCAAGCATATATGGGAGCCTACAGCTCCAATCATCAAGTCGGTCTATCCACTAAATCAATCTATCAAGTGTCTCCCATCCATGAGGGAGTGAATATCACGTCAATAAAGACAACCACCAAATACCAATCTCATTTCCCCTAACAATGCTAGGCCCTCAGACTCACAAGAATCCTCCTAGACAATGATCACAAGCCACTAGAAAACAAGCCCCTCAACTACCAAGACACAGCAATCAACCAGGTTCTCTAACTACCGGAATACACAAAGGTACCGGATTGGGCGTTTGGGAAGTCGAGTAAAAATTATATAATAATACCCTCGATATCCTCCTCGTTCCGCGAGACACTCGCACCAGTATCCAAAATCCAAAAGTCCTCGAAGACATATCTGATCAAATTAGAACATCACCAAAGAACTAGCAACACTATCTAAGAACCCACTTAGTCTACCATAATCATTATCTCAATATCATATCTCCTCATAGTCAATCCTCGAATCAGATTAAAATCCCAACACACGGGTCAGCACTTAATCAACGTCGTCGGATAATGGCAAGGATTGTGTGAACCACTCTGGATCAGATCCACAACCCTTAAACCAAACAAGGACCAGGGTTGCAGACCCTCACCCGAGTAGAACCACTCTCCTTACACAATCCGGCGGACGGGACAGACAATGAGATAACAAACTAAACTAGAACACCATCTAAAGGAAGAATCACGAGTCAAGAGTCCAATGGGTGATGCCGTCGAAAAGGCAAGGATTGCGTGAACCACTCTGGATCAGATCCACAACCCTTAAACCAAACAAGGACCAGGGTTGCAGACCCTCACCCGAGTAGAACCGCTCTCCTTACACAATCCGGCAGACAGGACAGATCAAGACGCTAGGCGACTAATCTAGTCGGGAGTCTACCTAGCAGGCAATGAGATCAGGGATACTATACCAAGAAGAACATGCATGAGTTCAGTCCCGCAAACCAAAGGAATGGCACTGCCCAATCCTTCGAACCAAATTCCCAACCGTGAATTCTGAAAAAATCCGGCAGAATCTCCTTTGTATTCTGGACGGGAGCACCCTACAAATTGGGGCTAAAATCCACTCGGCGCAACCCGCCGCAGAATCGCAATTCGAGAATACTAAGTCTCGACCTCCAGTAGCACTACGATGCGTACTGGGCACCAACCCTAGCCGAGAACACTAAGTCTCGGCCTCCAGCAGCATTACAATGCGTACTGGGCGCCAAGCCAACATGCATAATATAATCAACTAACCGCCTCGCAGGGCGCATCACAGCACATGTCTATAGTTCTAACCCAAGCACAATCACAGCCACAAGAGTAGTTCGCCAAGCCGTACCCGACCGCGAGTCGGACACGGGACATATGGGGACAATCCATACGTGTGAGTCGTGCTCGTGTCCTCGGAGGTGTGGATGACCCGTCCGAGTTGTCCGATACGGTCGTAAACCGGTATCGAACCAAGCTATCCTAAGTTATCATCATGGCAGTTCTACTACTAGGCTACACTAATCATGATTATTCAATTTACAAGTACAAATTAATTGAATGCAATAAAATCCAGGAGAGAGGGCAAGAGCCGTCGATGAGCAAGGGATACTTGCCTAGAGGGCTCGGCTAGGTAAGCAAGTCTTCGGCGATCTGGACCCAAGCTAGCACGTCCATCGAGGTCCTCAGAACACATAATAAACAATCATTAGAATTAAATAATAAAATAATAGAATAATCACAAGAGATGGAAGAAGGCTATACCGTGCGGGTCCCGCAAGCAGCGCAGGAATCTGGCACGGAAACTGAGGCACGCAGACCGATACGGGCACGCAACCCGAGACGCGCACGTGTATCAAAACGCGTACGAGAATCGAGATGACTCGAATATCGAGACGAACAAGAAACAGAAACGTGCACGTAAATCAAGACGTGCACGTAGATCGAGACGACACAGAAACCAATGCAGCACGCCAATCGGAGCGAGTACGCAAACCGAGGCAACACAAGATACAATATTACGCGCAAATCGATACGGCACGCAAATCGGTGCGTGCACGTAAATCGAGGCGGCACGGGTCACAAGTTAGGCACAAAGGCCGAGACACGAGGATCGAGGCAACACACAAACCGAGGTGGCGCGGTGCCCGAAACAGTGCGGGGCTCGAGGCGTCCCGCTGCCCAAGGCAACACGCGAATCGAGGCGACACGAGAACCGAGACAGCACGTGCACCAAGGTGTACGCGTATCGAGACGACACATAATCCGAGCAGCGCGGGGCCCAAAGCGTCCCGCTGCTCGAGGCGTGCACAGAGCTCGAGGGCTCGCTTCCCGAGACGTACGGGAAACGAGGGAACACGCAAGTCAAGCGTGCGCGCGGCCCGAGGAGAGCGCGACTCCCAAGGCTGCATACTACTCGAGCAGCGCGGGGCCCAAGGGCGATCCGCCACTCGAGGCTGGCGCGACGCTCGCGGCGGGGCACGGCGGCTCGCCGGACAGAAGGGAAGAGGGAGAGGAGGAGCAGATCCATGGAGGGGAAGTGCCGTCGGGGTCGGCCAGGCTCCGGCGGAGGGGAGGAGACAGAGAGGGGAGGCCGGAGGAGCTTACCGGGGTAGATCGGCTCTTCGGCGGAGGAGACAGCGGCCACGGAGTAGATGGCGGCGCTGGCGGTGCTGGCGGTGGCGGCTGCAGCGGAGGCCGGAGGGGGCGACGATGATGGTGGTGGCGCTGGTGGCTGATGGCGGTGGGAGCTCAGGGCGGCCGGAGGTCGGCGGAGGCCGGGAGAAGAGAGGGAGACAGCGAGCGAGAGAGAGGGACGAGAGGCCGAGTGAGCGGGAGAGAGGAGAGTTGAGGGAGGAGAGAGAGGGCCGGGGGGGTGAGTGTGGTCGGGAGAGAGATGAGAGAGAGAGAAAGGAATTGGGGGTGGGGGTCGGCTGATCCAGCAAGTAAGAGGGGAGAGAGAGGAAGAGTGAAGAGAGAGGTGAGGGGGTTAGGTAGGGGGAGGAGAGAGAGATGATGTGAGGGAGTGAAATGACAAGAGAGAGGGGGAGTAGATATTTTGGAGGGTAGACTAGGATCATGAAATTAATTAATAACAAATAATTAATGAGGGCAAAATCACCTCCAATAAAATAATAAAAATTTCAAATACACCCCAAAAATTAAAATCCTCCAAAATACGAAATACAGTCGAAATACAGTCATATACCTATTTCTAAAATAGGGATATGACATCCTACCCACCTTACAAAAATTTCGTCCTCGAAATTTCGAAATCATGTATATAAGATTTTCAAAACTAGTACATATAGGTACCATGAAAACTCTACCCACCTTACAGAAATCAAGTAATACAATAAGAAACGAACCAAATCTCAATATGAAAACGTCAAAGGGAACAAGTCTCGCTAAATAAATCAACTCGCAAGGTAAATCGAAAACATCGAAATAATCTCGAAAATCAAAGTCTCGCATACACGAAATAACCCCATAAATCAAAACAAGTATAGAATGTCGAAAACAATGTCAGAAAACGTAAAATCCCAACTGCATAAAAATCCTCACAAATCATAAAATACAGGATATATGTCTCGAACCGATGACCGTAGTTACTAATATCCGAAAAATGTGTGTCATGATCATTCCTTGCCACGCCATCCGGAATGGCTGCAAAAGATGCATCAGGGCACTATAATCGATCGGCTGCAACTTTCGTTACCACGCCGTCAAGGTATACTAGGGTCATCCGGTACTCTCGACAAATACCCAAAACGAACCAAATCCATAACCCAAATATCCAATTCACTAAAATCACAAAATCTCTAACAATATAACGAGTCCTAGAAAACCATCAAAATCCAAAATCCAGGTGAATCGTATCACACATCCGAAAATATCTTCAATAATAACCACAAGATAGCTTTTCTAGGAAAATACTCCATATCCGTAGAAAAATACTCCAAATCAAGAATCCATATCAAAATATAATGTATAGCAAGTATATCTATAAAAATAATATCTGAAACAGATAATCATAGGTGCGGAACTGTCACGCCCCGATCCCGGAGGATCGAAAACTAGCCACTGGGCGTGATGCCGTACAAGTCTAGATTGCACTTGTACAAGGCAAAACCATTACAGTTCCTGGTAATTCTCAGAAAACATCGACAATGCAGCGGAACCAAGCAGATAAATTGAAGTCACACAATTTATATAGAAATGTATCTCTTTATTGATATTCAAAATGGATTACAAGACTTGCAGCGGAATACAGAGTTTACAACTGAATACAAGACTCTTGAGTAGCCAACTGAATGTATACACTTGCCCTTTAGGCTACAAATGAATATAACGACTTCTTTACAATGACTTGCCAATCTGGCTACAATCTCACTGGTACATCTGAGTTCCACTGTTCCATACATTATGTCCCGTATAGCAGAAGACATCGTCTTGAAAGAAGAGCTTCTGTACACCCATCCGATTCATCGATGCCAAGCACTGATTCACAGGATTTCCCCCAAGCAAACACCTGTAATATTGCCCACAACGTGGGTCAGTACATCATCAATGTACTGGCGAGCGGTGCTGGCCCAACTCACCTAAGAAGACAGCACTAAGTAATCATGTTACAGAACATTATTATCAATGGTCTTTCTCGTTGCCTTAGGGTCAATTTCATGTTATAGCCGACAAGAAGTAAAGCATGCAAATCTCATAGCCAACATGATTAAAAGCATACTGTTATCACCCTTTGGTGATTCTTACCCACGGTCGTGTAGCCATCCCTGTACATTTATAATACTTACTCTGCCTGTACAAGACATTGTTAGAAACAATATCATGATTCAATATGAATATCACCGTTCAGGTGATTCTTACCAACAGCCGACATCCTTTCCTGTATTTGAGTAATAACTTACTCTGCCTGCATAAGACATCATTAGCACCCGACCTATCTATATGAAGGTCACTGGCGACACGCCATCCTGGACCGTCTTACAGGTATACAGCGTCCTTGTCAGTGCAGGTAGCTAGCCCCACTGCAAGTCCTGTATACCGTGCTACTACTTCAGCACTGCCACTACTTCGGCATTGGTTTCCCCTAGGACGAACCGGGTTCCATGGCCCAGGAATACCGTTCTAGAAACCACCTTGTCGACAAGTTGTCCATGACCATGCAACTATATGCAACTTATCTAAGAAGAAAACATATAATGCATGATAAGGAAAACTAAGCAAAACCATCATTCTCATCCATCTTGCCATCTAGCCATCTTGCCTTGAGCCAATGCTCACATTATCATCTGCCCATCCAGGGTCTTAGTGAAACCAACATTCTACATCGGCACAGGATAATAGAATGTTGTTTTCTAATCTCTTTGCCACATCTTTGATATCATACCTCTTTCCAACCAACTCAATGTACTTACCGCCCAGTTCCTGGGACTTAGCACCTGTTTAGCATACATTCATTCGGACATAATTCAAGCATACTCACTGCCCAGTTCTTGGGTCTTAACATCTGTTTTGCCATCTATTCATTGAGCCAAAGCTCGATATACTCACTGCCCAAGTATTTGGGACTTTGCCTTCACCTGTCATGTAATTCATCGCAACAGCGTACAAGCATACAATTCACTTAGCCACAACAGTTTACGTTCATGTGATTATTATCTTTCATTATCTTTCCAAATTCCATGCAAGGTGTTATTGAGCAATTCAACAAGAAACATAGCATACTATCCTTATTTTAAGCGTGAAGCTAAAGGATCTTTGAAGGGTTCAACACTACTCACATTCATAGGACGAATCCCGCCACGATCGCATAGTCTTCCAAGCGATCCTTCATATAATCCCAAGTCCAACAAGGCTTCATCGAATCAACCATCCATCATAAGGCATCTTGCGGGTCGGGGCACTACAGGAACTGTCCGAAATCAAGGAAGCCGAATCGATACGAGAATATCCCTCGGATACTCAACAAATGTTAAAATATCCAATCTCAGAGTCCTGATGAAATCTTCATTCCGCAGCAATCCAGCCAACGCTCGAAGAGGGCGATAATGATACTAAGTCAACACGAAGTCAACGCACAAAAGGGATAACAAGAAATCAACCAAGGTGAAACACCGGTAGAAAGTACAGAACCCAAGACAGATAATCAAGTAACCCAATGATGGAGATAAGATGACATCTCATCGGATAAAACGATCGACATGACCAACTATAGGATCATATCTATCAAACAAGGATCGGGGGTAGATAACAACAAATGAGACAGGGCAAAGCAAAATAGGTCCAGGTAGAGATGAGGACCAATTCACAAGTTCAAGGGAGCGAAGGGCAAGTGTAGCAAGTTAGAATCCCAAGGAATAGTGGACTGAGATCAACAATCATGTGATACCCAACAATATCTCAAAACGAGACCTGCATGGGCCACCACTAAAACCTTGTCACGCCCCAGTACCAAAATACGGGGACGGACTAGGCCAGCTACTCCGTATGAGGTATAAAACGTCATACGGCGATCGTGGCTGTCAATCTTGCTGGGTATCCTAGCATGCAAGCAGTCTATGGCCTAAATCTAATCTCATATCCACATGCAATAATCAATGAAATAACGACAAGAGAGATAATCATATGAAAAACAGGAAATACTCATATGATAATCAGAGAGTCTACAATAAGAAATAATGTAGACAAGAATACCTTCCCACACAGTTCCCTCATGGTCAGGAACTGAAGCACGTCCTCCAAGTCAAGTCTGGAAGATCCACATGGTCGGTCACAGGCAATCTGGGAACAATCCAGGGTTGGTCAGGCCAACCGTAGCAAGTACCAGAAAGGAAGGCTCAAGGACGGACGAAGAAAACCAGCAGGATATAATATAACATAAATAGCATCTAAAAACAGTAAATGAGGTAAGGGATCGTGCGGTACCAACGCACGATAACAATCCAACAACTAAAAGTATTCTGGTCGTAACCTCGGTCGATAGCCTATCGTAGCACAATAACCAACCCAACAATCAAACAAGAACATGGGTTGGATCATGCACCACGATAGTCCATGTTCCTCAGTTATTCCCAAAAGTAACTCAACAATCATCACAATCATCCTAACATACACTAATGCCTGCATCGCTAACTGGAGATCGTAGTCTGTCATCGGAGCAATAACCCATCCCTACATCAAACAAGAACAAGGGAACGAATTACTGCACCGGGACAGCGTTACGTGCCAGCCATCTTAGCAAGCAACAAGCCAAACAATTATATAAAAGCGGCCACTCAAATGTCTACGGCTGTCTATGTGGTGGTTGGGTTACCCCAACAATGCCATATAGGAATCCTCAGATCATGCTATATCCCGCAAGGGCTAGCGAGGCCAAATAACACATAGCAGGTAGGTATGCACGATCTCGGGATTCCGTTCCCTCCCAATGCTTCTACCATTTTTTAGTTGCCTAGATTAACCCTACATTTATCCGGAATCACATGCCGTGGTCACATGCTCATCCTCCTAGATGTCATACCTCAATACAAGAACGCTAAGTAAGAATCAGCCTCGGCACCTATAGTCCCAGTTGTGATCCATCCTTAGTATTATGCAACAAGCAAGCAAGCAATCCTAACCACGCTAAAACTATAGGCCAACTACCAGATACCCGTGCAGGTAATCATATAATATAGCCAGAATATCAAGATGGCATCGCAATGCCATATAATCATGGAAGTAGCACCTCAAAGTGCCAATAGACAAAGGGCACCGCAGTGCAAGGTCAGGGCCAGTACCTCACGGGGTAAGCTGGACTTATAGCACGGATACAGGTAGTCCGGTCTGGGACAAGGACAACTATGTCAGTCACAAGAAGTCATCTGCCCACATCGTGGCATGGATATCAGGTCAAGTACAAGACCAGAACCTCTACTATAATAACATCTCAAGCATATATGGGAGCCTACAGCTCCAATCATCAAGTCGGTCTATCCACTAAATCAATCTATCAAGTGTCTCCCATCCATGAGGGAGTGAATATCACGTCAATAAAGACAACCACCAAATACCAATCTCATTTCCCCTAACAATGCTAGGCCCTCAGACTCACAAGAATCCTCCTAGACAATGATCACAAGCCACTAGAAAACAAGCCCCTCAACTACCAAGACACAGCAATCAACCAGGTTCTCTAACTACCGGAATACACAAAGGTACCGGATTGGGCGTTTGGGAAGTCGAGTAAAAATCATATAATAATACCCTCGATATCCTCCTCGTTCCGCGAGACACTCGCACCAGTATCCAAAATCCAAAAGTCCTCGAAGACATATCTGATCAAATTAGAACATCACCAAAGAACTAGCAACACTATCTAAGAACCCACTTAGTCTACCATAATCATTATCTCAATATCATATCTCCTCATAGTCAATCCTCGAATCAGATCAAAATCCCAACACACGGGTCAGCACTTAATCAACGCCGTCGGATGATGGCAAGGATTGTGTGAACCACTCTGGATCAGATCCACAACCCTTAAACCAAACAAGGACCAGGGTTGCAGACCCTCACCCGAGTAGAACCACTCTCCTTACACAATCCGGCGGACGGGACAGACAATGAGATAACAAACTAAACTAGAACACCATCTAAAGGAAGAATCACGAGTCAAGAGTCCAATGGGTGATGCCGTCGAAAAGGCAAAGATTGCGTGAACCACTCTGGATCAGATCCACAACCCTTAAACCAAACAAGGACCAGGGTTGCAGACCCTCACCCGAGTAGAACCGCTCTCCTTACACAATCCGGCGGACAGGACAGATCAAGACGCTAGGCGACTAATCTAGTCGGGAGTCTACCTAGCAGGCAATGAGATCAGGGATACTATACCAAGAAGAACATGCATGAGTTCAGTCCCGCAAACCAAAGGAATGGCACTGCCCAATCCTTCGAACCAAATTCCCAACCGCGAATTCTGAAAAAATCCGGCAGAATCTCCTTTGTATTCTGGACGGGAGCACCCTACAAATTGGGGCTAAAATCCACTCGGCGCAACCCGTCACAGAATCGCAATTCGAGAACACTAAGTCTCGACCTCCAGTAGCACTACGATGCGTACTGGGCACCAACCCTAGCCGAGAACACTAAGTCTCGGCCTCCAGCAGCATTACAATGCGTACTGGGCGCCAAGCCAACATGCATAATATAATCAACTAACCGCCTCGCAGGGCGCATCACAGCACATGTCTATAGTTCTAACCCAAGCACAATTACAGCCACAAGAGTAGTTCGCCAAGCCGTACCCGACCGCGAGTCGGACACGGGGCATATGGGGACAATCCATACGTGTGAGTCGTGCTCGTGTCCTCGGAGGTGTGGATGACCCGTCCGAGTTGTCCGATACGGTCGTAAACCGGTATCGAACCAAGCTATCCTAAGTTATCATCATGGCAGTTCTACTACTAGGCTACACTAATCATGATTATTCAATTTACAAGTACAAATTAATTGAATGCAATAAAATCCAGGAGAGAGGGCAAGAGCCGTCGATGAGCAAGGGATACTTGCCTAGAGGGCTCGGCTAGGTAAGCAAGTCTTCGGCGATCTGGACCCAAGCTAGCACGTCTATCGAGGTCCTCAGAACACATAATAAACAATCATTAGAATTAAATAATAAAATAATAGAATAATCACAAGAGATGGAAGAAGGCTATACCGTGCGGGTCCCGCAAGCAGCGCAGGAATCTGGCACGGAAACTGAGGCACGCAGACCGATACGGGCACGCAACCCGAGACGCGTACGTGTATCAAAACGCGCACGAGAATCGAGATGACTCGAATATCGAGACGAACAAGAAACAGAAACGTGTACGTAAATCAAGACGTGCACGTAGATCGAGACGACACAGAAACCAATGCAGCACGCCAATCGGAGCGAGCACGCAAATCGAGGCAACACAAGATACAATATTACGCGCAAATCGATACGGCATGCAAATCGGTGCGTGCACGTAAATCGAGGCGGCACGGGTCACAAGTTAGGCACAAAGGCCGAGACACGAGGATCGAGGCAACACACAAACCGAGGTGGCGCGGTGCCCGAAATAGTGCGGGGCTCGAGGCGTCCCGCTGCCCAAGGCAACACGCGAATCGAGGCAACACGAGAACCGAGACAGCACGTGCACCAAGGTGTACGCGTATCGAGACGACACATAACCCGAGCAGCGCGGGGCCCAAAGCGTCCCGCTGCTCGAGGCGTGCACGGAGCTCGAGGGCTCGCTTCCCGAGACGTACGGGAAACGAGGGAACACGCAAGTCAAGCGTGCGCGCGGCCCGAGAAGAGCGCGACTCCCAAGGCTGCACACTGCTCGAGCAGCGCGGGGCCCAAGGGCGATCCGCCACTCGAGGCTGGCGCGACGCTCGCGGCGGGGCACGGCGGCTCGCCGGACAGAAGGGAAGAGGGAGAGGAGGAGCAGATCCATGGAGGGGAAGTGCCGCCGGGGTCGGCCAGGCTCCGGCGGAGGGGAGGAGACAGAGAGGGGAGGCCGGAGGAGCTTACCGGGGTAGATCGGCTCTTCGGCGGAGGAGACAGCGGCCACGGAGTAGATGGCGGCGCTGGCGGTGCTGGCGGTGGCGGCCGCAGCGGAGGCCGGAGGGGGCGACGATGATGGTGGTGGCGCTGGTGGCTGATGGCGGTGGGAGCTCAGGGCGGCCGGAGGTCGGCGAAGGCCGGGAGAAGAGAGGGAGACAGCGAGCGAGAGAGAGGGACGAGAGGCCGAGTGAGCGGGAGAGAGGAGAGTTGAGGGAGGAGAGAGAGGGCCGGGGGGGTGAGTGTGGTCGGGAGAGAGATGAGAGAGAGAGAAAGGAATTGGGGGTGGGGGTCGGCTGATCCAGCAAGTAAGAGGGGAGAGAGAGGAAGAGTGAAGAGAGAGGTGAGGGGGTTAGGTAGGGGGAGGAGAGAGAGATGATGTGAGGGAGTGAAATGACAAGAGAGAGGGGGAGTAGATATTTTGGAGGGTAGACTAGGATCATGAAATTAATTAATAACAAATAATTAATGAGGGCAAAATCACCTCCAATAAAATAATAAAAATTTCAAATACACCCCAAAAATTAAAATCCTCCAAAATACGAAATACAGTCGAAATACAGTCATATACCTATTTCTAAAATAGGGATATGACATCTCGAAAAGATCTCAGAGATATGAAAATTCGATCAGAGCTACATCCTCAACCACGGGGAAGAACTCTAGAGTACTTGCCTCCAGCTGAGTTCACAATGAGCAACAAAGAAAAGGACATTTTCTTGAAAGTGTTGCGAGATGTAAAAGTCCCTGATGGTTATTCATCTAATATATCTCGATGCGTGCATACAGAAGAGCGGAGTATGTGGGGTCTTAAGAGTCATGACAATCACATTTTAATACAACAGTTACTTCCTATAGCTATTCGAAGGGTCTTACCAAAGCATGTTGTTAAATCCTTAATTGAATTAAGCAACTGCTTTGTGGTGTTGTGTTCAAGTGTAAATAGTATTACAGACTTGAAAAATTTTCAAGATCGTATGGCACTTACGCTTTGTAGTCTTGAGAAGATTTTTCCACCTGGGTTTTTCGATATAATGGAACACTTGCCTATGCATTTAGTGGATGAGTTACAAATTGCTGGAGCAGTATTGTATCGTTGGATGTATCCCATGGAAAGATATTTGCACACCTTAAAACTTTATGTGCGGAATCGTGCTCATCCAGAGGCTTCTATTGCTAAATCAGTATTGTTAGAAGAATGTATGACTTTCTACTCAAGGTATTTGGACAATAGTACGGAAACCAAAATGAAGCGGCCAAGAAGAAATGATGATGGAGGAAAGAAATCTGGTCGCGTTGTAGGTAAAGCAGTGCACTTTCGACTTGATCCAATTATGCAAATACAAGCTCATCGATATGTGCTTGCCAACACGGAGGCAGTAGCACCATTCATTGAGTAAGTTTGTCTTGACTAATACCATGATTTATATCCTCTCGTTTAGTTATGTAATTGAAATAAATTTCTACATCTTTATACAGGAAACACCTTGCTGAACTTGGGTCAAAATATCCACAAGCTTCACAACGACACCTTATTAGTCGCCTTCATAATGAACACTTTGTCACTTGGTTTAAGGAGCATGTAAGTAGATGTATCTTTTAATGAACATTTAAAATTTTTGACAACTTGCAGTAAAATATCATTATTAAACTTATTTAATATTTTTTAATATAGGTGAAAGGTTTACCAGACGTACAAATATCAGAGAAGATCAAAATCTTAGCTTCAGGCCCTCTTAAGGATGCTTTGAAATTCAATTCTTACATTGTTAATGGTTTTAGATTTCGAACAAAAAAAATTGATCTTCGTAGAAAAACTCAGAATAGTGGAGTCCTCCTAAAAGCAGAACAAACGAGTTATTCTAGTCGGAAAGATAGAAATCCTCTTACAGGGGATGTTATATTCTACGGACAACTGATAGACATTATTGAGATAAAATATTTGAACGGCATGAAGTATGTTTTATTTAAGTGCAACTGGGTTAATCCACGAGTGGGCCAGAAAGTGGATGAGTTTAATTTTACTCTGGTGAACTTCAATCATTTGTTATACAAAGAGAATAGGGTGATTGATGAACCTTATATCTTAGCATCCCAAGCAGAACAAGTTTGGTATGTTCAAGACCCTCTAGAGTCAGATTGGCATGTTGTTGTTCAGATGTCGCCGCGAGACGCATTTGACAAGTACTCAACAATAGTAGAAGATTTAGAAGCTAATAGAGTGGAACCTTATAGCATGCAACATCTGGATGAAGCTCATAATGGATCTTGGGTTAGGAAAGGAGTAGAGGGCTTGGTGGTTGACACAAATATTTGTGATGGTGATGATGACCATGATGACAGTGGTCATGAGTAGCAAGTTTGTAGCTTGATTTGCAACTATTTGTGATGGATATCAAATTACAAACTTGTATCTCTTAGCTATTTTATATCCTTTCAAGTTGTTGGTTGTTTTATCTACTGTGATTGAACGTTGATGAATTTTGCTTATTTCAAGTGAATGTTGATTAATTTTGCTTATTTTCTTTACTTCATTCATTCTCAATTTCTATTAGAAAAAATGTTTACAGGAAAGTGGTTGTAGAAGCTATACTATACTTCATTCATCTTGTCATATACTTGCTTCTACATGTTGTATGATAAACATGTTATGTGATAAACATATATTATTTAGTGGCTCTACTATTTAGTGGCTTTTGGGTGTGCTAGCCATCCTATTGTGGTCATTGTGCTGTTAATAATAAATATCATTAATGTTGTAATGTCCGCATGATGATAGTATATAAATGTACGCAAGTCGTTTGCTTATCAGGTATTTTGACATAGAAACTCCTCAATAGACTGGAAGTCTGGAACAAAAATGTTCTGTGACATTATCTTGTAATATAATTTTAATCATATATGTGTTTGTATCCAATTAGATTGTGTTTTAATTATTACTTTTTTGTCCATTTTGTCCCTCTCTAGACATTACTGTGATAAACATGTTCTGTGATAAACATATATTATTTAGTGGCTCTACTATTTAGTGGCTTCTACATGTTCTGTGATAAACATATATTATTTAGTGGCTTCTACATGTTCTGTGATAAAGCATCCAAATTGTAAAGTACCATCAAATTATTTAGTGGCTCTACTATTCTGGCTTCTGTATCCCTTTAATTCATCATGCTACTTATATATACGAGACTACAATTTGTATTTGAGTTGATAGTGTAGGTTTGTAATGACCAATCACGGGATAATCCTGCATATTGCAATTTTTAACTTCTATTAGGAAAAATGTCCCCACAAAAGAAGTTTATCAAGCCTGGGTTCATGTCGGGATATGAGAGGCAAAGATTGGAAAATATTACTAGAAATAAATAAAAATGGATGCCTTGAATTTGTAACAAGCTTCAAAGCTTGTAATGAATTCGAAGATGGTTACTCGAACAAGTTCGAGTAAGATGGGAAAAAGAAGCGCAAGTGAAAGAGATTATGAGTATATCCCCGTCAGTGATGACTTGCTTAGCGAGGAAGATAGCAACCATAATGAAGAATCTTCCGACCCTAAAATGAAGAAGGTAATAAATTGGATATCAAGTCTTGTGTTTTCTGTCTTCATTCATTGGAATATCTCACTATTTTTCTTATGTTGCAGGTTGCAAACAATGATGACTCTTCTGTCCCTAAAATGAAAAAGGTTAAAAATTTGATCATAAGCGATTTTTTTACTGTTCTAGTGTACAGCTTACTACTATGGTTGCAAATGATGAGAAAAGCAACATCCGGGGTCCTCGAGTCTTGATCCTCTATTGGTGCTGGTCTTGACCCTCTACCAATGCTTGCACTGCCAATGTCTAATGAGCTGTGATACGCTCTAATACACCAGTGTGCACTTAAATTTCTTCTGATACGCCACTGTGCAATTGATACTTCTTCTGATACTCGGGTATCCTGCTATGGTGGTTTGGTTCTTCATTGGTAGAGCTGGTTGAGCCGCATCGTGGATGTTATTGAGCTCTTGCAGACCCACGGTGAGCTTCGATCTGATGCCTAGCTTCAACTGGGATCAAATTGTAGAGGAAGAGTATTTTACTATGGTTTGAGCTTCCTCGCATAGATTTTTATTCTGATTTGAACTTCCTTCTATGTCTTTTTAGTGTGTTGGACTATCTTGATCTAATACAACACATGTAGCAAATGATGAGAAAAGCAACATCCGGGGTCCTCGAGTCTTGATCCTCCATTGATGCTGGTCTTGACCCTCTGCCAATGCTTGCGTTGCCAATGTCTAGTGAGCTCTGATACGCTCTAATACACCAGTGTGCACTTAAATTTCTTTTGATACGCCACTGTGCAATTGATACTTCTTCTGATACTCGGGTATCCTGCTATGGTGGTTTGGTTCTTCATTGGTAGAGCTGGTTGAGCCGCATCGTGGATGTTATTGAGCTCTTGCAGACCCACGGTGAGCTTCGATCTGATGCCTAGCTTCAACTGGGATCAAATTGTAGAGGAAGAGTATTTTACTATGGTTTGAGCTTCCTTGCATAGATTTTTATTCTGATTTGAACTTCCTTCTATGTCTTTTTAGTGTGTTGGACTATCTTGATCTAATACAACACATGTAGAAAATGATGAGAAAAGCAACATCCGGGGTCCTCGAGTCTTGATCCTCCATTGATGCTGGTCTTGGACCCTCTGCCAATGCTTGCGTTGCCAATGTCTAGTGAGCTCTGATACGCTCTAATACACCAGTGTGCACTTAAATTTCTTCTGATACGCCACTGTGCAAATGATACTTCTTCTGATACTCGGGTATCCTGCTATGGTGGTTTGGTTCTTCATTGGTAGAGCTGGTTGAGCCGCATCATGGATGTTATTGAGCTCATGCAGACCCACGGTCAGCTTCGATCTGATGCCTAGCTTCAACTGGGATCAAATTGTAGAGGAAGAGTATTTTACTATGGTTTGAGCTTTTCCTTGCATAGATTTTTATTCTTATTTGAACTTCCTTCTATGTCTTTTTAGTGTGTTGGACTATCTTGACAATTCTGGATATTTGATCCTCAAATTTTGTCGAGGATGACCATTTTTTCCTTTTCTTTATATACATATTGAATCTAATTTTCTTATATCTAATACAACACATGTAGCAAATGATACTTCTTCTGATACTCGGGTATCCTGCTATGGTGGTTTGGTTCTTCATTGGTAGAGCTGGTTGAGCCGCATCATGGATGTTATTGAGCTCATGCAGACCCACGGTCAGCTTCGATCTGATGCCTAGCTTCAACTGGGATCAAATTGTAGAGGAAGAGTATTTTACTATGGTTTGAGCTTTTCCTTGCATAGATTTTTATTCTTATTTGAACTTCCTTCTATGTCTTTTTAGTGTGTTGGACTATCTTGACAATTCTGGATATTTGATCCTCAAATTTTGTCGAGGATGACCATTTTTCCTTTTCTTTATATACATATTGAATCTAATTTTCTTATATCTAATACAACACATGTAGCAAATGATACTTCTTCTGATACTCGGGTATCCTGCTATGGTGGTTTGGTTCTTCATTGGTAGAGCTGGTTGAGCCACATCATGGATGTTATTGAGCTCATGCAGACCCACGGTCAGCTTCGATCTGATGCCTAGCTTCAACTGGGATCAAATTGTAGAGGAAGAGTATTTTACTATGGTTTGAGCTTTTCCTTGCACAGATTTTTATTCTTATTTGAACTTCCTTCTATGTCTTTTTAGTGTGTTGGACTATCTTGACAATTCTGGATATTTGATCCTCAAATTTTGTCGAGGATGACCATTTTTTCTTTTCTTTATATACATATTGAATCTAATTTTCTTATATCTAATACAACACATGTAGCAAATGATGAGAAAAGCAACATCCAGGGTCCTCGAGTCTTGATCCTCCATTGATGCTGGTCTTGACCCTCTGCCAATGCTTGCGTTGCCAATGTCTAGTGAGCTCTGATACGCTATAATACACCAGTGTGCACTTAAATTTCTTCTGATACGCCACTGTGCAATTGATACTTCTTCTGATACTCGGGTATCCTGCTATGGTGGTTTGGTTCTTCATTGGTAGAGCTGGTTGAGCCGCATCGTGGATGTTATTGAGCTCATACAGACCCACGGTGAGCTTCGATCTGATGCCTAGCTTCAACTGGGATCAAATTGTAGAGGAAGAGTATTTTACTATGGTTTGAGCTTCCTTGCATAGATTTTTACTATGGTTTAACTAACTTCTATGTCTTATTAGTGTGTTTTTTTGCATAGCTTACTACGTACTATGGTTTGAACTTCCCTATGGCACTGTGTTGGACTATCATGACAGCACCTACCTATATACTGCTACATTGATTATGTATTTTCAGGCTGCATACAACAGTCCTACGCGTAGGTCATCGCGTATTGCAAAGAATATGGAACATGTCATAGCAATGGGTGAGAGGACATTAGAGCCACGATTAGAACCCTCTTTTATGGAGGATGTCTTGCGCATTCCTATATCAAGACATCAAATTTTTCAGGAGAGCGATGATGAGCCTTTAGATAATGAGCCAGTAGAGAATTCTGAGAAAATACCGAAGGGTAAGTTTTGTATTGAAATTTATAATGTAAATTGTGAGCTATTAATGGTTCTGGTTTTTAAGTAGTATATTTATGAGTCTTTCCCTTTTGTTTCTGATAAGGTACGATGGAGAGTGGACCTTCCACTAGGCAACATAGAGGAGCTGCTAAGCCATGGAAAAAATAGGATAATGGAGTAAAAAAATCATAGAGTGGGATGAAGATTGCCAACCAGTTGGAGAACATGGGCACCATTTGATGTCTCATCTTGGTAACCTTTCCCGAAATGGCGAATTGTTTCCGTTAACAATGTTATCTTGGCATAAGGCTGATAAGGATAAACTAGAAATGGTATGGGCATCGGTTAAGGTAACTTTTCTCCGTCTCTTTATCTGTATTTTCATGGATTACTATCTTTATTTTTACTATTATCCTACTTGATAGTGAACCCCCTATTGTCTGTCTTGCTAAACCTATAGACACATTGGCATTGACTTTGTAGTCAGTAACACTCAAGGCCTGTATTATAAGCTATAGATCATAGCACTATAATTCACCATCAAGAGTAAAAACAAATCGATTGAAGCAGCTGTGGCCTAGAAGTGTTGATTGAAACTGTCATTTCAAGTACAATATTTTGTTTATATTCTTTTAATGTTGGAATGAAGATGTTGAAGTGGTTACTTGTTTTTGGTTTGGGATGATTCAACTAATTTATATCTTGATGTTCTTGTGGTTGTTTGGAAGTATAACCTCGGATATCATGTTTGAATGCTTTACCATCACCTGTTGTTCACATATTTTTGCTATTGATAATGGCTACTTATATTGATAACTTAGATATCATGTTTTTTTAAGGAAAACACAAATGCACCCGATGCTTTTAAAGCTATTTGCTTTAAGAAAATAGGAATTTCCTGGAAGGCCTTCAAGCATCGAGTGAAAAAAGACTTCTATACAAAGTTTGAGACCGATGAAGAGCGCCTAGCAAATGTGCCGCCCCGGGTGGAGCCCAGTCAATGGCCAACTCTAGTGGCATATTGGGGCTTGGGTAACACACAGGTATAAATCGACTAACAAATAACTTACATCCATATTCATGCTAGTGGCAAACCCTTTATTTCAATTTACTAAATAATGTCCAAATGTTTTTTAGAAAGTTTCGGAGAAGAACCAAGTTAATCGTGGAAAACTTTGTGCTCTCCCTAGAAATGGTAGAAGATCCTTTCCAGAAATAAAGAGAAAGGTTAGTATTGTGTTTTTTGGTAAGATAATTGTCATATATTTTCAGTTGATAATGTATAAATTTTTTCTTACTTTGGAACATGCATACACATCAGAGGAGGCTAGAAAACAAGCCTGTTGACCTTGTCAACATATGGAGAGCCACTAGAGGAAAAGATGGCAGTTATAATGAAGAAGACGGGGCTGCTGGAACAGAGGTATATAAAATTCATATTTGTAATAAGTTTTTTTTAACAAAATGTCTATTGCAAATTAGAGAAATTTAACACAAACCTCCTTCCATGCTATAGAAAATGTTAGAAAGGAGAATTGAAGAGCTACCAGCTGAAGAACGAGATAATGAGGAGCAATTGAATAATATTTACAGGGAAGTGATCGGACAAGATGGGCATGGCCGAGTTTTAGGCCGAGGAGTAGGTGTAAGCGGTAAAGGATCAACATCCTTAGCAGCTCATCAGGCTGAGATTCAACAAGCAACAAATGCTGAGATTGTACAACTACGAGAAGATTGTAAAAAGTTACGAGAATATGCGGAGAAGTTGAGAGAAGAGACTGATGCTTTAAGGAAAGAGCGTGAGGAGCAAGAGGCCCGGCACAAGAAAGAGCTTGAGGCGGTCAACAGTGAGCTTAGGACTGAGCTCAAAGATGAAGTTGTGGCCATGTTCCTGAATGCTCAACTACTTTCTCAACAATCCAGTACATCGTCCAGGTAATTTGCCAACTATCAACTTATTACATTGGTTTTTCTCTGTGATTCTTATGTTTGGTTTTCTTTCGTGGCTGCAATTTATGTTTGGTTCTCCATTTCCTTTCTTTCAAGTTAAAATTTGTATTTATTACATTGGTTTCTTTTCTGGACTGATTTTTGGACTGAATTTTGCATAGTCTGAATTTTGCATAATCTCGGTATCAGTATCGAAACTGAATTTTAGCTTCTGTTTTCACTGTGTCCTTTTCCCTGGAAACTCCGAAACCAGTAATATTTTTTACATATTGCCAAGTTATTTTTTACACTGAATTTTAGAGTATGTTAGATGGGTATCCGTTGTTTTGTTTTAAGTTCAAATTATTGGACTAAATGTTCAGTCTCAGATTTACACTATACAGTTATATTCAGTCTCTAAATGTCCATATCACCTACATATATCAGTCCATTATTTTGTTCAGGTTATTATCTCATTATAAACAGTCCTTCTGAACTAAGGAGTTCAGTTCCCTGTTTTGATATTTCGATCTGTACCTTCATTTCAGACAATTGAAACTTCAAGTTCAGTCATTGAACTTTATTTTGGAGAATGAACTTCAAGTTCAGAACATTGAACCTGTGTGTGGGATGTCTTGGTATCCTAACCCCAGGTTAGCTTGCATCTGTCCACCTTGATCCCGTCCACTGCAAATTCATGTAGGTTCACTGCATTTCCTGGGTTCAATCACACTATGATACAGTAATTTAGGTGCTGCTGTAACTTTATTTAAGGGGTACCAGTTACAGTTGCAATTGTTTGCACTTTGTATGCCCAGTCAGCCTATACTTTTGGGGAGAATAGTGATAGAACAGGGACATGAGTGAACAAAATCTTGTGAGTTATGCCCAGTGACCGAGTGACTACCTCGTTTTCGACACTCTTATATACACAGGAATGGTGCCAGCCCCTGGTACCAATCCCTATATAGGTACAAGTATACACAGGAAGTAGTACAACGTTAGTATCCAAACCAGGATTGACGTCATATGATATTCGATAAGTATCAGAGGATATTCGGTACGGTAATTGGTTTTACTGATAACCGAGTATTGGGTGGACATTGGGAAATCAAATCGGACCCTTTATTATCCTGATGTTGGATCAGACTCTGCTCGGCACACGTCAGGTTAATACTGATGTGTATCTTCCTCAAGGTACCTTATGAACTCGGTCATAGTTGGTATCTTCTCGAAATTCTCGATATAATAGGATCAACCCTGTTCTAGATCGTTGTATTGGATACACTGAGTTATCCGTTTGATCAGATAACTGAACGAAAGCAATTAAGCTTTTGAAACACCTGACAACCACTCTTAGGCATTAGAACTTGTGTTGTTCGAGCCAACCTCATATTAAGATTCATATTGATACCAAGTAGGTGATGTTTTAATTTTACCATTTTTTCGAATACATCAACAGTCAGTATCTTATTAAATTATTGAAGCGCGACTGAACATGGTATCCGACCCTACCCTTATACATATATTACATGCACTTGATTACAACTACCCCTAGTTGTAATTGGCCAATCAGTGAAGGCAATGGGTAGTACTGAGAGATGTCATCCTAAGGCAAAACCCTGGTTGGGAAGTCATTTATCCTTCTGAGGAAGAGACATCCTTAATGGCTTGCTCTCGAAACCACCTTGTGGTGTCAGTCTATTGATTTTAACTTTTACATTGGTTTTTTCCAGCTTGTTACTGTAATTCTTGCTAGAATAATTCTACTTCCCATTTAAAATGTTTCCCAATTTTTCCCGTCTTCACTTAAACTTCCTTTTTCACTTGAAGCTTCCTTTGTCACTTGAAGCTTTTTCTGTACATTGTTTTTTTTCCAACTTTTTTGTACGCAGGTCCGAACAGTTTGGAAGAACGGTTAGTAGGTTTGTACAATTTGTTTAAACCTTCACAAACTAATGTGGTATAGTCTGTACAATTTGGAAGAACTTATCTTTCTTTTCTGGTTGTTCGTGTATAGTTAGCAGGTTGCTAATATATTGGCATATCTTCATTTGTAGGTCCTTCAAAAGCATTCTGGATATGCTAAAATGATGGGCGACGATCTTGTGATGATAAAAAGTTTGGGTTAATTTTTGGGTTCATGTTGGATATACTAAAAACATGGTGTAATGGTGGAGACAATGGGTTCATTTTGTAACTGAATTGTGGGTGATGTATAGTGTTTTGGATTTATTTTGGAAAAGGTGGTTAAGGATGCTTAATGGGTTCAGCATTTTGTATGTAATGGTGGAGACAATGGGTTCATTTTGTAACTGCTGCTGTGGGTGATGTAGTGTTTTGGATTTATTTTGGAAATGGTGGTTAAGGATGCTTAATGTTAAGCTTTTTGTTGTTTATCAATTGAACATATATAGTTATATATGAATTTTGTTGTCTTCTACTTAATGGTAAAGAATGCTTGATGTTGTTAAGGTTTTTTGGTATTGGAGCTTTGATGCCTGGAGATACATCTGAGGACAAGCTTGACAACGTCCATGATTATATGAATTTATGTGTATTTAAATTGTATGTTTTATAGCTGAAAAATACAGACATTAATTTCATAAGTGTTACTTTTGGGACAGTTATGTAATTGTCTTAGATAAAAACGACATTCTTTTGTAACGCTGGCAAATTTGTTTAGGACGGGTGTTACTCGTCACAAACTCTTTTATTTTGGGACGGTTTTGTAAACCGTCGTAAACATGTAATAATTCAAACTCTTTTCGTACGATTATATTTTTCGACCCTAAAACCAAATTAGGACGGCATTTTTGGTCCTAAAACTTTTTGCCACGCCACCCTAATATCACTGTCACTTACCGTCCTAAAATTCGTCCCAAATCACAATTTAGGACTGATTTGGGTCTTTTTAAGACGGATTTTTGGGGTCCCAGAAAAACACTTTTTTGTAGTGGAATAAGGCAAGTAAAACTGATCATGACATGTACAAGAATCAAGAATCATCTATCTAAGTGTGTGAGTACTAGCTACAACATGTGGTCGGCTTGGGTCTGCACAAGGGAGATCAAATTGGTGGCACGCAAGTGGCACGTGCATAGTAGACTCAAAACAGGCCAGGGCCATATATTGGGTCGACTGGATTGGACCGATATCGGGCCCGAAAATTAAGTTGAAAGTTAAGTCACAAATTACGACAAACGATAAATTGGTCTAAATTGACCCGAAAGTTGTGCGAAGTAAATGGAGCACAAGGAAAGAAGTTCGAGTGGGACACGATATATCAACATGAAGATAATCTCGTCTACTACAAACTTCAAGAAGAAAGTTTCCAGAGACTGACATCCCTGATGCTCTAGAAATCCAAGTCACGGTAAAGGACATTTAATGATCAAAATTAATTAAATAAAAATGAATTATCGATAATAATTTATTTAGAAAATTCAAAAATAATCCCGAAAATTCAGGGGGCTTACATGACATCAATGAGCTGGACCTCGGATCGCTTGGATTGGGTGAAGCTTATGCAACCGAGGAGGAGGAGCAGGAAGAATGACTCATGTCTAAGGTATGACCCTCCAAAAAAAATATTCAAACTTTCAAACTTCAAAAAAAATCTTTCAAATTTTCAAACTTTCAAATATTCAAAAAATTTAAAATTTTTAAAAACTTTTAAACTTTAAAAACTTTAAAACTTTAAAAAATTAATAATACTTTATTAAAAACTTCAAAAACTTTAAACTTAAAAAAAACCTTTCAAATGTTCAAACTTTCAAATATTCAAAAAAAATTAAAAACTTTAAAAACTTTTAAACTTTAAAAAATTAATAAAACTTTATTAAAACTTCAAAAACTTTAAACTTTGAACTTAAAAAACTTTCAAAAAAATACTTTAAACTTTAAAAAAAAAACTTTAAAACTTTAAACTTAAAAATAAAAACTTAAAAACTTAAAATTTAACTTTAAAACTTTAAAACATAACATATAACTTTAAAAGTACAACTTAAAAAAAAACTTAAAAACTTTAAAAAAAACACAAAAACTTAAAAATAAAATTTTTTAACTCTGCCTATGACAAGCAAAGCTTGTCTTGCCAGTCCCAAGCCCGGATAAAAGTGGAGGAAAAAATTTAAAAAATAATTTAATTAAAAAATAAAATTAAAAAAATTAAAATTAAAAAAATTAAAATTAAAAAAATTAAAAGAATATAAAAGTTAAAAGAAAAAGAAAATTAAAAGAATATAAAAATTAAAAGAATATAAAAGTTAAAAAATATAAAAGTTAAAAGAAAATTAAAAAAAAACCAACTTAAACCGGACCGGCCCGAACCCGGCCCGCCCAAGCCCGCCCACGACCCGGACCGGCCCGGCCCGGCCCAGTCCTACCCAGACCGGGTCACTGGGCCGGGCTGGGTCCTCTGAACAAGAACCGGACCGGACCAGGTCCGGCCCGCTAGATGAACCGGTCCGGGCTGGGCCCGGACCAAGTCCGGTCGGACCGAATTTTCGTGGGCTCGGACCGGTCGGATTCAGTCCGAATAACACCCTGAACGTGTCGGACGGATACGTGAATCGACGTGTCGACCTCTCATTGGTCAATAGCAAAGATGGAGTGGTTTTGTGAATCCAATGGTCCAGCAAACCTCTCATTGGTCGATAGCAGAGAGGGAGTGGTTTTGTGGACCCCACGGTCCAGCAAGATGACACGTGACGGCTCGGTTTCCGAGCCACGGTTGTACTGAACTTTTCCATTTTTTATACTTGACTGTTGAAGAATATGCCAATGAACCACCTACGCTCCAAGCGTATATGACAGCTCTCTCTCTCTCTCTCTCTCTCTCTCAACTTAATTAGTCCCTATTAATTTGTGGAGGTACGTTTCGGTGACAGACAGTAGTAGAGGGGAGAGAGAGAGCAAAGAAATGGCCATCGAAGGAAGAAGGGATGGAGATGAGGAGATGGTGAGACCACTGGTACGGGAGGGAGACAAGACTTCTGCTGCTGCTGCTGCTTCTTACATATGGATGGTCGTACTCAGCACTGCAGTTGCAGTCTCCGGGTCTTTCGAGTTTGGAGTGGCGGTATGTACATTTTACGGAAAATACTATGCAATTATGCTATTTTGTTTTCAAAATATTTGGATAATGCTATCTCACATTATGTAATATCTGACATGGCAGCTGACATAACAGCTGACATGATAAATTTTAATCAAAAACATTAATTACCTAAAAAAATTTAATATTAATATTAATGTTAATGTTAATATTAATGTTAATTTTAACAATAATATTAATTTTAATATTAATGTTAATGTTAAAATTAATTTTAATGTTAATTTTAATATTAACACCACACAAGAAGATAGATACATACCCTGAGATGGGGTCGTCGATTGTGACAAAGTATAACCATGCGAGACCTCTGGGAAGAGCTTGAACACTATCTTATTCGAAAGTTGGAGATTGAAGAAGATCGTCAACGCTACTAGAAGGAACTTGAGGATTAATAATATTTGAGTTTCTTACGAGACTCGATCATTCTTTTGAAGTGCAATAGTCGAGAGTTCATTATGAACAATTATCATCTCTTGGTTAAGTGTATGAAGTTATCCGGAATGAAGAGGATAAAAAAAAGGAGATGAACACCACTTCATAGATAACTATTGAGCAGTTGGCACTCACTTCTGCATTCTAAGGTAGAGGTACAAGACCACCAAGGAGGGTTGGTCGCAATGGAAAGCTAATGGAAAATGATTGCAAGGGCCTGTTTGGTAAACAAGAAGTGAATTTGGATTTGGATTTGGACTTTCAAGAAGGAAAGAGGGATAAAAATTTATTCACTTTCTTGTCCCCTTGATAGGGGACAAATGTGTTTGGTTGAGATAGGAAAGTGAAAAATGGAAAGTGAAAAGTAAACATATATGTTTGGTTGAGATAGGTAAGTGAGAAGTAGGAAATGAGAAAGTATGTAATAATAATAAAAATTATTTATATTAGTTAATGTTAATAAAAATATTTGGTTAATTAGTTAATTATTCTAATTATATAAAAAAATATTTAATATTAAAATAATACTTTAACTAATTAATAGCAACTAACTAATATTAAATATAACTAATAAACTATATTAGATATTTATAACTGTGAGAGAGAGAGAGAGAGAGAGAGAGACAGTGAGCACTGCTAATGAGCTCTCCTCCCTTTTTTTTTTTTTTTTTTTCACTTCACAACTTTCTCTGTCATGGCTCCTCACCTGCCCCATCCCTGATCCACTACACGGAGGAGCTCTTCTCCGCCGGCATCCCCACGTCGACAGCCCTTTCCAACACTGCCACCGCCACTCCCCAGTTCCTCCTCCACTTCCTCTTCCGCCGCTCCCCACGCCTTTGTCCACTTCGGCACTCCCTCCACCGCCGGCCGTCGGCCGCGTCCTCTCCTCCGCCGCCCATTCCGACCTCCCGTGGCACTTCCAGCCCACATCTTCTCTTTTTGAGAGGATGTGGAAAGCTACATTTTTCTGAAAGTGGAGAGGGGACAGGAACTGCATTTCATTAATCCTGTCCCCCAAATCCTTCAAATCCTGCTGAACCAAACAGGCGGAGGAGAAAATTTTCTTCCAGTTTCAACAGAAATCTAAAATCTACCACCAAATCTCATTTACCAAACAGGCCCTAAGTTGGAACACTTGGAGGTGACCTGTTGGCAAAAGTATCCACATATCAAGAATACAAAAAAGTGTTAAACCAACGTACTCATTTCAAGAAATTGGGACACTTAAGGTGACATGCTGACAAAAGTATCCACATCTAAAAAAACAAAATATGCTAATAATCTTAGCAAAGACAATAATCTCTCTTCTAAGAAATCCGGTGGGTCTTCATCTTCTCTTACAGACTTCTTCTCTCCAAGTGATTTGGCAAATATTCGTAAGCTTCTAAAAAAAGGTAGATGGTGTCATGACTTCCAATATCGTTCAATTTTCGATGGGTGTACACCATCAACACAGTGGATGGGACATTTAGAAAGATAAAGGATGACTTATTGCAAAAGATTTTTTGACTTTCATCCCACTTATTAATATGCATTTGTACTTACATCCCACTTTTTAATTTTTTTAGACTTACATCCCACTTTTTGTCACTAAAAGTATTTATTTTGTCACGAAAAGTATTCGTTTTGTCACAAAAAATATTTTTAGTGACAAAAGTGGGATGTAAGTCAAATAAAATTAAAAAATGGGATGTAAGTACAAATTCATATTAATAAGTGGGATGAAAGTCAAAAAATCCCAAAGATTTACTCAAACCTATGAGATTATTTATATCGAGACGTTCGCTCCAATTTCCAAGCTCAACTCTATCAAGTGGATTCTTTCTTTGGCTGCAAACTATTCTTAGCATCTATATCAACTAAATGTCAGAAATGATTTCTTGAATGGAGATATCAAAGAATAAGTGTGCATGGAATCTCAACCAGGATTGGATATACTCATGGAAAAAGTGTGCAAACTTCATAAAGCAGTCTACGGTCACTACCAGAATAAGTCATATTAGCGATGCCGAAAAACGTCGCTAATATGCAAAAAAAGGTCGCTAAATAGATTTTTGCGAAGTTTTTATGGACGAAATCTTTATGTCACATAATAGATGGTCGTTGACACCAAAAATGTCGTTATTCGTCGTTGTAGTGACGTCATTCAGCGACGAAGTAACGTCATTAATTTAGGAGACGCGAGGCGACGTGTTGTTGCTAATCAGCGACATAAAACTCCGTTGCTAAACATCGCTGATTTAGCGATAAATAAAGCGACGTTTTGCTACGCCAATGCTGACGTGGCAAGCATTTCCATGTCTGCAAAATAGCGACGTTGAGCGACGGATTTAGCGACATTTCGCTACGACCATGCTGATGTGGCAAGACCTTGCTATGTCAACAAGGTAGCGATGTGTATCGATGTTTAGCGACGACGCCGATACAACTTAGCGACGTTCGGATACACGTTTAGCGACGTAATCTTTCGTCGCTGGTCGTCGCTGAACGTCGTAAACGTCGCTAAACTGCAAAAAATAAGCAGTTTGTTTTTATGTCCAAAATCTTCTTGCATTTATTAAATAACAGTTTATGAAAATTCGACCCGGAGCAACCCTCCGTTGAATTTTCTGGGTTCGTCGACCCCTTCGGTGGAACACTCAACACCGGAATAGCATATAAAGGGAATGCATAAAAATAAAATACATAAATTTGCACTACATTAAACAAATATAATAGAATGTAAATACATAAGACCCAAGAATGGAACACTCAACATTACTCATCAAATAGTATCCAATAAAGACCCAATAATGGGCCAGCATATCACATCAAGTACAACAATGAAATAATGTAACTAAAAGCCTGAAATAAATACATAAGACCCCAAAATGGGCCAACATACAAACAAACAAACACAAACTCTCCAACAAAGGACTACGACCGATCGGGAGGAGGAGGAGCACTACCGCGCATCTGGAATAGCATGAACTCATATTGCTCATGTGTAAGCGTCACCGATGACGATGAAGGAGGCAGTGTAATCGATAGAGTCAGTATCAATGTCAGCAAACCAGAAGGACGTGTTTGCTCCAATGCGTCAAGTCATTGTATATATCTAATGCAGATGCCAGTCTCGTACTGCTCTGAGCCATCGCATCTTGTAGCCTCAAAAGCTGATCGCCCATGGCCATTTGCGTCTCCTGCAACGCTGTAATTCTACGATATGTCCTTTCGCCCTGTTCCATGATAGCGCACTCGAGCATATCAAATTGTGCGTTGAGCATCGCATCATCCATCTGCGGTCGAAACTGGGGCTGCTCCGTAATCCTACTCAGCATCTCGTCACGCAGTTTAGCAACCTGTCGAGCATCGCTCTCCTCGACTCGGGCAGGGCTGTGGGGAACACACACTGGCTGAGAGCGCCCTTGATGACTGCGTCGCAACAAAGGCGTCGTAGGATCCTGTACTGTAGTACGTGTCCCTCTAAAGACCACCAATAGCGGTAATCTAGAGATTGTCCACCGACAGAGCTGGAGAGGGCTGCAAGAAAGTACCAGCCCCCTCTGGTGGTGCACTAGCACTCGCCCGCTCACGTAGCCTAAGATACTCTTCCTAGAAAAGTATGCATCTCGATAAACATACTTTTTACTATCCAATCGTTATAGTTTCTAATGTCTAAGGTACTTATTACTAACTATATGGATATCTATTTGCACATTTTCTAAGTTACATTAAAGTTAACGAAACATAAAATAATACTTATATAGCTCTGCGTGGCCCTCTCATCGATAAGGTTTTCGCCCTTCCGATGGGTGGCCAGGAAGACGGTCACTATATTGACGTCCTCATCCCTCTGTACCTGTTAAAAATATTTTGTTTGTTACTAAAATTAAACATTTTATTCTACTTTCTTTAAAATAATATATAACAATAAAATACATACCAGACGACAAAAATGTTTTGTCATGAGAATCGACCCACCATACCACTTTTTGCCCTCTTTATAGCCGCCTTCGCCTTCTCCGAAAGATCCTTGTATCGAGCATCGCCGAAACTAGCCCTCACCACAGTCCACTGCTCAGGCGTGATCCAACCTTGGATCAGTTTTCCGGAGCGATGACGAGCCTTTTGGTTGTCGATCGCATCATGGATCAACTTGGCGGCAACGGCAGGAAACTGCTTCTCAATCTACTCAGCACGATATGGTGGATAGAAATATGTTCTCCACAAGAAGTAAAATAGTAAGTTATATAATATGCATAAAATTAATTGATATTAAAAGAAAATATACTTTAATTATCTTGAAGTGGGCAAACCAGAATGTCTGCCTATCGTCCGAGGCATCCGAGTAGTTCATCCAAGGCCCACCATACTTTTGTCTCAAAAATGTCCCAATGCTCTCTGTACGATGAGGGACGATATCTATACGTAGATAATTATATTCATGAAATAGTGAATATATATTTATACATGCATAAGAAAACTAAAACTAATTAACTTACTTTGTTGGTCCGTCGGCCCAAATCTTTATCCTCGTCTCCTCCGGAGGAGCACACAGAGGATCGCTCTAAAACAAAGAGGACGAAGGTGCATCCGACGGGGCCTGATCCTCGTTCTCCATGGTACCGTCAGCAGGAGAAATGTTGGACAAAGGAGTAGTCTCTGTCACGTCCCGCTCTCGTAGGAGCGATCGTCCTCGCTAAGACGTGATGCCGTACGAGCCTAAATTACGCTCGTGCAAGGCGGATTCCATAACGGCCGATTACAGCGACTGCGACGGGGTCGTCGCACAGAAGTCCCAAGCAGAGATATTGAATAAGCCAGCAGAAATTTAGAACAAAACACAAATCATTCAAAAGATGCATTTTATTGATATTGAAACAATGATTACAATGGGGCGCAAGGCCAAGATTACAAGTCACTCAAGCTCACTCTTCTCACATTTTAAGTCACTCGGCTCTCTCTCATCTCTCAATACAAGTCTTGAACCAGTGGATGCTTCGTAAGGCGACGTCCATACATTATGTCCCATATAAGTCTTGACTCCATGCGGCCGTACGCTTCGAATCGCCAAGGAACTCCGTGCCTCGATGCATCCAAACGAGCTCCGCGCCACGAGCTTCTACCTGTGCCTGCACATGAAAACTATGTGGGTGTCAGTACTCAACTGTACTGGTGGAATGAGCTCCTCGCCCACCCATACAAAACCGACACGTTCATTTACTTTGTGCAATATAACCCTTTTGATTATCTTTCTACTCTTGTCTTAGGATTAGTTTTAGGACAGACATCTTGGCCTATTTTGTGTCTCGAGACCATCCCGTGCTTGCAACAACAACGTTAACCTATTGAGTAGTGCTTGCCCTTCGGCACATAATCAGAGACGCAACTACGTGATAGTACCCAATTTCTTGTGACCGTGCTACAAATCCATCGTACTGTGCCTCGTAACTCAATGTGACTTAACCATATCGCCGCCTCGCGGCCCTTGTTACTCTAATCACCAACTGACCCAATCACGACTTGTGGGTTAAGTGTCACTCGACCGACTTTGCCTTGCGGCGTTTCCTGACTTAAACTTAAGGTAACTCAAATCCAACTCATGCAACTTATATGCCGACAACTTAAGACTTGACGCTACATCTCGTGCCGAAGCACGTCGTGTCACGCCCCAGAACTAGAATACTGGCAAGTGGGGACGGACAAGGCCAGCTATGAAATCCTAAAGTACACCAGTACTTTAAAATTTCGTATAAGCTATCAAGACATGGGGTTACTTCTACAAGCCAACATTCGATCCTAGGTTAAACAATCCTAGGTATCTCAATCACAGGCAATTATACAAAGTACAAGAAGTATGATCATCAGACATACAATAGTAAAGCGTCCCAAACCATTTATACATGGATGATCATGAAGCTAGTAATACCAAAAATCAAAATAGAGAACTAACAAGAGTAATAGTCATACATGATAAGCTCTAGCTATAGTCTAGAATACGCACATCATGTTTGGGCCCGTAGGCTAAATATCAAGAACCAAAACACGAGCTAAACACGTGCTCGGAGGCTAAATGCCACAAAAGAATAATGTACATATCAAGTGGGAGAACAAAATAAGAAACCCACTTGGGTACTCTAGCGCTCTGGATGGTCACCGTCGAGTAGATGGTGCGGAAGATCCTCTGGGCTCCTCTATCAGATCTGGCCAAACAAAACCAGTGGGGTCAGATCCCAAATAGCAAGTACCACAAAGGAGGCCAAACTATGAACTAAAACCAGCAATCACTAACATCAACAATTAGAGATACAAATGAGTAAGAGCAGATCGAGACTCGTGTACTACCAATGCACTTATCCCGAACATAGGAAGACAATAAGTAAGCATCTTGGAACATAAAGTAATTAACATGTGACATAATGTAAGTGTAGACATGTTAAGTAAACAGAAGCTTGAGAACATGTAAAAGCAATTGAACATGTGAACTTGTGAGATAGTCGGGTCATAAGAGCATGGTGACCCGACATAGGGATCATATAGCTTGTGAGAGAACTGAACATATGAGCATGTTAGAACAAAATAGAATGACAATGATAGGATGACTTAGGAACTATTCCGGAAGTCAAATTACAACCCTTAAACCAAATAAGGACCGGGATTGTAACCATTCTCCAGAACAGAACTTAGCCTCCGATCATTCATTGACAAAAGTAAAGCATAAACCATAGTGCACTGAAATAAACATACGGACACTGCCTAGAAAAAACTAGACTGGACTGGACTGACTCCATCCATCAATCACGGCCAAGCAATGAGTACGGCTTGATACTTTAGCTAACTAGGGTTATCACAAGCCTAATTACTAACAAGAAGCAAAGAGATTTCCAAGTCCAGTTACCCGCCTGCTGCTACCTGAGTGACCCCAGCAAAAGAAAATAAGTATAGCAGACACACTGCAGTAAGATACATGTGTCCTAAGGAGGTGCCCCACTCGACGGCGGGCTGGAAGTGTGCTCATCATGACAGATAGCTCCAAATCCCATGTATATATATATATATATATATATATATATATATATATATATATATATATATATATATATATATATATAAGGCCGGGATCAAAGGGACAACAGGTGTTTGCAAAAACAAAAGTGTAGAACTTTATTGATACAAACTTTGTAAAAGATTACAATTTGAATTCTGGGAATGGTACAACTGTAGGAATCCAATCTAGATGACGATTGCTTTATCCCTTGGACGATGTGAACTCTGAAGACGGAGCCTTTGAAGTTGAAAACAACTCTGGAATTGAAGACAAAAAGCCTCGGAAGTTGAAGGCTTTGAAGTTGAAAACAACTCTGGAATTGAAAACAAAAAGCCTCGGAAGTTGAAGGCAAAAGCCTCGGAAGAATGCAGCAGCACTTGGACAAGAACTCCTGGACTCTCTGAACTTTAAAGTCTGATCTCTCTATATTCTGATTTTTGATCTCTGATGCCCCTGAATGGAGACTTGAAACTCTATTTATAGAGTTCTAGAAATAACTAACTTTTAGTTATTCTGGACTGCGCAGGATGGATTGCGCAGCAATTGGTTTGCGCAACAGTGAACTGCGCAGGCAGTTGTTGGATCGTGGTCCAACTGTCTTGGACACATGGCAACTTTTGATTGAATTGCGCATGATCGTGTGTAGACGGTTGCCACGTAATGAGCAATTGATGGCATGAATGCCACATGTACTTTATCAGTTGTGTTGATGAAACGCGCAACCTGAACTGCGCTGACCTTGGATTGCGCAGACTTGGACTGCGCAGGGATGGATTGCGCCAACATGGATTGCGCCAACATGGATTGCGCTGCCAGCTGTCTTCGAGCGCCGTGCTGCACGATTAAACAAACAGTCGCCTCGTTCTCTGCGCTGTCAGCTGTCAGAAGATTTGATTTGTGTCAGGTAATGATGATGATCTGCCACGTCAGCCTGCGCGCTTGGTAGTGTGTGCAATCTAGTATGCACAATCTGTATGATGCGCAAATTGATGACTGCACAATTCATTTGAAAGATTCATTTCTTGATCTTCATGACTTTGTTGATGTGTGCAACTTGATTTTTTAGGACCTACAAGACCCCCTTCAAAGTTTTCGAAAGTTGAACTATTACAAAATTTCGAAATACTTTGAATTTTGAAATTACAATCCATTTGCGCATGTAGTGAGCTGTCTGCGCAATCTGAGGGATTAGCCCCATTTTCAGGCGCAATCTAAGGCGGCCGTTTCGTTTTGAAAAAAATATAAATAGCTCTTCAATTCCTTCGAAGTGTTCTTTACTTGCTTTCTTCGTGCACTTGAGAGAAAAATTTTCGAGCTCTTTCTTCCTTTCTTCTCCGACGATCTCGATGGCTCCCCGACGATCCTCCGCCACTGCCAAGGAAAAAGCCCCCGCCGAATCATCGGCGAGGGTTGCGCGACGTGCTTCACGCCACGAAACTGCTCATCCAGCACTGATAGGTAGATGACTTGATCAAAAACTCTTTTTAGGGTTTTTGATTTCATTGTTCCTTCAGAATCCATCTCTTTTTAGAGATGTGATCATACTGCGCCACCCTTTTTAGGGTTTTGGTTGCACAAATCAGTTTGTTCTTCATTTTTATGAAGAACAACATTCTGCGCAACTTGCTGATTTACGCGAGACTATCAGCGCAAACTGATGGTTGATCGTTTGCGCAGTCTGATTTGCGCAATCTGATGTTGCGCAATTTGAAAGAAAGGAGAAAAGAATTACAAAATTGAAAGCAGAGATAGTTCGCCTTCAAGAAGTGCTGGAAGGTGAAGTTATTGAACATCAAACTGCAGTTCAACAACTCAATGCTTTGACTCGAGAAAGAGAGGAATATGCAGCAGCTCATCATGCCGAAGTTACTCGCAGAATGGTAACCATGCCAACTTTCAATGAAACATCTGGAATGGAGGAAGCCAGGAAGCGAGTAACAGAGTCACGTGAAGAGCGACTACAGTCTTTGAAGCAACAAATAGCTAATTTGATAAAACCACCAGTCTAGAAAGACTCTTTGTATCTTCTTATTTTTTGCAATAGATATTTGTAAATGTCTTAAATTTTGATCAAATAAAAAGACATTCTGTTGTGGCTCTGTTATTTCTTGCGTATCCCATTCAGATACAAATAATAGCGATAGAAAATATATTCAGAGGTACAGGACATGATATATTTCTGAATTTAGAAAAATAATTATATTCATTATATCTGCTCAGAGATAATATGGACGTGGCAAAATATATCGAATATTATTATTTCTATTGACAACTTAATCAAGAATGATAAGTTGCTGATATGAATGATGAACGATAACGAATCGTCAAAAAGGTGTGAACGAAATAAATCGTCAAAAGGAACGGGTAAACCGTCAAAATGGTGGAATAAACGGACAAACCGTCAAATGGAAATGAATGAACGGGTGAACCGTTAAATGATGATTATGGATGAGCGGGTAAACCGTCGGGTGATAATGAATGAACGGATGAACCGTCAAGTGATAATGAATGAACGGATGAACCGTCGGGTGGATGTGAATGAACGGATGAACCGTCAAATGGTGATAATGAATGAACGGGTGAACCGTCGGATGAATGTAAATGAACGGACGAACCGTCGGGTGATGTGAATGAACGGATGAACCGTCAAATGGTGATAATGAATGAATGGATGAACCGTCGGATGAATGTAAATGAACGGACGAACCGTCGGGTGATGTGAATGAACGGATGAACCGTCAAATGGTGATAATGAATGAACGGGTGAACCGTCGGATGAATGTAAATGAACGGACGAACCGTCGGTTGATGTGAATGAACGGATGAATCGTCAAATGGTGATAATGAATGAACGGGTGAACCGTCAGGTGAATGTGAATGAACGGACGAACCGTCGGGTGATGTGAATGAACGGATGAACCGTCAAATGGTGATAATGAATAAACGGGTGAACCGTCAGGTGAATGTGAATGAACGGATGAACCGTCAGATGAATGTGTATGAATGGATGAACCGTCAAATGGTAATAATGAATGAACGGGTGAACCGTCGGATGAATGTGAACGGATGAACCGTCGGATGATGATGTCGTTTTCATTGTTCGAGGAACCTCTGCCTATAAATAGAACAGAAATTTAGCAGGAAGGAGCACTTCCAAATTTCCAACATAAAAATGTCGTCTGGAGATGCACCCAGGAAAGTCGAAATCACCCCAAAGGTTGAAGAAGGCGTTAAAGAACGTCCGGCCGAACTGGTTCAGCCAAAGCAGGCAGAGGCAGGCGAAGGTTCGTCTGCACCCAGACCACCGTGAGATATTCTGGACTTCCTGCTTGAACCAGGAAAGACTGAAGAAGAAGAGGCCATGAGGATGGCTGCTTGTAAGTTCCTCGTGGGCTCCAGCAAGGAAATTTTTGGCTCTTTTGCTGACCGTGTCTTTGAGAAGGACGGCAGTGGTCCGCGTCCCAATGTAGAGAAGGATGACAGTGATCTTCCTTGATATCATGTACTTGTCATTCATGATAAAATAAAATTTGAATTTTATTTATGAACTTGAACTTGTCTGATGATTTACAAGCATTTACATTTATACATAGTACTTTTTAAGGAACTTGCCATTGATAGGCATCATTGCAATTCGACCGTCGAGCTCTGAGAGTTGATAAGCCCCATTTGAGAAGACTTTGCCTACAATATATGGACCTTCCCACTTCGCATCGAATTTGCCTTTGCTCATGTGAGTCATAGTCATAGGACGTCTGACTGTTAGAACAAGTTCTCCTTGTTGAAAGGCTCTAACTTTAACTTTGCGGTTGAAAGTCTTCAAGATGCGGGCTTGATATAACTCAATATGTTGCTGAGCCATCAACCGCTTCTCGTCGAGTGCCTCCAATTCTTGAAGTCGAAGAAGATCATTATTCTCTGTAGTGAGCTCATTAGCAATGGCAATCCTTAAAGAAGGGATTTGAAGTTCCAGAGGAAGAACTGCTTCACAGCCATACACCAAAGAAAAAGGTGTAAAGCCTGTAGGGTTGCGGACCGTAGTTCGGTAGGCCCATAGACATTCGCCAAGCTTTTCACTCCAATTTCGTTTGTTAGTGGATACAAACTTTTTGAGGAGCTTGATAATAGTTTTATTGAAAGCTTCAGCTAATCAATTAGCAGCAGGATTATAGGCTGTCGAAGCAACATTGTCAATTCGGTGATCATCACAGAATCTTGTGAATTTCTGGCTGATGAATTGCGGTCCATTATCATGGATGATTCATCGAGGGACACCAAATCGATAAATGACATGGTGTTTGACGAAGTTAATAACACTGCTGGTTTTGACTTCAGCTAAAGGTATAGCTTCAGCTCACTTAGAGAAGTAGTCGGTTATTGCTAGTATGAACCGATGTCCTCTGGAAGAAGGAGGATTGATAGGACCAATGATGTCCATGCCCCAAGCTTTGAAAGGCCAAGAAGCTGCTGTCGGATGTAGAAATTCCGACGGTTGATGAATAAAATCTGCATGAATTTGACAGGCTCGGCATTTTCTTGCATATTCAATGGCATCTGATACCATAGAGGGCCAGTAGTAACCCATGCGTCGGATACGATCCTGTAGTTTAGGACCGGGTTGATGTGCTCCGCAGACACCGTCGTGAGCTTCACGTAACACCTGTTTTGCCTCATCACCAGCTAGACAGCGTAGAAGGAGACCATCATAAGTCCGTCGATAGAGAGTCTTAGTGGTTTGGTTGTAGTAGAATCGTAAAGATCGTCGTCGAATACTTGTAGCCTCCTTAGGGTCTTCGGAGAATATGTCGTGAACCACAAAGTCGATGAAGGGAGTTCTCCAATCTTCACTGATAACATTGACTTCAGTAAAATTACTGAACTCAATATTACGATTATTTTCGACGCAGAATAGTTCTCGATTAGAGATAACCACCACTTGTTGTCTTCTGATGGGGATGGCTAAAACTGCTGCAAGATTGGCCAAAGCATCTGCCTCAGTATTGCATGCTTGGCGTACATATTCAATGAAGAAAGCTTTGAATGATGTAGCCATGTTGATTGCTGCTTTAAAGTAAGGTACCAGATCTTGATGGCGAACTTCATAGGTTCCTCTAACCTGATTGATAACCAGCTTAGAGTCGCCGTAGACTTTGAGATATTCGATATCCAATTGCTTGGCTAACTGAAGACCGATGAGTAGAGCATTGTACTCTGCCACGTTGTTGGAGCAAGACTCATCTAGAGAGTAAGCTCTTTGAATGGTTGATCCATCTGGAGAAACGAGAACAACTCCAACTCCTGCTACAATGGCACCATTGGGTCCGACCCTGGATGCACCATCGAAGAACAAATGCCAGGTTGGAAATTCTTCAGAGATCATATTGACTTCCAATGTCTCATCTGAAATTTTATCGTAAAGCTTGGATGTTTCTGGTACGGGATGAGCCGCTAAGAAATCCGCCAGTGCTTGGCCTTTGACAGATTTTTGAGGAACATATACCATGTCATATTGGGCTAGAAGAATGGCCCATGTAGCCAGCCGAGAGTTGAGCGTGCTAGGCTTTTTCACCAATACCCGAAGAGGATTGACTCGAGATATGACATGAATGGTTTGACCAATGATATAATGCCTTGTCTTTTGAACAGCGAACATAAGAGCTAGACATTCTTTTTCGACCGGACTATAACGGTGTTCAGCACCAATCATAGTACGACTGAGATAGTAGATGGCTTGTTCATGACCTTCTTTATTCTTTTGGGCGAGTAAAGCACCCAACGAATGGTCCATAGCACGGACGTACATTAAGAATGGAATGCCCGAGATTGGTGGCGCCAAGACTGGTGGGTTCATGAGATATCGTTTGATGTCATCGAATGCTTGTTGACATTCTTCGGTCCAAATAAAAGATACACCCTTCTTCATTAGTTGAGTGAATGGTCTGCAGCGTCCAGACAAGTTTGAAATGAATCTCTTGATGTACGCAAGTCGACCTTGGAATCCTCGTAGCTCTTTTAGGTTGCGTGGAGGACGCATCTCTTGAATGGCTTTGATATTCTCGGGATCTACGTGTATACCCTTAGAGGTAATGACGAAGCCGAGAAACTTACCGCTAGAGACACCCAAGAATGACTTGGTGGGATTCATCTTAAGCTGATGTTGGCGCATGAGATTGAAGATTGTTCTCAAATCTTGGATGTGATCTTCTTTCAGACGACTTTTAACAGCGATATCGTCAACATAACATTCGACTGTTTTACGAAGATGTTCTCTGAAAATGGTACTCATAGCCCGTTGGTAAGTTGTACCAGCGTTCTTGAGACCAAATGGCATCACTGTGTAGCAATAGACTCCCCGAGGAGTGCGGAAAGATGTGTGTTTTTCATCTTCTGGATTCATCTTGATTTGATTGTATCCAGATAATCCATCCATAAAAGATATTCGCTCGAACCCACAAGTATTATCAATCATGACATCTGTGATAGGGAGAGGAAATTCATCTTTTGGACATGCTTCATTAAGATCCCGGAAGTCAATACAGACTCGAACTTTGCCGGTTTTCTTCAGGACTGGAACAACGTTGGCTACCCAATCGGGATGCTGTTCTTCTCGAATAAAGCCACAAGAGATGAGCTTCTTGACTTCATCATCAATTGCGTCCATCATTTCAGGTTTGAATCGCCGTTGTTGTTGTTTGACTGGTTTTGCATTCGGCAGGATATTCAATTTGTGAGTAGCGATTTTGGGATCTAGTCCTGGCATGTCTTCATAACTCCAGGCAAAGACGTCAATGTATTCTTTAATAAGAAGAATCAACTCTTGTTTATCTGCTTCTGGAAGATTTTTGCTAATGAATATTGGACGAGGTGACCCGTTTTCTCCTACATCAACTTGAAGTAGTTGATCTTCGGTAGGAGGTTCTCTTTGTTCAAATCGGAGTACCCACTGATTGTCCATCTGTTGAGCCCAAGGATCTGTTTCAGAACTTTCTTCAATATCCTCGTCATAGCCTTCTGGAAGTTCGACGGAGACCATGTTAGAAGATACGACCAGTCGATGAACATCACCAATGCTGGTATCAGAATTCCATGATCTGGAATCAGAAGAGTTAGAATGCTCTTCACTATCAGAGTCAGATACTGCTGGAGATAACATCGGAGGAGAAGCATATCCAAGACCTCTTTTGGTCCTGCTGTAATACATCTCTGACTTCCCTTGTGGAACAGCGGTACGGAGAGGATTCTTTCTGCCCTTACCGTAGTTGAGGCCGCTCTTAAAGTCATAACCCATCTTTCGGACGATGTCTTTTGACTGTTGACTGTAACGACGGAATTGAAGATGACCCGTGTCGTTAACTTAGCTATCATCCGTATAACTGAATTGTTGTTCCGGTCTTTTACTAAAAAGTATTGGACGTTCACCTTTCTTGCGAGCAGGAACAATACGATATGAATCCTTTGGGTGTTCACATGAAACTTCTGTTTGAAGAGATTGTACAACTCCCATTGTAAATGAGTTGAAGCTATCTAACATATCCAAATAGCATTTAGTATGATAAATAATATCAGTATACTGAAAAGTAGATGCTTTTTCATTAATTTGTACATCTGCATTTATAATAGGACCTTTAGCCTTAGCAGGCTTGGTCAGATTGATTACAAGAGGGGGAGAAGAAGAACGTGGAGGAGGCTTGTTACGACGGAGGTCAATAACAAGTGGCTCAGATGAGGTGAGCTCCCTTTTTTTCCTTATTATGAGTTAAATCAACAACAAGTGGTTCAGAAGAAGTGAGCTGCTTTTTGTCCTTGTTACGACGTAAGTCGATAACAAGTGGCTCAGAAGAGGTGAGCTCCCTTTTATCCTGATCGCCATAAGTAGATTGCCTCTGGACTGGCAAGTGAATAGCCAATGGTTTAGAAGACTGAGGATGGGAAACACGCCCTTTGACAGGAATAATAAGAGTGTCTTTGGGCACTGCTTCTTGGTCTTCTTCAGTATCCATGGCCAATACCACTTTCATAAATTCTTCCTTATACATGCGAGCGTCATTGCAGTATGCTTCGACACCCTTGAAAGGATAAAGGTCTACAACTTCTTTATGAACCTCTCCTTTGTCATCAACATATTTAAAGCATTGATGAAGAGTTAATGGAACAACATTATGTTCATGGAGGAAAGGTCTTCCCAGGAGAGCGTTGTAAGAACAAAGATGATTATCGATGATATAGAAAGTCACCTTTGTGCGAAGATTGCCTATTTGAAGTTTTAAGCGGATCTTGCCCAAAGGTTCACTCATTCCTTGGTTAAATCCCAAGATAGTGGTGATTGTACTTGAAAGACTACGAACTGGTATCTTCAATGCGTCTAGCATCGTCTTTGGCATGATGCTGAGAGCAGACCCTGGATCTATCAAGATACGATCGACTTTCATCGAATCGACATATCCTGTATAGTAGAGAGGACGATCATGTCTATTATCCTCCAGCAGCATATCATTCTGAGTGAAAGTGATGTTTGGAATCAACTCTAATACGCTATGACAATGACGACAAGAGACCGGTTCTGCTTCCGGTTTCTTGAGGAGAGTTAAGCAAGTTTCAGCTTGCATCAGTGCTTCACTTAGAGTTTCTCGAGTCTCCTTGGAAAGACGCAAGAGCTCGAAGATTGATAGCCTAACCGGTGTATTGGCTAGTTGAGCCAATATATCAAAGTTGTACGGCTTTTCAAGTCCTGTAGGAGATGATTTCTTCAGAGGTTTGTCAAAGCGGACTTGTTGCTTGCCTTTGTCAGCAACCATCGGCTTGGGAGGAATATGCACTATAACTGGTGAGGATGTGGAAGGAATCTCTTCAGAGGAAGTAGATTGTACTGGAACAGGTTCAGAAGAAGAGACAGGATTCTCTTGAGTATCAGGATACTCCTTCAAGTAAGCTTTCCCTGATCTGGTGCCTAGCAGAATTTCTTCGTCAACGATTGGGTCAAAAGACACCATGTTGCAAGTTTTTGCCTTGCCTTTAGAACGACCTTTCTTCTTGGAAGAAGAGGGTACTTCGAACTCTGGAGCAAGATCGGGATGAATCCACATAATTTCGCCGTTGTCAAGAGACAAAGGGACGAGACCTTCATTTGGCGGAAGAGGAAGATTCATAATCTCAAGAGTAGCCTTGGGAATAGGAATGACACCGTGCTGTACCATCTGCGGAGGAAAGTCACCAAACTGGACTGAAACCATATTCGCAGTAACAGTCTTCTCATCTTGCTGCAGAGTGACGACACCAGCATTGACAAGTTCTTGAATTTTGCCTTTGAGCACGTAGCATGCTCGAGTAGGATGTCCAATGAACCTGTGGTAGACACAATATTTAGGATGATCTGTCTTACCGACTTCATCAGGTTTCTTTGGGTCTGGGAGCTGAATCTTGTTGCTTTTGAGTAAGCAATCAAAAATGCTTGCAGTGTCATTCTCGTCGAAGGAATATTCTACTTTTGGACGAGGTTCCTTCGGTGGAGGTGCAGAAGGAGTGGAAGTGGATGTAGGCGGAGCCACATTGACAGCCAAAGATTCTTTATTCTTGTTCAGATTGATATTCAAAGTCTCTTTTGCTTTGCGGTTGTTCTGGCGATTAGCACCACCTGATGTCTGGTGTTCATCTCGGTCGGGGTTAGACATTTGTACCTCCAATTGCTTGAACTTCTCGGCACTCACTTCAGCAGCTTTGGCGTTGACAATGAATGAGGGCTAATCTTGAAACTGGGTAGATCCTGTCCACATACTGATGATAGGCATAAGATTTGCCTTACAAGTATCAATAGTGACAGCAGCTGGAGTTCCGGGAGGCATCTTCAAGGCTTCACGGCAGAACCGTTCGATGAAACTCTCAGCAGTTTCATTGTGTTTCTATTTGATTTTGTTGAGAGCCGACATAGTCATGTCGTTAAATCCTTCGTAGAATCGTTCCAGGAAGATTTGCTTGAGACCTGAGAAGAAAGTGATACAACCATCGGGCAAACTTCTATACCAGTCGTATGCTACGCCGGCTAAACAACCGACGAACACTCTGGTAAGAAGAGCGTCATTTGGCTGGAGTTGAACGGTCATTACCTCAAAGTGATTGATGAACTGACTAGGAGAAGTACTGCCATCAAACAAAGAGATCGTTGGGATCTTGTACTTTGGTGGGAACGGGACTTCTTTCCATTCAGCTGGATAGGGCTGCTTGATCCCCAATCTTTGCAAGTTGTCTTTCTCTTTGAAAGCTTCGAACTGGGTTCGCAAGAGTTTGACAGCTTCATTGGCGTCTTCCGATGACGAAGAAGGAGCAGGTTGATTTAAAGTGGTAGGAGGAGGAACAACGTTGTAAGCACTACCCCCAGCTCCTGACTGACTGGGTGTAGTTTGAACTTGTACTTGTACAGGAGGCATTTGAGGAGACACTACTCCTAGTCCAGCATTGACAGGTACCGAGGATGCTATGATCTCTGGACTCGCAGTAGGTACAGCCGGTGGTGTAGCATGTTGTGCCACTATGATAGAATGCATACTGGCGACCATTTCAGCCATGGTCTTTAGCTTGTCTTCTAGTACAGCAATTCTTTGTTCTTGATTTGCTGAAGTTGAAGCATCTGGATCATTAGTGACAACATAAGCTGTCACTTCTCTTGGTACAGTGGAAGACATTGTCTGTTCAGAGCTTTCGCTATATGCATCATAGTCGGAAAAAGAGTCGTCTCCTGATTGAGAGGCAGAAAGATAACCTGAAGAACCTTGAAGAAGATTCCTTTGACCGATTGTATCTCGGCTTCGAGACCGGGTATGTCGAAATACTCCTTCAGAGGATTCTTGGAGTAAGTCTAAATACCGCTGGCTTGGCTTGCGAGGCTTGCCGTGCTTGGAGCATCTTCTACCCCCAGTGTCTCGAGAAGTCATGTTGACAGAAGCATACAAGACTTCATCTTCCTCTGACACTACTTCAGAGTTTGCAAAAGTCAGACGATCAAAGACAGATCTTTTTGTTGTTTGACAACAACATTGGATGATGACTTTGTGGTTGCAATGATGATCAGATGGTTGAACTGGAGGTATTGAGAGGTTGTCTCGTTTTTGTCTGAGATATTCTCGGAGATCGGGAACAGCAGCAGGACGAGGAAAACTCTGAGGGATCTGTTCTTTGATAATGTTCGGAACATGATTCCGATTCTTCAAATGTTTAGTCCCTTGAGTGTACAGGGAAGTGCTCACTTCATTGGCATAAGTGTCAGGATCTTTGGCCCTGGAAGTTTGTTTTTGATGATGTTTGGTCTTCGGCATTGGTTGCTTACGTTTTACCGAAGTTGGTCGATTGAGATATGTTCTTAAATCATCAAACTCACCCCCAGGGGTTTCTGTTTGAGACATCAGCAATTTTCTCTGCCTGGAACGGGAAATCTTGAGGATTGGGAGATCTTGGAACTCTGCTACCGGAGTAGGCAGAATACCTCTTTGATCAGTACAAGTTCTCTTGTCATAAAGGAAAGAAGAATCCTTGTTTGAAAGAGTTCTAGTACTGATTGGTGCCGGAGCACATTCAGATTGATCTTCTTCGGTAAAAACTGAAGAAGATTGAGAACAGACCAAAGGGCCTTTTCCTTTGTTTTGTGAAGAAGGGTTAGCTAAAGAGCGTTTCCCTCTATTGTCTTCCAAGTCATGAGACAAGGAAGTTTGAGAAAAGACCAACGGGCCTTTTCCTTTGTTTTGAAGATGAAGAGGAATAGCCAAAGGACTATCCCCAGTGGATTGCTTCGTAGCAACAGGGTGTTTGGGAAGAGGAGCAGAGCCTTTCTCCTTGTTATGAGAAGAAGAGAATTTAGCCAAAAGGCTATCATTCTTGGATTGCGCAAGAGCAGTTTGCGCATGAATGGATGGTGCACTGGTTCTGTTCACAGAGACTGTGGTTTGCGCATCAGAAGTTCTGGCCACAGAGTGTTTAGGATACACTCTAGTTGCTGGAGCATCAGTTTGCGCAGGAAGATGGGCAGCCAATTGCGCCAGAGGCAGTGGAGTCTTATGCTTTGACAAGGCAGCATAAGAAGTACTCTGTATACTGGCAACAGCAGATTGCGCAGCAGTAGCAGAGACAGATTGTGCAGCAGGCTTGATGACAGAAGCTTTGGACTGCACAGCAGTCTTGCTGGCAGACTGCGCAGAAGTCTTATTGGCAGACTGCGCAGAAGTCTTGCTGGCAGCATCAATAGACTGCGCAGCAGTCTTTGGGACCCACACTGGGCGCACTTTGCTTGTGGCAGAAGTGGTTGCAGTGCGAGGAATAGTCTTGGAGTTGATCATAACCTCGTAGGCTGTCTGGTTGATCTTCACAACCAGTGTCTTCTGCGTCTTTCCGATAGACGCTACGTCACATTGAGTTGTCACTTCCTCATCGGAGGAGAAAGTCGTCCCCAGCAGAGTCGCCATTTTGTTTGCAAAAACAAAACTGTAGAACTTTATTGATACAAACTTTGTAAAAGATTACAATTTGAATTCTGGGAATGGTATAACTGTAGGAACCAATCTAGATGACGATTGCTTTATCCCTTGGACGATGTGAACTCTGAAGACGGAGCCTTTGAAGTTGAAAACAACTCTGAAATTGAAGGCAAAAAGCCTCGGAAGTTGAAGGCTTTGAAGTTGAAAACAACTCTGGAATTGAAGGCAAAAAGCCTCGGAAGTTGAAGGCAAAAGCCTCGGAAGAATGCAGCAGCACTTGGACAAGAACTCCTGGACTCTCTGAACTTTAAAGTCTGATCTCTCTATATTCTGATTTTTGATCTCTGATGCCCCTGAATGGAGACTTGAAACTCTATTTATAGAGTTCTAGAAATAACTAACTTTTAGTTATTCTGGACAGCGCAGGATGGATTGCGCAGCAATTGGTTTGCGCAACAGTGAACTGCGCAGGCAGTTGTTGGATCGTGGTCCAATTGTCTTGGACACATGGCAACTTTTGATTGAATTGCGCATGATCGTGTGTAGACGGTTGCCACGTAATGAGCAATTGATGGCATGAATGCCACATGTACTTTATCAGTTGTGTTGATGAAACGCGCAACCTGAACTGCGCTGGCCTTGGATTGCGCAGACTTGGACTGCGCAGGGATGGATTGCGCCAACATGGATTGCGCTGCCAGCTGTCCTCGAGCGCCGTGCTGTACGATTAAACAAACAGTCGTCTCGTTCTCTGCGCTGTCAGCTGTCAGAAGATTTGATTTGTGTCAGGTAATGATGATGATCTGCCACGTCAGCCTGCGCGCTTGGTAGTGTGCGCAATCTAGTATGCGCAATCTGTATGATGCGCAAACTGATGACTGCGCAATTCATTTGAAAGATTCATTTCTTGATCTTCATGACTTTGTTGATGTGTGCAACTTAATTTTTTAGGACCTACTGCGCAGGGATGGATTGCGCCAACATGGATTGCGCTGCCAGCTGTCCTCGAGCGCCGTGCTGCACGATTAAACAAACAGTCGCCTCGTTCTCTGCGCTGTCAGCTGTCAGAAGATTTGATTTGTGTCAGGTAATGATGATGATCTGCCACGTCAGTCTGCGCGCTTGGTAGTGTACGCAATCTAGTATGCGCAATCTGTATGATGCGCAAACTGATGACTGCGCAATTCATTTGAAAGATTCATTTCTTGATCTTCATGACTTTGTTGATGTGTGCAACTTGATTTTTTAGGACCTACAACAGGTAACTGGAAAAGTCTCTTCATGAACTACTTGATCAATCTAGTCATTAATCCTAGCCAGATTCAGTATGAATCCCTGACCGTGGGAAATCAAGAATTCATGTCCTAGATATGATGCAATACAGAACATGTAGCTTGTACAAACACACTCAAGAGAAACACCCACGGTGTCCAAATCATTCATTACTTGTAAGCCAATAAAGCTGTCGCAATAACATTCATGGTTCATGTCATGTCATATCATGTTACTTGTCTGGAGTGCACCACGACGGGTCACTATCATGTTAAGAGTACTTGTTAGGGTACGCCACGACGTGCCACAATCATGTTAAGCAAAGAAGTGACATGTAACTTGAGTGCACCACAACGGATCACTATCGTGTTAAGCAAAGACGAAAGACATTCATTATGAGTGCACCACAGCGGGTCACTATCATGTTAAGCAAAGAAGAAAGACATATATCATGAGTGCCCCACCACGGGTCACTATCATGTTAAGCAATCATAGACGTAAGAAGGCTTGTAGATAAATCTTGATAAAAGGTGCATCATAACATATAAGAAGGAATAAATGAGGTAACTACTTGGCCTAAAACACCAATTGAATCTGTGCTAATGTTAAGGGCATGGCAGGGGTACAATCATTCTCTAACTGTACAATATTATCAAATCATGTTAAGAATTTTATTTATTAAAGAAATATCAAGCTATTTAGTAGGGTCGTCGCAATTTAGGCCAAGATAGAAAACATGCAATGCAATCATGAGATCCATATTAAGAATGAAAGAAACTTGCATAAAATAGTTGGTAACATATTCTTGAAGCCAAAGAAAAGATCTACAACTTTTATGTTAGGAGTTGGAAGAAATTCTGGCCATAAATCAGCCAAATAGGACATAAAATAGCCAAAAACAGCCAAAATAGGCACTATGTGGCACTCTGCAGCCTTCTGCGGTACTATGCGGTACTATGCAGCCTTCTGCAGCACTATGCAGCCTATGCGGCACTATGCAAGCCATACAACACTATTCATTCCTGCGGCACTATTCATCAATGCGGCACTATTCATTCCTGCGGTACTATTCATCCATACGACACTATGCATCCATACGGCACTATTCATTCATGCGGCACTATTCATCCATACGGCACTATGCATCCATGCGGCACTATTCATTCCTGCGGCACTATTCATCCATACAGTACTATTCATCCATGCGGTACTATTCATGTAGCACTATTCATCGTCCCTGCCAGAATCAGGACATATGAACTAGAAAATGTCCAAATCTTATTTTGGTCATAACTTCCTCAAAACGAGTCAAAATCTAACTTTTTAAAGGTCCATTTTGGGTAAAATCGAATTCTCTACAACATAGAACCATCAAAACTTGAAAATAATGAAGTTTAGTAGATCAAAACCCAAGAAAATCGAAAATGCTATAAACTTAGATCTACAAGAATCCATCCATAAAAATCAAAAACTCCAAATTCTAAAGATGCTTAGAATCATGTAAGGAAGAGTTTAGAACAAACGAAATAACATTTGTCCAACATTTGGCAAGGTGTACTTGCCTTAGGTTGGAGGAAGATGAAGAGGATGAAGATGAAGAGAAATGAAATAATGGAAGAGAGAGGGAGAGAGAGGAGTTGGGTTTTTATATAAAACCCTCTCATCTCAAAACCACCTAAACCAAACCAAGCCCAATACCAAGTTGAACCGAACCAAATTAAACCAAGTCAAGTTTAACCTATACTTTGAAATATTCGAAAACCAAGAAATACGAAATACGGCTCAAAATACGTACCCATACATAAATACTGATACAGTGAGACGAGTCTCACACGTCGCCTACGTTGAAATCAAATCTTAGGCCCAACATTGTGTTCTAACTGTACATACACATTCAACTCAACTCAATCCAAAGGCACACATGCGGGTTGCCGCCATGCCGACTCATCTATATGAATTGGTCACTGATTTCCAGAGCCATCTTGGACTCCATAGCTAGTTAGGCGGCCGCACTTGCCAGCGCGAGTAGCGAGCTCTGCTGGAAGTCTCTACACTAACCTGTGCGGTCATTCAGCACTGCTTACCATGTCTCTATCACAACGGTCCCGTGGGCCACCCGGGTCGCCATTCGAGAGACAAACCCACCTTGTCGATAAGTTGTCCATGACCATGCAAGACTCGACTCAAACTGACGTCTCACACAGTCATTCTACCTCTAGTGTTACCATCTCTTTCAGGGCCAAGTTCAATACTTCTCAAATCTGAGACCGCCTCGACGACCAATAGTCGCGATCATTCTTCTTTCTTGCCCTATCATTTCCTTCAACTCAGGAACAACTATTTGAAGCCCTTTTTCCAAACTTTTATAAATCACCCGTGGCTTGTGCCTTAAAACACTAAGTTCGTGACATCGTGCCTTAAACCAACTTGAACTCTATGTAACACCACCGCCCAAGTCATATTCTATATGACAGGCCTTACGATCGCGAAACCAAGTAATATCGATAACTGTAGAAAATATGGGACAGTCCTTAGAATGACTTAGGTCGACCGACATAACTTTGCGTAATTTAATCGAGCCTACAACTTAATCCAAGGGACGAGCAAAGGCTATGCCAAGCCTTGCATCGTGGAAGCATGCATGTTTTATCGAGTATTTACGCGGACGACGCCTATGACTTAGGCTAATTTATAGTTTGTGTCGAAGACCAACTTTTCCTTCTCTCAAGCCACGGGATGAAGGACCGAGTGTCATTTTTAAAGTATGTCGTGCACCAACTCTAAGCCGACCGTTGGACCTTTCCATATTCTAACTCAATTCGATCCGTCGGGATTATTTCCTTATCTATGTTAATTCGTCTCTTTTATTATCAAGCCTACTTGTGCAAGTTAAAAACATGCGATTTATTATGTGAAGGCAAAGATGAGGCGAGTTCACCGAAACTACCCCACCTGATTTGAGGAGTCGCCTCGACTGAGCGGGCCTTCGTGTCGTCGTTGCATGGCAAAGTCCGAACGCCGTCGGCATTTCGATTCCTCCGATTGACTAAGCGGGACGGGACACTACATCATACACCACTCAGAAAAAGTTTCGTCTTCGAAACTAACTTAGTATTTACTTATCGACTTATTACTTTACTCAACATTCAAGGACTCTCGCACACACTACTGCTATGCGTTCCCTCAATCTGAGCCACGCTCGTGCTATGGTTATCTTTCATCTCGAACAACTATATCTCAACTTAGGTAACTTAGTCTCGTCGCGCACGCGGACAACTCAGTTCTAGGCAAACCGTCCGATCAACCAACATTCAAGTTCGTCTCAATCTAATGATCGTACTACCACCAATCTTTTTCTTGAAACACGATTTCAAAATCCTCGACCCTTTTCCATTTCTCTAGTCTCACTTGATTCAACGTATCACTTAGTTGGATCGTGCACATATTCTAGGCGTCCCCAAAATACATGCATTTCAGCCAAGCCTCGTAATAGAGAATCCGCCATCACCACTCGAGTCGGATCGTGCACCTATTCAGGGCGTCCCTGATATACGTGCATGTCAACCGAGCCTCGCGAGTGGTGCCTTAACAATTCCTATCGCTCCGCACCGGGACGTCTGCCTAACCGCTAGGCTATGTCTTTAGGCTAAAGTCATCCGTCAGTATTGGAATCATAGTTCCCAAACAATAATATCAACACTGACCCCATCCTAAGGTCAAACAAAGTTCATTATACATGGTTTTCTACCCCAGCTCGCATTACTTTGATTTCTAAACATCGAGCATCGATTCCCTACACACATCCCAACATTCGTCGCACGGGGTTCGAGTCATTCAGCAAAGCCATCCTACGACAACTTACGTTCAACCAATTCCATGACATATCAATATCGCTCATTCAATAAACCGTTTCGCATAGTCTATCTCTTCGAACACGTTTGACGTAATCCGCCTATCAATCCTTCCAAGTCAAGTACGCTACGACACAATTCATCGCTAAACCATAATTCACATTTTATATTCCCTAAGTCATTCATCCCAATTTACGTATTCGATCATGAGGTCGTCTAATTTAACAATATGTTGTGCCCCAATCTCACGCGATTCAGATTATCCACGGTGGGCATGAATCACCATGCACGCTCCCGCAGGGTAATCATCCTCATCGGGACGTAACTCTTGTGTTGTGTCTAGACTAATTCATTCTCGATGCGCAGATTGGACCTACTCAATCCTCAAGTTTATTTCATTCATCAATCGCAAGTCCAAACATCCTCGAATCTTCCTTCGCATCAAACCAACAAGTCAAGACAATCAAAATTGTCGCGTCCTGATTTTCCGAGTTCGATCATTTTTGCGACATGAATCACCATGTCAGCGCTCACGCGGAACGATCGCTCCAAATCCGACGCGACGTATGTGCGAGACTAGAGTTGCGCTCGCGCAAGACAAGATCGTCGACATTGTGGTTATCAACGTAACCATCAAGACACGATCATTTTCATCCAACATTCATCTCAATCAAAATTCTAATTATAACATCCAACCGAACAATAACACTTGTACGATCGTCATTCCTCGAATTAGAGTGTCCCCGAGTTATCGCATATCGATCTTTGATACGCCTCAATACCATCGATGATATGCGTAACCTGACGATCTTTCTTTGCAACGAATTTCGAGTCGTGCGAATGATGTTATCGTCCGACAGGATAATCTCCTCGACATTCAAATTCAAGTTCGATCATTATCCCTCGAATCATTCACAATATCAATTTTCTCAAATCCAAATTCACGTATTGTTCATCCGTCTATCTTAAGTCATCGAGCAACGTTTTTCTCCAAATCACATCATTCCTTGCTAACTCAAATCATCGAGGACATCCGTTCCAATCCTCAGAGTCATTTGCGTAACTTCGAAATTCAACTTTTTCATGCACGCTATCTCCCCATCGTGCTAACTTTTTCTATACGATCCACCTATCGATTTCCTTTATCAAGTCATCCGTTCGCTACATCTTAACTTTTTCTCGATTTGATTTCACCTACTCAATCATTTTTCGTGTTTCATACTCGCACAATCTTCAATTCCGTGCACGTTCCGTGCGCGTCATTTCTAGTCTGTTTGAATCAACACGTCAAACTTCAAGACTAAACTTATTCAATGATACTCACTCTACGGCTTTGCATACGTGCGACGCTTGCTGATAGACTCATCGACACCCCGCATCCTCAATCGATCGATCGACATCCCCGAGGCTATCGTATACACCACTCAGGGATGAAGTCATTTGACAAATCCTCAAAACTATCATTCGAATCAAAATCGACTTCTTCAAATTTTTTGTTCGAATTATTTCTCGAATTTCAAGCACGCTCATCTATATCGCATCGACGATAACATCGTCGCTCGATAGCACCCCTCTCGATAGTCATCTCACTTACTCAATCGAGTTCGACGCAATTTTGAATCCCGCACTCGACCTTTCTAAGATCGACGCAACTTTGGTGTATATGCCCAGCCCGACTTAGCCAACCGTGCTTACGCGAACCATCTCTTTGTTTTGTCAAAAATTGTTCTCCTATATTTTGCAAAATAGATAGACTTATTGTATGGACATCTGTGGGACATTTGAGAGAGAGCGCACCAACGATATCAACTTTGCGGAAGTAACACTTCAGAGTTCGCGAAAACATCGGAGTTAAAGAATTCAATCGATAGTCCAATGACGTAAAGCCGTGCTCTGATACCATTATATCACGTCCCGCTCCCGTAGGAGCGATCGTCCTTGCTAAGGCGTGATGCCGCACGAGCCTAAATTGTGCTCGTGCAAGGTGGGTTCCATAACGATCGATTACAGCGGCTGCGACGGGGTCGTCGTACAGAAGTCCCAAGCAGAGACATTGAATAAGCCAGCAGAAATTTAGAACAAAACACAAGTCATTTAAAAGATGCATTTTATTGATATTAAAACATGGATTACAATGGGGCGCATGGCCAAGATTACAAGTCACTCAAGTTCACTCAAGCTCACTCTTCTCACATTTCAAGTCACTCGGCTCTCTCTCATCTCTCAATACAAGTCTTGAACCAGCGGATGCTTCGTAAGGCGACGTCCATACATTATGTCTCATATAAGTCTTGACTCCATGCGGCCGCACGCTTCGAATCGCCAAGGAACTCCGTGCCTCGAAGCGAGCTCCGCGCCACGAGCTTCTACCTGTGCTTGCACATGAAAACTATGTGGGTTTCAGTACTCAACTTTTCTGGTGGAATAAGCTCCTCGCCCACCCATACAAAACCGACACGTTCATTTACTTTGTGCAATATAACCCTTTTAATTGTCTTTCTACTCTTGTCTTAGGATTAGTTTTAGGACAGACGCCTTGGCCTATTTTGTGTCTCGAGACCATCCCGTGCTTGCAACAACAACGTTAACCTATTGAGTAGTGCTTGCCCTTCGGCACATAATCAGAGATGCAACTACGTGATAGTACCCAATTCCTTGTGACCATGCTACAAATCTATCGTACTGTGCCTCGCAACTCAATGTGACTTAATCATATCGCCGCCTCGCGGCCCTTGTTACTCTAATCACCAACTGACCCAATCACGACTTGTGGGCTAAGTGTCACTCGACCGATTTTGCCTTACGGCGTTTCCTGACTTAAACTCAAGGTGACTCAAATCCAACTCATGCAACTTATATGCCGACAACTTAAGACTTGATGCTACATCTCGTGCCGAAGAACGTCGCCTACGTTGAAACCAAATTTTAGGCCCAACATTGTGTTCTAACTGTACATGCACATTCAACTCAACTCAATCCAAAGACACACATGCGGGTTGCCGCCATGCCGACTCATCTATATGAATTGGTCACTGACTTCCAGAGCCATCTTGGACTCCATAGCTAGTTAGGCGGCCGCACTTGCCAGCGCGAGTAGCGAGCTCCGCTGGAAGTCTCTGCACTAACCTGTGCGGTCATCCAGCACTGCTTACCATGTTTCTATCGCAACGGTCCAGTGGGCCACCCGGGTTGCCGTTTGAGAGACAAACCCACCTTGTCGACAAGTTGTCCATGACCATGCAAGACTCGACTCAAACTGATGTCTCACACAGTCATTCTACCTTTAGTGTTACCATCTCTTTCAGGGCCAAGTTCAATACTTCTCAAATCTGAGACCGCCTCGACGACCCATAGTCGCGAGCATTCTTCTTTCTTGCCCTATTATTTCCTTCAACTCAGGAACAACTATTTGAAGCCCTTTCTCCAAACTTTTATAAATCACCCGTGGCCTGTGCCTTAAAACACTAAGTCCGTGACATCGTGCCTTAAACCAACTTGAACTCTATGCAACACCACCGCCCAAGTCATATTCTATATTACAGGCCTTACGATCGCAAAACCAAGTAATATCGACAACCGTAGAAAATATGGAACAGTCCTTAGAATGACTTATGTCAACCGGCATAACTTTGCCTAACTTAATCGAGCCTACAACTTAACCCAAGGGACGAGCAAAGGCTATGCCAAGCCTTGCATCGTGGAAGCGTGCATGCTTTATCGAGCATTTACGCATACGACGCCTATGACTTAGGCTAATTTATAGTTTGTGTCGAAGACCAACTTTTCCTTCTCTCAAGCCACGGGATGAAGGACCGAGTGTCATTTTCAAAGTACGCCGTGCACCAACTCTAAGCCGACCGTTGGACCTTTCCATATTCTAACTCAATTCGACCCGTCGGGATTATTCCCTTATCTATGTTGATTCGTCTCTTTTATTATCAAGCCTACTTGTGCAAGTTGAAAATATGCGATTTATTATGTGAAGGCAAAGATGAGGCGAGTTCACCGAAACTACCCCACCTGATTCGAGGAGTCGCCTCGACCGAGCGGGCCTTCGTGTCGCCGTTGCATGGCAAAGTCCGAATGCCGTCGGCATTCCGATTCTTCCGATTGACTGAGCGGGACGGGGCACTACATCATACACCACTCAGAAAAAGTTTCGTCCTCGAAACTAACTGAGTATTTACTTATCGACTTGTTACTTTACTCAACATTCAAGGACTCTCGCACACACTACTGCTATGCGTTCCCTCAATCTGAGCCACGCTCGTGCTATGGTTATCTTTCATCTCGAACAACTATATCTCAACTTAGGTAACTTACTCTCGTCGCGCACACGGACAACTCAGTTCTAGGCAAACCATCCGATCAACCAACATTCAAGTTCATCTCAATCTAATGATCGTACTACCACCAATCTTTTTCTTGAAACACGATTTCAAAATCCTCGACCCTCAGATACTCCACAAATATATACATTGATAAGTCTATCAGAGAAATCCGGGCAAAAGTCCTATCATATATCTCTACGCTCTATGATGGGACAGATACCCATCCCTCAGATACTGCACATAAGCAGGGTTGTAAGTGATCAAGATCCGGTGTCACTCCTTCAGGAGCTGGATGAGTGGAACTCCCGACGTCGCTCAGTACTGATGACACTTCCTCCTTAACAGTAGTAGGGACCACTTCCTCCTTAACAACAATATGAACCACTTCCTATTTAGCAGTAGGGACCACTTTTGCTTTAGGTGTTACTTCCTCCTTAACAGTAGGAGGTACCACTTTCTCCTTAATAATAGGAGGTACCACTTCCTCCTCAGCAGCAATCTGTGTCTCTCTTAAGCAACATGCTTGGGTCATAGGTGCCATCTGGTAAGATTGATGAAAACATAGATATTAGTGGTCTAACAAATATAAATATATGGAATGTACATGTTATATGTAGTCTCAGATATACATGATAGATTTTATATTTTATTTTCATTCCTCTTCTGAAAATTCATCTTCTTCGTTTTTCTCGTCCTCTTCTTCCTATTATTCCTCATCTTCACTTTCATCTACTTCGTCTTCCTCTTCAGATATCTCTACCTCTTATACACAAATAGACGTGTAATGAGGAACTTCCGTTGAGTGGCTACATCTATAATATTTATTACAAGAGGTAGCTCATCCTCCTGATAAGCTGTTTCGTCAACGTCAAAGGTATTTCTAGCTTTGGTCTTGCTTACTGCCCACCAGTCCGACCTCGTTGTTCCCTGTAACGCGCCAGTCCCAAAATACGTAGGACTAGGTACGTAAACATGCCAGCCGTATAATAAATATACGTAAGCTATAAAATACAGTAAAACCATGACAACTAATCTCATCCACAAAATAAAGATAAAGCTTTTATAAAATTAAGTAAGAATTTGTCTTTTGTATATGATGTTGGACGGAGACAAATCCACTACCAACTATTAGGAGAAGTAATACATAAACAAAGAAATAATTTGGCAAGAGTAGCATGGACAGTCCAAAAGTACGTCATCTTCGAAGGAATAGAGAAGATCACGACATTGGCTAGAATACCTGCAGATAGTCAAGAGAACACACACACACACCTGGAGAGATCACCAAGTACTCAGAGGGACATAACAAGATACAAAAAAATATGCCATAAACTGAATATAAACTGCTCTAATAAGTCAAATCGGATCATAATATGGTCCAATACTCCACCCTTGAATTAGCGTACCATCCCCCCAAAACCAAACAAGGACATGAGATGGCACCCTAATTTAGGATGAAATATCTTTCCATGCTATGAGTCCAATATAGTATCCGGACCACAACAAGGTTCAATAACTTCTAATTGAAGCAGTGAACCATACCTACAACCAAATAAGGACAATGTGTGACAAACTAGTCCGCGACAAGTTACTGTTTCAAGCCATGATCAGGTATAAGTACACAAACTAAATAGTACCTATACCTAACGGATAAGGTAGCCTAACTGTTCTAATAAATGCAGTTTAAGAACAAACCTCCAATGTATTGGATTCTTTGGCTAAAATGGGATCGACATAGTCCTCTCTTAGGCACCAGGGACCTCAAGCATAACCGTTCCTCGAACGTCAGTGGCCAGCAATTAAATAAAGGGGTCGTCAACCCACATCTCCGGCGGAGTGTACGGTCATAAAGGTAATGTGCATAGTAGCACATACGCTAAGAAAATATCATTTCCATCCTATGCCTATATGTTGTCTTCACAACACATAACCTCTATTAATCGCTAAGTCAAACTAGTTATACAATACTATTAGCGGTAATCTTATCGTACGACTTATACGTACCGGTGGCCAGCCAGCTACGTATGTTCGAGTTCTATATGCGACTCGCGATTTCGTGGCACAAACATGTCAAGGCCAATGAATGCAACACAACCAAGTGTGGTCTCTTAAATCTAGGGTTAATGTGCATTGAAATAAATAGAAAAGTAATAAAGACATAATCAAACAGTAATTGCATCTAAACATGATTTAAAAGAATGATTTTATATTGCAGAAATTTAAATAATAAGTAAATGCATGAAATATAAGCTAAAGTAAATAGACAGTAAATGACAAGGTATCTTACCTGCTGTGGTGTGATAATCTGACAATCCCGATTCGCTCAATAACTATGGTCGATGTGGAGGGGTCCAAATTTGCGAGAAAATATGAGTGCACGATTAGTCATGGTCAGTTGTGATGATCGAGGAGAATTGGAGTGAATCGATTCTTATATTATTAAAATATTTCTAATACTTGAAAACTATATTTACTACCCAAATATTTTAGATAAAATGCTTAAAAAATCGAAAATCCTTTTTGGGCTGACTATACGTTTGTTAAAATAGGGCTTTTAGGTAAATACTATATTGGTTAAAAATATATATATTTAGAGATATTCCTATAATTATTTATTATAATAAATATACCGCCTTAGAAAAGATTTTATAAATACCCATCTACTTTTTGTAAACACTACATACAATCCTTTAAAAGCCCAAAGTCCCTTTAACATATACTTATATGTGTATAAGCCCAAATCTAATTTTATCAAGTATAAGGCCCAAAAGTATTTAATATATAGGCCCATGTGAAGGTATATAAGTTCACTAATAGAATTAATCCATAGAAAATATTTTCCATATATAGGGAAGCCCAAAATATTCCAAGTCAAGTTATATATATATATATATATATATATATATATATATATATATATATATATATATATATTAACTTTAGCTAATCACCAGCCCAACCCAAGATTTATCTTGGGTTGGGCTGGGCTAATCCAAGTTATATATATATATATATATATATATATATTAACTTTAGCTAATCACATATTGCAGATTTATCTTGGGTTGGGCTGGTGATTAGCTAAAGGTTGGGCTGGTGATTAGCTAAAGTTAATATATATATATATATATTACAGATTTATCTTGGGTATATATATATATATATATATATATATATATATATATATATATATATATATATATATATATATATACCCAAGATAAATCTGTAATATATATATATATATATATTAACTTTAGCTAATCACCAGCCCAACCCAAGATAAATCTGCAATATATATATATATATATATATATATATATATATATATATATATATATATATATATATATATATATATAAGTGGCGCGGTGGTGCACCGGTAAGACCGCTGGCACTCGGAGGTGAGGGCGCGAGTTCGAGCCCCTACTCCCACGGAGGCGGCTGGATAACGTTGTCCACGGCCTCCGGGCCAAGGCTGTAGGCTGGCTGGGTGGCTTTGTCCACGAGCCTTGGTTTTTTAAAAAAAAAGAAAAAAGAAAAGCAACACAAAAACTTTTATCCATACCTAAGCCCAAAGTCCTTAAAGCCCATACCCAATACCCTAATTTCCCAAAACCAAAAACTAAAGGGAAAAAAAATAATTTAAAAAAAATAAAAAATAAAAAAAACTAAGACTTATGCATCAGCAATCTCTCCCGCGAAAGACCAAAGAAAGGAAAGGGTGAAGAAAGGAGTGGAGAGCAAGAGGGAGCAGGGAGAGAGAGGAGATGAGGGGAGAGAGAGAGGCGGAGAGGGGAGTTCGGAGGGGAAGAGGGACAGCGTTACCGGAGAGGGATTTTCCAGCGTGGGGGTGCGCTTCGCCGGGCTCGCCGGTGGAGAGCGGCGCCGGTGGCAGGACGCCGACGTGGGCGTGGCGGCAAACGAGGCGCGGGGGAGGTCGCACACAGACCGGGTCGGCGCTGATCTGCCACGGTCGGGGCAATGGGTCGGTGGCGCTGGACGAGGAGCGGTGTGGCGGCGCCGGCGTCAGGTAAGTGCTGGTTTGTTTGTTTACTATTTTGGGGTGGATTTTGTGTGTTTCCCGGTGGTGGTGGCCGGACATGGGGAGAGGGGGTGTGGGATGGTTGTGGCGGTGGTGGTGGTGTCGCTGATGGTGAGGAGAAACGGGGGTTTGCTGGAGGACGACAGGGTGGTGCTGGCGGAGAAGTGCGGTGGTGTCGGGGACGGTGACGGTGGTAAGGGCGGTGGTGGACAGGGATTGTTTCGGACATGGCGGGGCATGGCGGTAGCGCCGGCGGGGATTAGGATAGGGTTAGGTTTAGATGGTTGGGTCGGGAATTGTAATCGTGTCCTTGGGTTTGGACACAAAGAGGATGGGTAGGGTGATTACCGTGTCCGGTGTGTCAGACACGATATGGATAAAAAAATTATTGGAAAGATATCCGGGGTCGGACCTGAGGCCGTCACGGCTGACACGGGAATTGTAGACACTGACACGGTGCACACACGTGATGGAGAAATTTGTGGAATAATTTTGGTGGAGAAAACCATAGGGGGTAGAAACTCAATAAGGTGTAGGAAATATTTAAACCCTTTTAGAAATAGTTCACATATTTAATCTAAATCAAATTTTAAACCAATTCAATCAAATCCAAAACCAAATCCAAATCCAAATCCAATATAAATTTAGATAAATCCAAATCCAAAATTAATTATAGATAAATTTCATCTTTAAATTAAACTATTTAAATCAAATATATAATATCTAATAACAATTTAAATTACCACAAATACATCCAAAATATTTTTTTATAAATAAAAATAATAATTAATTTAGAAAATCACAATAAATATTTAAATATTTGAAATACCTTTTTGCAAATAAATAAAATAATTACAATTAGTTTTCGAAAATTAAAAATACACATGAAATTTAATTTCATGTACTTCGCATGCGATAGAACATATTATTTATAAAATATTATTTCCTAAGTTATCACATATACTTTTTACAACAATACAATAGCCTTTTTATAATAAATAAAATAAAATAATTTTTTGGCAATCGCGACACAAATAGATAAAGATATTTACTTATACTATTTTGAAACAAAATACATATTCTTCTATAATAAAACTTTCTGTATAAAAATAAAATACTTCGTATATACGTATTCGCACTCGACGTACAAATACCAAAAAGAAAAACCAATTCCAAAATAAATAAATTCAAAAAAATTATAGTGAAAATTTAGGGGGTTTACATCCTACCCAACTTACAAGAATTTCGTCCTCGAAATTAAAAAATAACTAGGGTAGGTAGGGTGGAGAGGTAAAAGGATTTTCCGAACACGAACAAGGCATCATAGTAGTAAGTGACGTACCACGAAGTGGGTAATTTTAGAAAATCATGATTTAGATAACTAGGGAAATAAATCATGATAGGTTTGGGTAATGAGTGAGGGTCGCTAGTTAACGTGAGAAATAAAAGATTAGGGTTATGAAATGAAGATAAAATAATTAGGTATCGAAGGTACATGGTTCCTTAGAGATAATATAGTCGTCTAGGTTTAGAGGTACGGTTAAGGAAACGATTCTAATCGTTCCTAAGTTTCAAGCGATTACAAGGTCATGATAATAGATCGAGAGTCGTAGGAAAGGGCGAGTAACTCGAGACGAGGTTGTAGTCAGATGGCTTGGTTGATGGCTAGCTACACTCGTGTATATACAACTATCAAGGTCATAGGAGAATACTTCGTGTCTATTTATCAAGTACGAGGGTTTTGTCTTTCTAAAATAAGTGAAAGTCAAAAAAAATAAAGAATTCGAAGAAGATGTTATCGAATACGAATACGTGGTTAAAAGGCGACTGAATAATTCAAAAGAGAATTTGTCAAGGCAGTCGCAGATGAGATCCTAAGGGCAAGTATATTTGTCTAAAACGTTAAGTTAACTATATCTCAATCCACATAGAATAATCATACGAAGGGCGAACCAAGTGCACTAGGTTGATCAAACCATAATACACCGGTTCTGATTAGACAATATGTTAGTGGAGGCCTCCAATAAAATATGTCATTGATCAAGCTCGATAAAAGAATAAACTTGCAAAAATAGGCTATAATAGCGGCATTAGTCAAGCTAGTTCAAAATATAAGTAAGCGAGATAATGATGAAAGAAAATATACATAGTTCAAGTTCCTTAAGAATCTAAGTCTTGTCTGGCGTTTGGGCCTATACCGTCGTCCTACTGTCCTTTGCCTAAGGCTTTGGTAGACCAAATGGGTTAGGGTCCTCTAAACCCTATAGTCTAGGTAAACCTATTAGTATTCTCTTTAATCGGTCATAGGGTCAAAGGGAGTGGTAAGTCGTGAGGCATTCTATCCAACTTACAAGAGTTAAACTAGTAGTGTGATGGGACAATGGAACATGCTACCTAGTATGAGTCACCTTCCTAACCTCTATCAAGTACGAAGGAAAGATAAAAATTACGATAGAAGAGATCAAGCAAGATACAAATCAAGGAGTCAAGCGAGAGTTCGAAAATGGAATTGAGAAAGGAGGTCAAGTATGTGGATGAGATCATAGACTCTAATCCTATACGTAGGCTTGCTTGGTACAGTAAAGTGATCAAACAATTTATCGTAGACCTGCATGGGCCACCACAAAACATGTAACGTCTCAGTCCCAAAATAGTGAAATACGTAGGACTAGGTATGTAGACATGCCAGCCTTATAATAAATATACTTAAGCTGTAAAATACAGTAAAACCATGACGACTAATCTCTTCCACAAAATAAAGATAAAGCTTTTATAGAATTAAGTAAGAATTTGTCTTTTGTATATGATGTTGGACGAAGACAAATCCACTACCAACTAATAGGAGAAGTAATACATAAACAAAGAAATGATTTGGCGAGAGTAGCATGGACGATCCAAGAGCATGTCATCTTCGAAGGAATAGAGAAGATCACGACCTTGGCTAAAATACCTGCAGATGGTCAAGAGAATACACACACCTGGAGAGATCACCAGGTCCTTATAGGGACGTAACAAAATACAGAAAAATATGCCATAAACTGAATATAAACTTCTCAATAATAAGTCAAATCGGATCATAACATGGTCTAATATTCCATCATTGAATTAGCGTCCCCAACCAAACAAGGACATGAGATGACACCCTAATTTACGATGAAGTATCTTTCCATGCTATGAATCCAATATAATATTCGAACCACAACAAGGTTCAATACATTCTCATCGAAGCAGTGAATCACACCAACAACCAAACAAGGACAAGGTATGGCAAACTAGTCCGCGACAAATTACTGGTCCAAGCTGCGATCAAGTATAAGTACACAAACTAAAAAGTACCTATACCTAACGGATAAGGTAGCCTAATCGTTCTAAGTGAATGCAGTTTAAGAACAAACCTCCAACACATGGGCTCCCTGGCTAAAACGGGATCACCATAGTCCCCTCTTGGGCACCAGGGGCCTCAAGCATAACCGTTCCTCGAACGTCAGTGGCCAGCAATGAAATAAAGGGATCGTCAATCCACATCTCCGACGGAGTGTACGGTCACAAAGGTAATGTACATAGTAGCCCATATGCTAAGGAAATGTCCTCTCCATCCTATGCCTATATGTTGCCTTCACAACACAATCCTTATTAACCGCTAAGTCAAACTAGTCATGCACTATTAGCGGTATCCTATCGCACGGCTTATACGTACCGGTGGCCATCCAGCTACGTATATCCGAGTTCTATATGCGACTCATGACTTCGTGGCACAAACGTGTCAAGGCCAATGAATGCAATAGAACGAAGGGTGGTTTCTTAAATCTAGGATTAATGTGCATAGAAATAAATAGAGAAGTAATAAAGATATAATCAAACAGTAATTGCATCTAAACATGATTTAAAAGAACAATTTTATATTGCAGAAATTTAAATAATAAGTAAATGCATGAAATATAAGCTAAAGTAAATAGACAGTAAATGATAGTGTCGCCTGGTGTGGTGTGATTATCTGACAATCCCGATTGGTTCAATAGCTATGATCGATGTGGAGGGGTCCAAATTTGCGAGAAAATAGGAGTGCACGATTAGTCATGGTCAATGGTGATGATCAAGGAGAATTGGAGAGAATCGATACTTATATTATTAAAATATTTCTAATACTTGAAAACTATATTTTACTACCCAAATATTTTAGATAAAATACATGCTTGAAAAATCGAAAATAGTTTTTGGGTTGACTCTACATTTGTTAAAATAGGACTTTTAGGTAAAAACTATATTGGTTAAAAAATCTATTTTTAGAAATATTCCTATAATTATTTATTATAATAAATATACCGCCTTAGAAAAGATTTTATAAATACCTATCCACTTTATGTAAATACTTCATACAATCCTTTAAAAGCCCAAAGTCCCTTTAACATATACTTATATGTATATATGCCCAAATCTAATTTTATCAAATCTAAGGCCCAAAAGTATTTATATATATAGGCCCATGTGAAGGTATATAAGTTCACTAATAGAATTAATCCATAGAAAATATTTTCCATATATAGGGAAGTCCAAAATATTCCAAGTCAAGTAATATATATATTTATTAATTTTCAAACCAAATAATGAGTATTAGGGTCCCAGGTAACCAATTAACTTTAGCTCATCACCAGCCAACCCAAGATAAATCTGTAATATATATATATATATATATATATATATATATATATATAGAGAGAGAGAGAGAGAGAGAGAGAGAGAGAGAGAGAGAGAGAGAGAAAACAACTTAAGCCCAAAGTCCTTACAGCCCATACCCAATACCCTATTTTTCCAAAATCAGAAACTAAAGAAAAAAAAAAACAAAAAAACTAACACTTATGCATCAGCAATCACTCTCTCGAAAGACCAAAGAAAGGAAAGGGGGAAGAAAGGAGTGGAGAGCAAGAGGGAGCAGGGAGAGAGAGGCGGAGAGGGGAGTTCGGAGGGGAAGAGGGAGAGCGTTACCAGAGAGGGATTTTCCGGCGTGGGGGTGCGCTTCGCCGGGCTCGTCGGTGGAGAACGGCGCTGGTGCCTGGACGCCGGCGTGGGCGTGGCGGCAACCGAGGCGTGGGGGATAGGGCTGCAAATGAGCCAAGCCGTTCGCAAGCTACTCGAAGCTCGGCTCGATACAAGCTCGCTTGAGCTCGGTTCGTTTAGTAAACAAGCTGAGCTCAAGCTTCATTTTTTAGCTCGTTTAATAAACGAGCCAAGCTCAAGCTTAGAAATACTCGGCTCGTTTGAGCTCGCGAGCTAGCTCGTTTACGAGCTGACTCATTTAGAATCGTTTAGGAGCTTGTTTGGAAGCTCGTTTCAGAGCTTGTTTAGAAGTTCCTTTGTTCTTTGTTGAATTTTAATTTTATATATGTTTGTATAACAATATAGTTGTGTGCATTATATATTTATATGTCCTTAATAATTGACATTAAGGAACTTTTTTAATTAAATTTTTATAAATAAATTGTTAATATTATATGTACTTGAATTAAAACCTAACTAGCTTGAAATCGAACTTGTTAAGCTTGAAATCAGGCTTAATGAGCTTGAAAGAGCGACCTTGAAATCAAGTTTAACGAGCTTGATTTTGAGCTTATCGAGCTTGTTTATTAAGCTTGAATCAAGCTTGCTTATCAAGCCAAGCTCAAGCTCAAACCAAGCCAAGCTCAAGCTTAATATAAACAAGCTCAAGCCAAGCTCAAGCTCTAAAATAAAAAACTTATCAAGCTCGAGCTCGATTAATCTTAGTCAAGCCAAGCTTACAAAAGCTTGGCTCGACTTGGCTCGTTTGCAGCCCTAGTGGGGGAGGTCGCACACAACACCGGGTCGGCGCTGATCTGCCACGGTCGGGGCGATGCGTCGGCGGCGTTGGACGAGGAGGGGTATGGCGACACGGGCGTCGGGTAAGTGCTGCTTTGTTTGTTTACTATTTTGAGGTGGATTTTGGGTATTTCTCGGTGGTGGTGGCCGGACACGGGGAGAGGGGGTGTGGGATGGTTGCGGCGGCGGTGGTGGTGTCGTTGATGGTGAGGAGGAACGGGGGTTGGTCAGAGGACGATAGGGTGGTGCTGGCGGAGAAGTACGGTGGTGTCGGGGACGGTGATGGTGGTGGACAGGGATTGTTTCGGACATGGCGGGGCTTGGCGGTAGCGGCGGCGGGGATTAGGATAGGGTTAGGTTTGGATGGCTAGGTCGGAAATTGTAATCGTGTCCTTGGGTTTGGACACGAAGAGGATGGGTCGGGTGATTACTGTGTCCAATGTGTCGGACACGACATGGATAAAGAATAATAATTTATTGGAAAGACACCCGGGGTCGGACCCGAGGCCGTCACGGCTGACACGGAAATTGTAGACACCGACACGGTGCACACACCTGATGGAGAAATTTGTTGAATAATTTTGGTAAAGAAAACCATAGGGAGGCTCCCCTATATATAGGGGGTAGAAACTTCTAGTTGGATAAGGTGTAGGAAAGATTTAAACCCATTTAAATAATTCACATGTTTAATATAAATCGAATTTAAAACCAATTCAATTAAATCTAAATCCAAATCCAAATCCAAATCCAATATAAATTTAGATAAATCCAAATCCAAATTAATTATTAGATAAATTTCATCTTTAAATTAAACTATTTAAACCAAATCAATAAAATCTAATAACAAATTAAATTACCACAAATACATTCAAAATATCTTTTTACAAATTAAAATAATAATTAATTTCGAAAATCACAATAAATATTTAAATCTTTGAAATACCTTTTTTGCAAATAAATAAAATAATTACGATTAGTTTTCGAAAATTAAAAATATACATGAAATTTATTCATTTACTTCGCATGCGATAGAACATATTATTTATAAAATATTATTTCCTAAGTTATCACATATACTTTTTACAACAATACAATAGCCTTTTTGTAATAAATAAAATAAAATAAAGTTTTGACAATCACGACGCAAATAGATAAAGGTATTTACTTATACTATTTTGAAACAAAATACATATTCATCTATAATAAAACTTTGTATAAAAATAAAATACTTCGTATATACGTATTCGCATTCGACGTACGAATACCAAAAAGAAAAATCAATACCAGAATAAATAAATTTAAAAAAATCATAGTGAAAATTTAGGGAGTTTACATTCCCCGTTTAGGATAAGTAGTGAAGTAAACGAGCTGAGTCTAACAATATAGGTCTACAAAACTAGGCTAAATAGCGGAATGCAAGTAATGGATAAAATATGAAATCACGATAAATACTTGAATCAGAAATAGCAATACCTCCCTGATCAGCGAACTATCTCTGCACAACCAACTACTTGGAGAGATCATTAGGTCCTCAGAGGGACGTAACAAGGTACATAATATACATGCCAGTAACAGTAAAAAAATATCCATATAATGAAGGGTAACTACCATAACCATCTAAGTGCAAAACGCAGTTGAGGACAATCCTAATACCAGGTCCAACCAAACAGGCAATAACTCATGGCACCGTGTTGTGATACCAATGAGTGAACACGAAACAACTTCAAGGCTCTGCCACAGAGACCGAGGCACACGAAAATAGCCAACCCCCAATTAAGGAGACATGGTCACGAGTTAGGACGGTCGGGTACTTCGGTAGAGTTCTTCCCATCCCATGCTCTAGAACTATCCAGTCAAGGCAAGTCAAGTATGAATGATGTACCAGTAACAAGTCACACGAGCTAGTACTACATGCTATCACAGAGTCCACATCCAAAAATATCTCATGTCAGACTCCGTATCATATTATCATCATCATCCATCGTGTCCATGTCCTATGGTCAATCGTGTCAATGGACACGAATTTAACATATCATTATGCCTAGTGTTGATACTCGATATCTATAAATAGCATCGATACCAGAATAATAATCGGACGCTAAGTATCAGCTAATCCTATGTCCATAAAATATATAAATAAATAGTAAATAAAAAATAGAAAGTACTGAAACTTGGCAAGGTACACTTGCCTGGAGGTTGTGCAATGATTAGAGGACGTTCCACAACAAAATCGTCAAACCAACGAAAGCAACAAAAGTAAATCTTCCGCAAACATCTTCGGATGCTGAAATGGACATCAACATCAGTCCAATAATAAAAAAAATAGCTAAGATAAGCTATCCATAAGTCCAATTCTGGACACAGAGACAAAACGATAATTTCGGATCAAAACAGTATCCACCGTTGGACCCGCTTGGCACCGAAAAATATGCAAGGACAAAGGTTGTCCAAATTCGACAAATTATATATCAATTTTGGCCAGAACGACGACAAGAGTCCAATGGTGGTGTCATATTTGGAATCGGATGTCCCGGGTTCAAAATTGAGATTTTACATGTTGGAAATTATGAATTCGAACGGCCAACTTTGACGTCGAATTTCACCAACCAAACGACATCATAATTAATTGAATATTTTATGTCATGAAGATGGTTATACCTGCTATGCAGCTAAGTTGGTGGTTCGTCAAACGAAGCTTCGACGAGGTTGAAACAAATTCGCAAAGTTGGCCCCACGAAATTGACAAAAATAAACGTGTTTAAATACTCAACTTGGTGGCCGGTTTTGATCTATCAAACGATTGAATTAATCGTTAAAAATTAAGGAGGGTGAAGGTAGATATACCGAGATTGAGATGGAGGAAACGGTTCGAAGATCCAACGGTTGGATTGTCCAGAAAATAGGTCCAAAGTTGCTGCAAAAAATAAAATTTTGACTTCAACTCGTCGCGCGTCACGACGGAATTTTGTACAAAACGTACAAATCACCCGCGTCGAACGTCGGGGAGGACACTAGCACGTCTGGGGGTTCACCGGACATGTGCGAGGGTGTCGGGGAAACGCGGGGCACCGTGGTCGGCCAGCCAGGCGTCGGTGCCCGCGCCATTGCTACTGGTGTCGCACGTGTGCTGCTCGGCTGGCCTGGCAGCGGGGGAGGCGTGGCGCGCTCGCCGGCGTGGAGATCGGTCATGGCGGTAGGGGCCGAGGTCGGGACGGTGGTCACTGGCCACCGCAGCTACAGTTGTTGCCGCTCCTTACACGGGACGATGGTCACTGGCCACCGCAGCTACAGCTGTTGCTGCTCCTTGCAGGGGAAAACATAGGAGTTAGGTTTTTTTTAATATTAATATTAATATTAATTTAGTTTATATATATATATATATATATATATATATATATATATATATATATATATAAACTAAATTAGTTAAATTACTAAACTAATGAACTAATTTAGTTTATATATATATATTAAGTAAATTTATATACATTATTATTTAAATAACTAATATCATATAAGAAAACTAACATATATAAAATATTCAAGAATATATACAAAATTATTCTTACATTGCAAGACCCATTATGCAAATATATATAATTATTTATTTGTACATACAAAATTCTATAATTAAAGATAACTATTTAAAATCATAATTGTATTGTATATCATAAATATATATATCGATGAAAAGAAAAGAGAGAATTATATCCTATACTATATTTAACCTAGATAATTATCTACTAAAAATATTCATTAAAATAAGGGGGTTACATGAACTACATGTATATTGGGATGGGGTTTGGTTGGAATTTGATAGCGCCCAATCAAAAGATATTCAAAGATATACCTAGAGAGATTTAAATTGGTTTTAAAAATGAAAATAAAATATTTGATTGCATTTAAACCTATTTGGCTAAATCTTTTTTTTTTTCAATATTTGATTGCATCCGAGTCTTCTAACTATCCTTTTTTTTGCGATGCCTAAAATCCTTTTAACTACCATCTAAAATTGTATAAACGTATCCATTACAAATCCTAATTAAAATATATTTAATATGCAAATCATATTCATTCTAACTAATTTTTTAATAATATTATAGATTTTTTTGAGATGTCCGGCGATACGCACAGGACTTTGTGCACGTTGCATTGCATGTCTGTTGGGCCCATTGTCCTCCAACTTCCACTAAATAATTGGAAGGAATAATACACCCCCGTGGCGCGATACAGTGATCTTCCGCCACCCAGTCAGGATCTTATACCTCTCCTCGGTAACCACAAGAGCCATCTGAGTTCGGTATATTATAGATTTTTTTGGGTAGGTGTATCCAACCAATGTGGGTTTTTAGCCTCATTGATGGTTTGGGATGTATTTAAACCACTTCGACTTTCTTTTTAAGAATTTGTCGAAAACTTTGTCTTCTATGTACAATTTTATTTAACTACTTTAATGGTGTGTAAGAAAATTTACGATTAGTAATTTAGGTTCCCAAACATACATAGGATTATTTGGGAGCACTATTTCTGTATCAATTCTGTCCCTTATAGAATTGTTGATTATTTTTCATTTTTATAACTTTTCATGTTTGTCAGAGTTACTGATTATTTATAAGTATTTGTAAGGAACATAATTTGCACAAATATCTGGGACAACCGGGGGGGGGGGGGGGGGGGGTGGAGGGAGAAAGAGGGGAAATGCGGCTGCCTGCCGGTGCCCGCACTCGGCCGTGCCCGGCTGAGATCTAATGAAACAACTTCAAACCCACACCGGTTGTTGGAAACAAAGTCGTTTGCATTTTGTTTCATACTTTGCATACCCACCGATTCAATTCTGACATTTGGATTAGAGACTTCTAATAAACCACTTGTTTCATTATACATTGCAGGTGGGATTTTCTTCGCCGAGCCAAGCGCAGATTATTGATGACCTTGGTCTTTCTTTAGCTGAGGTTCGTACTATTTTGCTCCATCGTCATGTATAGTCACTCATTTTGTTGTTCCTGTATGCTCTAAGAAAATAAATATCGTCGGAGTACATTTTTGTTCACCCACCAAAACTGAGTGGGAGATGTTCACCCTTCCACTCAAATATTGCCACGCGTCATTTTTTTATCCAACCTAAAACCACTTTAAGAGTGGTTTGGTGAAAATCCCACTAGTTTTGAACACACGTGGGCAATCTTTGAAACATCTCCACTAGTTTTGGTGGGTGAACAAAAATGGACGCAATATTGTTATCCACAAGATAAGAGACTACGTTGTGAAAATATTGGATTAATTCATTAAAGAGAGTTATAATGTGGGGATATAACAAGTATAAACTACGTTAGGAGTAGAAACCTATACCATGGAACTATTCTTAATTAACATTGTACCACTCCGCTAAACCCGTGGATGTGGTATGTCGTGTCAGGTTGTACTTTTAATATGTCGGGTTTAACCTGTTATGAAAATCAAACCTGAGCCAAATCACAAAAACCTGATTCTTTAAATGTCTCAAGTAAGGGTACCAACATACATGTGAAAAAAAAATCTGAAATATTGGCCGATTTTTTTTAGCAAACTCCATAAAGGACATTTTGGTCCAATATGTGGCATTTGCCTCTCAATACCGACATGTCGGTCGACATATCGGCCATGTCGGCTTAGAGTACAACACTGGACATACAAATTGGTAGATCATCTCCCCAAAACTAATTGCCATTAGTCAGACCTCTCCATCAAAACGTGATGCGTGCAACCTCTCAACATGACCAATTGGTTTACCTACCCAATCCGCTTCAGGGGAGCCCGCATATTACTGAATTTGGAATTGGATTAGTCTAGAATTTACTATTGATAACTTAATTCATGTAAGAAACCTAGCAAATTCAGTCAAATCTTTGACCTTGATTTGTCTAAAATGTGACCAATTGGTTGACCTTTTCATGTATATCCTGCTGTTTGCACATGATTGTTTGTGCTTGGCTATTGTTTGTTGTTCTGTAATCTAGCTCTTGGCATAGATTGTAATGGGAGGAGTTGGGGTCAGGGTTGCTAGTCCCAACATTTCTTCCTTGTATGCTTGTCATGCTTACACTAATTACAGATAATACTTCTCCACTGAAAGATAATGCGCCTAGAAAAGGCAGAGAGTACTGGCTTTTTAAATTGACTGCTGGTGATAGTTATCCCTTTATTGAAGTATGAAGCAATACTATCTGCAGCAGGCCTCATACATAAACATCTTTCCTATTCATGACTTTTGATATTGATGTGATTTTTTTGTGCAGTACTCTTTATTTGGCTCTATATTAACTATTGGAGCAATGGTAGGTGCCATAGTGAGTGGGCGTGTTGCAGATATAATTGGAAGGAAACGAGTAAGAATTGATGGCCTTTACTTTTTCTTAGTCCACAGTGGTTAATTACCAAATCAACAATCTCTTCATATTGGTTGTCTTTTGGTTGCAGGCAATGATAGTATCAGATCTCTTCTGCATTGTGGGATGGCTTCCTATAATCTTCTCGAAGGTTTCCACTCCTATTTGACAAACTTGGTTTGCTGTATCTATGCAATATATTGTTTGATATCGAATTGTAGATGATGAAATTTGCCAGTTATTACATAATTAGAAGTTGCATTTCTGGTTTCTCAATACTTTCTTTTTGTAATGTTTCATTATGCTTGTTACTGAATATATATTATACGTATTGCCATGATGAAGGATATTTGGTGGTTTGATATTGGGAGGCTTTTTGTTGGATTCGGTATTGGACTCCTCTCTTATGTGGTAAATACAAATGCTTAATCCTTAAATATTATCTTTGAGAAAATCATGCAGTACTTCAGTATCTATCTGGTCAAATATATTAATTAGGCTTGCTTAAGTATGTTGGTGTATATTACTCAATAAAATGATTATGCAGGTTCCTGTGTACATAGCGGAAATAACACCAAAAGAGCTCAGAGGGGGATTTACAACAGTAAATCAGGTAGAGGAAAAGACAGTTCTACAAATTGATTTCAGTTTGTGCAACACTTTTGAATGATTTTGACATAATGGGCAGCTAATGATATGTGGCGGAGTAACTTTTGCATTTCTGTTGGGAACAGTTCTGGCTTGGCGTACCCTTGCATTTATAGGTACTATTTATTTTACTACTTCTTGTTTCTAGTTCAGGCTAGGCTCTATATATAAATTTAAATTGGTGTTTCCTCTGTAAACAATATCTCCTTGAATTGTTTCTCCAGTTTTCATCTTTCACATCCCTCGTGTTAATCAACAGTCCCCCTCATCTGTCTGCAATCCATCTGGATAAATCATTAGGTGTACATTCAGAAAGAGAAAAAGAAATTGCTTCTTAGGCTTACTTGTACGAAGGAATTATAATTATATGTTTGTACAAGCGGCTATGCATGTGGATTTGTATGTGTTTCTATCTTTATATGAGATAAATAAGATTTGCAAAACTGATAAGCAAATGGTTTGAAACATTTAAACACTTATAAGTGTGGAGACACTACACTATGGGATCATTATTGATTCTGGAGGTACTGATGATAGAGATACTGTTTGGTGTAAGTATTAAGTTCATACATTGCAACGAGTCTTTAACTTTTCTTTTCATATGTGAATCTTATACTCCCTTACTATCTAGAATTTGTCTACAACACTATTGGTGTGGTATAGTACTCAGGTAGGCACAGGCCCATGTAAATTGTAGGTATATTCCGGTTATTTCAAGTATCATGGCTGATGATACAGTCTTGTTTATTCAAGCAGGAATATTTGTGTTTTTATGACATGGTAGCTGTCTTTGTGGTTTTACTATGCATTTGGATTAAATCTTTCTTGAGCACCTTATATATATATATATATATATATATATATATATATTCCTTGCCGAGGCCTGGGTCCGAATTCAGGACCTCGTCAATAACCCTCACCAGCCCTAACCGTTGGGCCACCCCCAATGGCTTTTTATAATATAATATTATATAAGACATGCAAAGTTTACTCATGTAAATGTCAAAATATAGAGCCTATGACACCAGTTAGCTAATATATTGGTTATTAAAATTTAAAAGATATAATTCCGTTAAGTGTGTGCAATTTGGACTTAAAGAAACTTGACGCAAGGTCCTTCATATATTAGGTGTCACGTCCCGATTTTCGTAGTCATTTTATCTCTTGGAATCGATCGCCCTCGCTTGGGCGTGATGTCGTACAAGTTTGGTATTGCACTTGTACAAGGCAAAGATGGTACACAATTGATAATCTTCAAATAGAAACACATTGCAGCGGCAGAAGCAGACAAATTGAAGTTAATGAGGACATTCTTTCTTATCGAAAAGAAACACATTACTGATTTATAGCAGCAGAGATAAGCAAATAACTTGAGTCGCACAGAGATATGTAAAATGTATTCTCTTTATTGATAATTAAAGTAGAGTACAATACTGGTATTGAAATACAATGCTTACAACACATCTCACTTTACATGGTCAGCTAACTGAACAAGAGTCATAAGGCTTACGTTCGATACTTTCATACATTAGAATACAACTCGATATACTGACTTGGCTTGCAACTCACTGGTACAACTGATTACAATGTTCCATACATTATGTCTTTTATACACAGAAGACATCATCTTGTACAAGAATAGCTTCTGCATGCCCAACAAATCTTCGATGCCACGGGACCGATCAAGTCCATCTCCGTGTGCAGAACTTCCCAAGCACGAGCACCTGCCCACAACGTGGGTCAGTACATCATCTATGTACTGGCGAGCAGAATCCAATCCACTCGCCTAAACCAACACTAAGTGATAAATTTTAGCAAGCATTTATTAGAATGATCTTTCTAGTTGGGGCCTAGTATCAGTTTACAGTTCATGGACAATATTCATAGTGAAGCATGTAAACATATTCTTAGCAGCGTTCATGTGAAGGCATCATTATAGCATACTTGGTGTTATCAAGTTCTAGTACTGTTTATGTAGAGGCATCATTCAAGCAGTCATTGAGTTAACATACATCGAGATTGTTATAGTGATTCTCTTAACCATGCAACACTTTAGCATACAGTATTTAACATGTTAGGCAGGTTCTCATTTGAAAGGCGACATCACAGCACCATTTTGTTTAGCATGTTAAGCAGGCAAGTTGAACCAACATAAATATATTGCATATATCACATTTAAGTGATTTCTTACCGATAGCTGACTCCTCGTTCCTGCATCAAATACATGTTAGACAATATACTTACTCTGTATGCACAAAACATTCATTAGCATGCATCCTGACTACATGACCACTGGTGTTATACACCATTTAGGACTTGCCATATAGGACTTCAAGGGTATCGACGCACCATTCATCCGGGTTGCAAGCCCGAAATGAATGTTCCCGATACCAATCATGCCACCAAAGCATGTTGCATTTCCTCCTAGGCCGAATCAGTCCCCAGGGCCCTGGAACCGTTCGAGATAACAATACCTTGTATATAAGTTATACATGACCATGCGAATGCGTGTCCGACTCGATCGTGCACAAAATCGCATGGTAAAATATTAAGAGAAGTAAGGCAACAGTGCATCATCATTCATCTCATTCAAGTCATGTTCAATGACTCATTCCTTTCCAACTTACCATCATTTTACTTGGTGATCCCAGCGATCCCAAGTCTCATCATTTCTCATTTCATCAACCCATCGTTATGTTTTCCATATCATTCATTTCGACAAGGAATATAACATTCATTCATTTCATAGGGGCATTTATTCATTTATTGCTTATAAGAAGACAAGCAACAATTCATATCTTTGCAACACTTATACAGAGTGTACATGATTCAAGTGTTTCATTTCGGTTCATTGGGTCGATAGCATAGCCAGTTCGTTTCTTATGTAACATTCGCACATCGTCTCATTTCTCAAGTGTTTCATTTGTTCAGCAACTTTAAACATAAGGGACATTATCAATTCATGCTCAGGCATCAAGTCATATTAGCAGTTCAAGCGTGATTCATTCAGCAGTTCAATGTTCATGTGTTGTTCATTTCAATTCTAGGCAACATAAGCATCTCTATTATCCAGCAACTAAAACATGGGACATTTAGGGACAGTTCATAGCATCAATATTCTATTTTATTAGCATGAAGGAGGAAGGACATTTTCACTCACTTGCATAAAAATGGTCTTCTTATTCCGACCGCATACGCTCCCACTAAGCGTAGCTCCACGCGCGAGCCACGTTCTAATACCCATTCCGTCTAGCCAGCTAAGAGAGACTGCATTAGTCTCAATTCTCCTGATTTCCAACCCAAGTCACGGTCCAACATTCTGATCGCATCCAACAAGCCAACCAAATGTCTCGCGCGGAGCGGGACATTACATTAGGTACCAATGAGATAGGAAAGAAAATACACATTCTAATTTTAATTTACTGAATTTGATGTTTAAGACTCGTTAAAGAACAATAGTTTACTTGTATGCTTTTAGTTTTCTTCACAAGTATAAATGTATGTGCTTTATAATTGCCAATTGACCAAGTATGCTGCATTTGATTGAGTTATGATAAAATATTGGAGACTTTAGGATAGTATAATTGTATAAATATGAAGATTCTAGTGGTTTGTGATCTAGATGTTACATAAATTGTGTGTCATCTGAAGGCGCACTTTTTGAACCAACACAGAAGCTCAATCTTTCTCCAGAAAATTGGCTTAGCCAAAATGAGAATGCTAAGATAGATGATTGACAATACATTAAAAGATGGGATGAGAAATTAGTCTATCCATGGGAAATTGGATATGGCACAAATTAAGACAAGATGAGAGAAAATCCTCATAGGTGGTTTGGACGTGCAACGTAGACCAATAGATGCTTAGGTAAGGAGGAGAGGTAAGAAAGTGTTAAAGGAGCCGCTAGGACTAGAGGTAGGTAGGCTTAAATGAATTTGGATTGAAGTTTTGGAGAAGTATATGGCTTTTTGTTAGTGTTACAGCCCCCTCCTTTAACACTTACGAAAGAAAGATTCAAACAACCGACCCCAATTTTTTTGGATAAAGTCTGATGTACTAGAAAAAACAACTTTTGTGGAAACTGAAATTTGACTTTTTGTCTGTAATGCACTTTAGTTGTTTAAAACATTCTTTTTTACTCAAAGAGGAGGTTTTTACTTATCTAAGCAAATATCATCCCCATCCAAGCATGCTCCATCAGAAAATGGGGTTGGCTATGGAGCATATGAAATCTCCGTAAAAGAATTGACAATGTTTTTAGGATGGTTACCTGTCTTCAATCCTCTTCGATGAGCATGACAGTGCCATACTACAAAACCTAGACAGTCAGTTAGTGGGTAGGTAGACCTACATTTTGGTTGTGCAGTTCAAGCTCGTGCAACCAAGGAGGACCCTCCAAGTTCCCCTAAAATATAAAAAGTCTAGAAGAAGAGGTAAGGTGATACACTTTACTTAGAAGTTAGAACACAATTTATGTATATAAGATGCCAGTCTGAACCTGTTACCCCATCCACACCCATGCACATTTTCCTTACGAAGTGGGACCATCTCCAAGGTATCATAGATGAGACCAAAAAGACATATTCATGTAAAGATTCAAAAACGGCCTCATAGGATGGTTCTACATTTGGAGAAGGGGTTCTCAGCACCTTAAGGCAGAGGTAGCAGTCCTGTAGAATCCTCAGTCCAACTCTAGAAATCTGCTTTCTCATCCTTATGAATAGAAATGTTCCTGATATGGTTGCTGAGAGTATGTGACTTGAAGTAATTCTGGCCTCCAGCTGTTGTTCTCTATGATATACTCCACCTGTTCATTGCCCCTCAAGCAGTAGAAACTCTCCCATCCCAGTCTATCTATTAATCTCCCACCTTGTATCCAGGGATCACACCGAATGTTGCTCGTCTGCCCATTAGAAATACTTCTATGGAGATAAAGGAGCAAGGATGGTCTCATTCTCATCAGAGCTTTGAAGATAGTTGATGCATTGTTGTCTACAGTCCCAAATGCTTCTCCCTTTGATACATCTGTCATTGTCCAGTTAACCGAAAGTGTATTAGAATTGATGAGCTGCCAAAGGAGAACCAGCATGTGAGTACAATTAAGCTCCCAAATGCTTTAAAGAGCAGTTAAGCTCCTCAAGCCCACCCGACCTTCCTCCTTGGGTTTGCATAATTGTTACCAGCTAATAGCCTGGGAACTCACTCTTCAAATAAATTTAGCACACATACATTCAATCTTTGCCGGCACAACTTTAGGAATAGGAAGTGATTGGAGCCAGTATTTGTTCATGGTTGAGATCACTGCCTTGACAAGCAGTATGCTACCCCCAAAAAGAAAACCTCAGAACTTGCCATCCACTAGTCTCCTGCTACATGCTTCAATTTATTTGTTGGTAATCCTGATAGGTAGTTTTCTTCATGGATAGAGGAACATCTAGATATCTGACAGGTAAGGTAGTTTCTTCAATCTCTAAGATCTCCTTCAGTTGAGCTTTTTTCCTGCAACTCTTGTTAAACAATACCTTACTCTTCTCTTTGTTCATAAGACGATCTGTATTGTGCCAAACTCCTCAATAACCCCTTAAAACTCCTTCAAGACACTCAGGAGTAGGTTTGAGGGAAATGAGAAATCGTAAGCATGTACCAAGTGTGAGAGTAGGGGACAAGTTAGAAAATAAAGGAGTGACAACCCCTTCAGCCTCAGCTATTTCCAACAGATTACTTAGGTGCTCCATAGCATTAGTGACAGATAAGGGGGACGGGGGATCCCCTTGTGTAAGACCTCTACTTCTACTGAAGAAATCATTAGGTTCATCATCTACCAAGGCAGAGAAGCAATGAGTATCTATGCAAACTTTGATAAGACTCGCCCACTTTTCACTGAAGTTCATGCATCTGAGGAAGTGACAAATGAAGCTTCTGTTGACAGTGTCATAGGCTTTGTGGAGGTCAATCTTGATACATCACTTCCTCCTGATGAGTTCATGAGCTTCATGAAGCCACTTTGATCACTTGAAATCAAGCTCTTCATAATCCCCTCCATCCCGTTGCACATTATTTTAGTAATCAATTTATAAATGAAGTTGCAGCATGAAATGGGTCTGAAATCCTGTATCCTTGTGGCTCCTTCTTTCTTGGGTATTAGAGTGATAAAGGTATTATTTATCTCTCTAAGCTGTTTACCATGAGTAAAGAAGTCTTTAATGGTTTTATAAAGATGGATGAAAAGAACTGGAGACGGCCTCGTCTTTAATTTTACCCTTATCCTTTGTAGGCACTCCTTGTGCAGTAATTATAAAATTGGAGATATGATTCATCTTTGAGAAGAATAATTTACTACAGTTGTCCGCATTCTTCAACCGGTCACATTTTGTCCTTTGTAGAAGTAACACCTCCTCTTGATATAGCTCCTTGTTTAATTGCTGTTGAACTTCAGTTTCCTCTTTACCCAAAGTTAGATTCAGGGGTCAGCTTGAAGTTGTTGAACAGATTCCAGCTTCTACCTGTAGACTCTAGATTGGCTCCATCCCTTCAGAGCATTCTTTACTAGTTTCAGTTTGGACACCAGCCTGAACATCATGTTTCCCCTGATGATTGCACTCCAGTTATTTACCATCAGAGCATTGTAGCTTGCCTGTAATGCCAGTGGATACAATATCCGAAAGAGACCCTTCTTTTAGTGTGCTGGATTAGCTTTCTTACTACTGGAGAATGGTCACTTGTAGAGGAGGATAAACACGGGGTGCCTTCACAGTAGGAAATATCTCATTCCTTGCCTCGTTATAGAGGGCTCTGTGTAGCTGACGAGCAATCCTGTTTGACTGAGCTCTAGTATTCCAAGACCATATGTGACCCACTCTTCCCATTTCATTCAATCTTGCAGCATTAATGTTATTGTCCATGACCTCCAGGATTCTGTTTGGAGCAGGTCTACCCCCCACTTCTTCACTACCATACCATATGCAATCGAAATCCCCTACAATTAACCAAGGTAAAACAGTCTGGGTACTCAAAGTAGTGATGCTTTGCCACATGCCCTTCCTCTCCCTGCTATTACGACCATAGATAACAGTGAGTTATTAATGAACTTCCAATTCCTCGGAATTGTATTCTCAAGCTTCTGTATGTTCTTACTACTCAACTTGGTTTCCACCAAGCACGCAACAATGCTTTTATTCTCAAGAATGAGTTCTCTCACATCCTTCCGTTTATTCACAGCATTCTGCCCCCCTTACATTCCAAATAAAGATAGAAGACTTCACAACAATTTAGTCCCTAATAGGCTTGAGACCCTTCTCTAGGGTAGAAGTGGTCTTCGCTGGTTCAGTCTTCGGCTTCCTCTTGTACTGTTGTGTCTGCTGACTCTTCAGAAGCTCTAATTGCTTCTGCCATGCTGGATTATTTATTGTGTCTTCCTCTGCTTCATCTGGATGCAAAGTAGGATTCTACCTCTGCTTAGATGTGCTCTTCACAGTGCTTGGATCCTGGTTATAGAGAGTTCTTGTTCAACGGGATGAGATGTGCCGTCTACCAACTGTTCGGCATTTGAAGGGATGAGATGTGCTGTAGCAGCAGTTTGGGCATAGACGTCGGTCCTCCCTGCACTTATGATGTTTTTGAGAGCTAACATTTGACAGGTTATGCCCTCTCGCATCAAGTTGCAGTAGTTGACCCACTTCTCTTGTACAACTCCTTGAGGAGAAATATTTGGAGGGATATACTGCAACTAAAATGCTACATTGGTTGGCAAATATCAGACCAAGGTTTGATTCCTGTGAGGGAAAGAAGGGCATAGGAACCCTTCTATTTATAGCAAGTCCTCCTTGAGACCCAGCTAGTCCAGAGGCACCTGATCTACTTGACCCGTCTCCCTTGGATACTGACCTTTCCTTATTTGGGCACTAGGGTTTTGGAGTCTACCTGCCCGATCCTGTACAGCCTAAGAACTAGGGTTTTGGACCCTAGCAGTGGTCCTTCTCTTCCTCCTCTGCGCAGTGGTCCATCCTTCACTTTGTAAAGAATAAAAATAGATTAATGCTCCAATATAATGTAGGAGTTTTTATTCTCGCTCCAATCTGTGCTCCGGCACTCCACCTTTTTTTCATGTGAGATAAAAAAGTGGAGTGCGGAAGTACAAGTTGGAGCACGAATAACAATTCCCTATAATAGATATAAGAGAGTATGCTTAAAATACTGTCTATATGCAAATATTTCAATCCTCTGAGCATCATTTTGAGTGTGAAGTACTTTGAATTTCTTATACAGGAACTTTGCCGTGTCTACTACAACTTTTTGGACTCCTTTTCATTCCTGAATCTCCAAGATGGCTGGTAAGCTAACTAGGAGGATACACTCTATCATTTATAAGTACGACTAATGTCGATTTTACTGATTTTTTTCAGAGGCTACTTACTATAATTGATAGTTTAAGTAGAATTGTGATAAGAAAATCTTTCAGATGGTACCCACTGATTCAAGTAGGTAATGGGTTTATTGTTATGTTTACTTTGTTTTAATCATTATAGAAACATAATGATGCTTGTGAGCCTGAAAGCTTGAAGAAAATTTTGGGAAAGAAAATATTGGCATGCAGTCCATGAATATATAAACCAGTATCTCATAATTGCTCACAAACATATTGAGACGAATGGTAACGGAAGGGGAAGGAGGGACAGTCAGAGACTGGTCAGTAAAACTCGGAAAAACATATTGAGAGCTCATCAATATCTTCATCATCCTGGTCCAAGCCCTTTCCCATCAGAATGGGGTCAGCTATGGACCTGATAAATCTTGACAAGATAATAAGTTTTATATTGTGTCAACCTGACATCAGATGCCAACCTTTTGCTTTGGCGCAAATTTCTAGCCAAGATAGCTATAAGAAAGAGAGGGCCTTGCCATATAGTTAGTGCCAAATTCCTGAGACAGAGTGAGAACTACACGTGTAATTCAAGCTATTATGTTTTTGTGTCGCTTACAAGTTATTGTAGAAACATCTTTGAATCGACATATAGTGGATGATGTACAATCCATTGTTTAGTATTATCCCAAAGTTTTGAGCTCAATTGAATCTTTTAATTCCATGCATTTTATTTTGGGCCAACATTAACAAATGAAGTGCAAAATCATAGATTGTTGTAAATATAGAACCCACAACAGCAGGGGAAAAAAGGGAGGATCACAAACCATGTGATGCACATTGGCAAGGTAAAAGTAATCTGAGAAGAAGACTTTGCGGGCTGGGAGTTTTGCATAAGAGAAACCCATGTACTAACTCCAAATCTTGTGTTTCACTAACCTCAGTTTCATTCATAGATGATAAGGACAAACACAAGTTACTACAAATACTAATTTAGAAATAAAATATGTCCGGGTCTATTTTAGGACTACTAGGTTATCTAGGTCTGTCAGATTTAGTCAAAGATTTGCTCTATATTTAAAGATTGAGTTATGACGGAGCTGTGACCTAGGTAATGATGGTCATGAGTCCATCCTTCCATATCTTGTATTACTAGTTATTTTCTATATCTTGTATATAAATAAGAAGGATATTTCCTTCGTGGACTATGCTGATTATTACCTACAATTGATTTCTCTCTTCCGACTTAGGGTTAGCCACCATCTCTTCTTTTCCTCTATCTCCCATGTCTACTGTCGTCTAAATCCCAACAACTAAGAAGCAACTATTGTAAGAAGTATGGGAAGGAAACAACAACTCTAGCTACTTAGGACTTCTGATGAGAATCAAAAGAAACTTTGGGGCAACTTTGCTAGTCCTCTGTACCAGCTTTATCATAAAAATGTCAAAAGTGATGATAAATGTGCAGTTTGTTACGGATCCAATTCTTGAAATGACACCGTGCAAGATTAATCCATTTTGGTCTACATGACTACAAGGAGTTAATATGTGAGAGATTGGTAAGGTGCCAAACCATGCAGCGGTTTGACGAGCTAGGTATTGTGGAGCCTACTTGCTTCTCCTCAATTGTATATTATCTACAGAGAGGTGGAGCCTTGCTGACGATGTAACTTGTAAGAATGCTCAAGATAAAGACCCTTGTCCCGGATATGGTCCTTGGCAAGCTTGTGCCTAACCGACAGATATTTTGGCTTTACTTTCTTCAAAGACTGTACTCTTGTTTTCTTCTTTCAGTATGTTCTTGGAGTCTCCTTATGTAATTGAGTCTTGATTCGTCAGCTAACACCAAGGTTGTAAAAAGCGCTAGGCGTTAGGCGGGCAAACACCAACCACCTAGTGCCTAGTCCGCCTAGACGGCGTCTAGGCGGCCGCCTAAATTTAGGCGGTGGCAGCCTGTTGAAAAAAAAACTTCCATTGGTAGCATAATCTTTGGGGTTTTTTTAAAATATTTTTGGTACTGATCCCACATTGGTCCCAATATCAGAGGCATACATAAATTTTTTTGAGACCCATGTCTTGTCATTGGTAGCAGTGTTAGCTCTTGTCAATTCACTTTGACCCATATAGAGACAAATTCTGACAACCCTACCAGCCTTATAGAGGCAGTACATGCATGTGATCTGTTCATTGGGCAATGAGATTACATGCTTGTCCACTGACTTACAAAAAAAATCCTTCACTTTTCTGCCACTTGGCCTGAAAAGAAAAGAAAAAAATCAGAAGAAGGAAGTCCCCTGCCAAAGAAAAGAAGAAGAAGAAGAATAAGAAGACGACTAAGAAGCAACAACAACATACCTGACTCGTGCGGTGGCTGGGGTGCTCCCTGCTCCCTTCTCCCTCTCAAGTGCTCCCTTCTCTTCTCCCTCTCTAACTATTGCTACAGAAGTCGGAGCCGACTACTAGGCGGCCGCCCGTTGAAGTCGGAGCCGATTACTAGGCGGCCACCTAGCCTCCAACGACCACCTAATCGGCCGATTTAACCCGTTTTTCTCCTTTGCCGTCCAGGAGGCCGATTCCGGCCTATTCCTAGGCGGGCCACGGACGCGTAGCACCTAGGCGCCGATTATATCCGTCTTTTAGAACACTGGCTAACACTAATGGAAGGCATGGTGGATTTATTCCCACCATTTTACATCAACAAATATATAAATCTCAAAACAACATGAACATTCTCAAAAAACAAATTTAAAATAATTGAATTTTAGTTATAAATCCTTGGATGTAAAATAAGCCAAACATGGAAGTTGAAACAATAGGTTATCAAGTGGAATAGTCATCAAGGTAGTTAATTTAAATAAGGCCAGTGTTATTGGTACTACAAAATCCTTTCGAGGACGACACAAATGTTTTTAACTTTTTACTCCTAAAACTACACTTAGTTTTTCTTTTCTTGGGGCCAACACATTAGGACTGTCAAAATTTTGGCAATCATGAAGTCAATATCTCTACCTTCAAAATTTTGGCAATCTAGACACAAGGATTGCCAAAATTTTGACAATCTTGATGATTGCAGGTCTGTCAAAATTTTGACATTCCTATTGCATAGTCAGTACTGTCACAATGTTGGCAGACCTCTATCGTCCCAAACATGATTGTGTATATTCCAAAGCTTTGACTATTCATTAATATAGTTCAAAACTTCATGAACAGAGTACCTTAGTTGACTTTCTACTTGAAAACCATAACAAAATATGTATTACATATGAAATCTAAGAATATAAACAAACGGGAAAAAAAGAGGTAGATTTGAAAAAAAAAAAAGAATCTAAACAAAAATAGACCTAGATTCATTGATGAAGTTTTATCTTGATTGTGTAAGTTTGTTGGTTCACGCCATCTCCACCGTCAATTGCTGCTAGGTTTAGGATTTAGGGTTGGAAGAGGAAGAGAGTAGGAAGAGGAAGAGGAAGAGGAAGAGGAAGAGGAAGAGAGAGAAGATGTGTGTTGAAGCCAGGAAAAAGTGTGTTGTCCCAAGAGTAAAAGGGAGTAAGTTGTGTTGTCCCCTAACTAGCATCGTCCCCGAGAGTATTTTGTGGTGCCAATAACACCGGCCTTTAAATAAATATTGATCACACACCAATTTTCAAATGCTCACAGGGCAATTATAATATGCAGAAAATATGCAACCAACTCCAAAATCCAAAATATTTAGTATTTTAAATGAGAGCATAGAAATAGATGAACCATGACATTTTGGAGAAGTGAAAGCTTTAATATCCTTGCGAAAACCTGTTCGGTCTATTCATGAAACACTTTATTTCTTACAATAGTAGTAGCAATGTCGGAGAGGCCTGCATCACATGTTGATGATGACAAGCACCATTTGCTTACTTAATTGCCATTTCGAATATGAAGTTGAGTATAATATAGTAGATATTATTTCCTTGACTTTTTACTTTTTCATGTACTTCTGTTTACTTTTGAGGATGAATAAAGTTATGAACTCGGCAAAACCGATGTCTATTAATTTTTTTTTTTTGGGTATAGGCTGTTTGATGAACTTACTCTGATCAGATGGAAATGGAAACAATTTCTCCTTATAATGTAATGGAACATTACTTTGGATATAGTTGTGGACGATGAAACGTTAAAAGATGATATAGTGGATGTCGCTTCTTAGTCAGTTCCCTCCCTGGGATGCCGGTTTTGCTTCAAACACAAAGAGTGACCCATCAGAAACCAAATATACTAGAGTCTGTTAAAAGGTCTTCAAGGCTCATTAAGGTAGGAGGAAAATCATTATCATCCTTAGAAAAACCTAAAGAATTGAAAAAGTTTAGAAGCCTATAGAAAAGCAGGGATCATTCATCCATTACGAGGTCAGTTGGCCATAAAGCTGCAAAGAATAGATTTTTTAATGTGAAGGTTCTCTTTGACTCAATGAATTATGATGAATTGACACCAATAGTAAGAAAATCGATTTCACTTCCAATAAGAACTATCACGATGGTGAAGTCTTTGTGAGGTTCAGATATTTGTAGTCGGATAGAGCTAATATGTAGCCCTATCTATTCTTTGGCTTTGTATCCGGTGCACGCTTTTACAATGAAGATATATTTTTTAAATGTCAAGGGATTGGGGAAAATAATAATAAAAAGAGTTAGAAAAATGTGGTCTCTTTATAAGTGGGATACATTGTTTACAAGAAACAAAATTAAGAAATCTTGATCCTGGTACTCTTAAAACTATTAGAGAAAATTTTCTTGATTCGTCGAGTATGAAAGATGCAGTTCGGTCTTCAGATATCACTATGATCGGTTGGAGCTCAAATATCTTTTAGAAAGAATTTGAATTTTTAGTAATATTTGGGAAAAAGGCAGACAAAAGATATTCTTTTCTTTTCACCAGTTTATGTACCATGTGACATAGTACAAAAAAAAACTTGTATGGAAAACCTTATTTGTGGCAGACATAATTTTCAAGAGGTGGAGGGGACTTCAACTTAGGCAGATCTCATCATAAAAAGAATAGGGTTTGCAATAACATAAAGGATATTAATGATTTCAATAGTTTGTTTGATTTTTCTGTATCAGGAAGGAGGAGACTTTCGCTTGGTCCATTAAGCTAGTGACATTCTTGTTCTTGTAATTGGGAAGTAAATTTTCCTTTGTCCTCTTTCTCTGGTCTTGCTAATGTCATATCTAAACACTATCCAGTTGTATTGAACACTGGCGAGGAAGGGTTTAAAAATAAAATCTTCAGGTTTAAGAAGACTTGGTTGGAGGACTGTTTTCCTGGCTAATGGTGGGTTGAATACCCTAAAGTAGTAAATATTGCCTCAAACATTATAAAAAGTTGAGGTGTATAAGAAAAAGTAGCACGGAGGAAAGTCTGCTTTGTTAGCATTAACTAGAAGTTTGAAATTCTAGATAGGATAAATCATATGGATGCTCTGGAGGAAAATACTGGCCTTATTGATGAGCATAAATTAATTAGAGGGGATCTGGATGGGAACTTAGTGATATTCAGCTCAAGGGTGGCTCTAGGGAGGCGAAGATCCAGAATCTAGTGGCCTTTTCCTGGTGATCAACACACTATTTTCTCACTCTTGTGCTAATGGAAGAATGAATCTTAATAAAATGGCATCAATTACAAGCAAGAATCTACCTTATATCATCACTCAAAAATATTGCTTATTATTTTGATTAGCACTGCCAGGAGATTTTTTGTGACAACTCTGCTCGGATATATGACTTGGATTGGATAAGTATTTATCAAGATGATAATTGGGGGACATAACTCTGAAGTAAAATTTGTTGAACAATGAAAGGAAAGCATGCGGTTTTCCAACCTGGAAGAGACAAGGCTCCTAGAACATCATATGAATCTTTTCTTTCTAATTTCTAGGATGTAATAAAAAAATTGTTTGCGACTTTTCAAGTTAGTTATGAAGGAAAGAAGAGTTATCCAGATTGAAGGATGCTTTAATTTCCCTTGTACCCAAAAGAGAGGTAACTACCAAGGTTGTGACACTTCAGACTTATAAGCTTGTCTAACTCGGTCAATAAAATATTCGTTAAAATTCTTGCTCAAGCTGTGAAATTATGACCAATTATGTATTGCAATCCCGATAATATCATATAACAATGTAAAGAGTTGGCATCTGTATTTATAACTAAACATCTGTCGTTATGCAGGCAAATACTGATCGTGAGAATGAGTTTGAATCTGCACTGCAGAAGCTCAGGGGGAAGTCTACTGATATATCTCAGGAAGTAGAGGACATTAAAGTACTAAATGCCTGCTCCAAACAGTTACTTCATTTGTTATAAAGTGAAATATGTATTTAACTACGGGAAGTTGATCCTCATCTTTGGGTAACAGGAGTTTACTAAAATATTAAACAGACTTCCACGAGGTAACATACTGGAACTGTTTCAGAAAAGATACCTTCGTGCAGTCATTGTAAGTATTTCTTAGTTTCATCCTCAGTTTGTATTATCTACCCCTCCATCTGTGCATCATTATTTTGGTGAAAACCAGGTAGGGGTTGGGCTGATGGCTTTTCAGCAATTTGGAGGGATTAGCGGTGTTTGCTACTACACAAGTTCAATATTTGTATCGGCAGGTAAAGTGGGGATACGAAATTTCACCAGGTTGTTCCTAAAATGTTGATCTAACCTTTGCTATTTGTTTCAGGTTTCTCATCAGGTAGAGTTGGAACTATAGCTTATGCTTTGCTTCAGTTTCCAATGACTGGAGTAGGAGCATTGTTAATGGACAAATCTGGAAGGAGACCACTCTTGTTGGTAAGCAAATTATATGAACCTGTCCTTATTTGGTAACATAACCTAACCTTCTAGTGATATGATAAAATCTGCATCCACTTCAGGTTTCTGCAACTGGAACATGTGTGGGTCTTGTCCTTGTGACTATCTCATTCCTCTTGGAGTTGTCTTCTCAATCATTGTTGAAATCTTTCCTGGCTTTGGCAGGCATACTGGTATAACTATTTACTTATTTGCACTGTTCTGAAAGGCGGTCTAGGTGGCTGCCTAGGCGCTAGGCGCCTGGTGCCCGCCCGATGTACGCCTAGGCCCGCCTAGACCCCCGACGTCCGACCATGCATGTTTTGGGGTTTTATGGACTTTTTATGCAATTTTCTGTAGGTTTTTTTTTGGATTTTTTTAATTTATTTTTGAACCGTCTAGATCTAAACGGCCGTCTAAACGACCGCCTAGGCGGGCTAGGCGCTAGGCGGCGAATGCCCGCCTGACTAGCGCCTAGCGCTTTTCACAACCTTGCCTATTTGTACTACGTTTTTCTCCTGTTCACACTTCTTTAAATGCCACAATCATCAATATTGGAGCTAATATTTTCTTTTGTGCCCAATATCTGTGTTTAGATATATATAGGATCTTTCTCACTGGGAATGGGGGGCATACCATGGATTATAATGTCCGAGGCAAGTTTTATTATTTTCGAAAAAGAATGTTACCATAACTTTGCAATGCCACCATCGTAGAAATAACACTTGGAAAGTTTCCGGTGCAGATATTCCCCATAAACATGAAGGGTGCCGCAGGAAGTCTTGTCACCTTGATGAACTGGTTTGGTGCATGGCTTATATCATATGCCTTCAATTTTCTCATGGCTTGGAGCACAGCAGGTGATGACCAGTACTATGAACTGGAATTGATAACATGATCCATCATTCCTCAAGCCATTATTTTGTCTTTTCCTTGTCCAGGTACCTTCTTTATATTCATGTGCATATGCGGCCTCTCTGTTGTATTTGTCGCTTTGATGGTACCGGAGACTAAGGGTAGAACTCTAGAAGAGATACAAGCTTCGATGAATTCTGTCTCCGATGATATACAATGAAGATTCTGCATTCTTGATTGTTTTTCTGGATCATGGGGTACAGCATTTGTTTGGTTGATATCACACTCCATTCTCCCATCCATTTTCTCCTGGTACGTAATGCATTCTAGCGTATCGATTGGTTCTATCATCCGCGCTGTTTGTCGCAGAATCGTGGGTAATAAAATTTATGATCTAGTCCTTACCTTATTGTTACAACTTTTTGAAACCTCAATGCAGATAGCATCCTTCTCTTGTCAAATTCTTGATTATTATATGGGAAATTTGTTTCGAGTACACCATTTGTAACATTGATCAATAGGTTTCAAGTTGATGTAAAGCAAAAAGTTTGTAAACATCAATATGAAGTCCGGCACTTGGAGAAGAAAATAAGAGCAGACTGTATCTCATCTCTTTTTCCTGCTGATGATGGAAGATTTAAGTGCTTTTGGTACACTGTAGCTTTTGTATGAAGTCAGGCACTTGGAGAAGAAAATAGGAGCAAAGTGTATCTCATCTCTTTTTCCTGCTGATGATGGGAAGATTTAAGTGCTTTTGGTACACTGTAGCTTTTGTCATCTTTCATTTAAGCAAGTGAAATCATGACATGGATGATAGAAGCCTCTTGACATAAATTACAAGTGATGATAGATTCTGGTTGCTGTCTGTCTTGTTGCATATTGAATGCAATGAGTGGTTAGTACCATTAAGAAATTTTAAGATCTCTTTGCAATGATGTTTCATCATTAGAGGAACTTGTGGATGAACTTTTAAGATCTTTGTTTGTGTTACATGACTTTATTTTCCCTTTCTAACAGTTATTTGGTTGAGTTGTATTATTTTTCGCAAACAAACATCATAGGCTTTTGATTCTCATTCCTCAATTTCTCAGAAAAGTGTCCACATATGTTCCTATAAGTTCTGTTAGAGTTACTGGTATGCACATTCCGTACTACACCTTATCATATGCCTTTCCAGAATCAAGTAGACACGACACGGTAAGGACACGGCGACATGGGATTCTTTATGGTCTTAAGCTGTCATGTTGTTGAAGTGCACTTAAGAATCTGAGGTGCAATCCAACAAGTGATTGTGGATTATGTATATGTATCAATTGAGTGTATCTCAGGAAATCAAGCTAAAAGTCTGCCACTTGGAGTAAAAGAAGGGCACATCTAATTGTTCCTGTGAGTAAAGCCTGTGGACCTCTTCTTTTCTCTGCTGCTGATGGAATAGTATATTTAAAGTGAAGCTTTTGTTTCCTTTAGTTCATTTAATTATGATTATTTTGACCTAGTTTAACAAAGTAGGGGAAATCTTGACAAGGACCTTAGAAGCTTTTATTTATATCAAACTTTTAGTTTGATAGCAGGTTATGCTTTTTCTTTCAAAAATGGTAATGTAGAATCTTGAAAAGAAGTGACTGAAATAGTTGTATTCGACATTCTTTTAAAGAATTTCGTGTGCTTTTCTTATTATTTATTTATTTATTGTTAGAAGTGCTTGAGATTTTTTTTTTAATATATATTTTTTGCTTGAGAAATTATAAGAATTAGTAAAGACACAATGTCAATGGTATTAGCTTCAGATCTCCACTTTGACAAAATAGGAGTTTCTCAAAAACAAAATATACATAAGCCCATTATCTAAGGTTTGTCAGTTACATAAGATTTTATCTAAATAAATATCCTACAACTTTTCAAAAGATGGGATATGTTTTCTTTACAAAGATTATATGTATATTGCATCCTTTTCTATTTCTGCACCGAAAAGAAATATTTGACAAATTAAAAATGGGTTAAAACTGACAGCGGTTCTAAGAGCATCCATAGTGGAAACATTTCGTATCATACTTCAATTTTTTTAAAAAAAATTGTGTAAATTGTTACTTTTGGAGTGTCCCTTAGATATTGGTACACAATGGCACACTCCAAATTAACCTCCTCTTTTTCTTCTTTATTATTTTTTTCCTGATGGGCCCAGTTGGGTTACTATTCACTTGCTAGGGTATGTTTGAAATTTGGAGAGCCTCTTGGCTTTCTAGTATTTTTCAATTGTGGATAAGAGCCCACTGCAGCCCTCAAGTACTACAAATTTTAACTAAAGAAAAAAAAATGTAACATTTGAAAACCACTCCCACTATGGATGTTCTAATTCAACTAGCTGAGGTGGGAGACGTCTGCTCCATTTCCCTGGACATCTTCCTAGGTTCGAGCCAAGGGAGAAACATATTATTCCTTCTATTTAATAAAATAAGTGGAGGGTGGGAGTTTCGAAGAAAAGAAACAAAAATTGCTGACTTTTGTTATTACTATTTATTTTTGAAATTTTAACACCCGCTTTAATTATTTTTTTTATAAATATTATCTTGTTAGTTTTATGTCCAAATGCAAAACTTTTCAATTTCTAATTTCATAAGCAACAAACAACAATAATATCATTCTTGGTTTGGTGTAGAACCAAAAGCAACTTGTTCCAAAGTTTTTACAATTTAGACACTCTTAAAAGAACAAATTATTTGGTCCCTGAAAAAGAAAATAAATATATATTGTGGCAGGTGGAATGTGGACCCATGTCACTATTGTCTTAAATTATTCAAACAAAAGCATATTTAGAATAAAGATTATATATAACATGAGGGAACATTGGAACTTCCAACAAATAGAATATTCATGCACCACATGTTCTTTGATCATAATTTATGTAATATTTATTTTTTATGAAAACATATGTCTACTTGGTCCTAAGTATAATTAATTGATCTCTTCAATCTACTTGCTTATTTTCGTATGAGCACCCAACTTACGTGTTACCATTTATTCCCTTATTTGTGGTATTTTATTTATTGGGTGTATCAACTTAGGAATAAATGATGACTAGCTTAATTGTGCACTTTAAAATGTTTTGTCGCTTTTAATTTACAAATTTGCATTGATACTATAGTTGATATTAGCATATTTTGTTACTTTTAATTTGCAAATAGCAATGATATTTATCGTATATTATTCTCATTTATAGAAAACCAACATTAAAGCTGTTTTTTTCCCTCTCACATTGCAGTACTACTTTACTCAATCGTCCAACCTTGTCTGAAAAGTAGTCCTAAAAACTGTTCAGTAGCAAAGAATTTATAAAAAAAAAAAAAATTAGAACAATTTCTGAAAACAAATGGGAGAAGATTTTAAGAAGTTATTGTTGTTTTTATTTTTCAAAAAGCAATAACAATCACAAACCAGGCCTAATTGACTCACCAAATTGTCAAAATCATATTTGCATTTTAATCTTCTTTTCACCATAAAATTGGTGGGTGAATGAAGGACCACAATTCATGGCTCCAAATTGAAAATGGAACTATGGAAAGATAAACAAAAAAAAGGAGAATGAGTGATGGAGCATAAATATTGTGGTATTTGTTAATTATAATTTTTTTTGAATAATAAGTTGCAAATCAAAAGGAAAAAATATATTTAGGTGAAAGGTTGACATCCTCCTTGGTGGTTCAACTGATTCTGGTCCAACAATCAATAATCTTCTTAGTCTGAAAAAGCAATCAGTACTCGGGGAAGGAAAATGTTTGGTTTACAACCAAACTTGTAACATTCTTACAACTTACACCCATTTGCTGACATGTGGACCAGGCCACCATCTGGCCCACATGTCAGAAAATGGGTGAGTGGTTGTAAGAAAATTGTGAATGTTTGGTTGTAACTGTAGCATTGCTCCTCGGGGAATTGGAGGTAGACCTGTTCAAATTATTTGCATCCTCTAAGCAAATACTTGAGGAGTAAATATGACAATTTGTAGTTGTCCTATGTGATGAGAGGAAGAGATTGATTAGTGAAAGGGTTTGGCATATATGTTAAGCTCCTCTTCGTAATCTAATTAACTACGGCTTCTCAAGCATGGTACTACATTTGTCGATGGGAGGGACCAAGGCGGAAGCAGAAATTTAAGTGAGTGTGGCCAACATCAAATATAAAAAAATCCAAAAATAAAACTACATACTAAAACGTGAAAAATATTGTAACAAAGACAAAATATACTTGTCCGAATAATATTCCAAATCTTGCATATATATATATATATATATATATATATATATATATATATTTTTTTTTTTTTTAACAAAACAATTTTATTTAATAATAGCAGTCGGGTTACAAGACACTAATGACGAGCAAAAAGGCGTACTAGTACGACCAACAACAGTGAAATGAAACAAGCAAAATACATGTATCCTAGGACCTGAGTTTGACTGATTTGGATCGGAAAGAGGAAGGCTGAAGAGTCATGAGTAACTGAGGAACAACTCTGTTAGAGTTTTTAGTCTTCCTGGACTTCGCGACATCCACTTCCTACTTAGGGGAGACGCTTGGTCCGCGATCCGCCAGTAAGTGAGATTGGATGACAGCTCGGAAGAAAGGGGTCAGGTGCTCCACTCCAGAATCGAGAATACTGATGACAGCTCGGGTGGAGGGATCCATCCCCTCCAAGCCTGAGCTGAAACTGCTGACATGCGGAGTAACACTACCCTCCGCACCATCCCTTGACTCGGAAGGCACCGAACCACCCTCCTTGGAAGACCTTGCACACAAATCCACAGCTACATCCACCTCATCCGCCCAGCTGAGACGACCATCAGAACTCGAGGGGGGACTGGCTAGCACCGGAGGGGTGCCCCCCATCACCAGGGTGGAGGTGGACAGCTCTGAGGCAAAAGGCACTTTAAGGTGTAGCGTAGCCACTGAAAGAGGATCTGGAGGCGCTCGAATAGCGTCAATGCCGACACTTTTTGAGTCCGATTGAGTCGAGAATTGTGCCACCTGGGCCTCCGCAAAGGGGACGCCCTTGCCGGAGCCGGCCATGGTACCTGGATCAAGAGGATCTTGGGAGGGAGGGAGGTACGGAGGGGGTGGCCAGGGGGACTTCAAAGGGAGGGATGGAGTGGGTAGTGGCAGGGACGGGAATCAACAAAATGGGGGGGCTTAGGAGTGGCCGGAGCAAGGCACTCAGTGGGAAGGGATGCGACTGAGGTGACGGACGTAGGTGTTAAAATAAGATAAAGGGGGTGAGAGCGAAATGTCACATGAGGGGTTTGAGGAAGGAATCAGAGGATCAATGAAGGAGGGGCTGATAGGGGAGGGGGTGTAGTGCCCTGACCCGCAAGATGCCTTATGATGATGGTTCGATGAAGCCTTGTTGGACTTGGGAATATGCGAAGGATCGCTTGAAATGCTATGCGATCGTGGCAGGAACCATCTTATAAATGTGAGTAGTGTTGAACCTTTAGAAGATCCTTTAGCTTCACGCTTAATAAAAGGATTGTATGCTATATTTACTCGTTGAATTTATGAATAACACCTTGCATGAAAGTCGGAAAGATAATGAAAGATAATTAATCACATGACCCGAAAACTGTTGCGTATCATTTCATGAATTGTGGGCTTGCGTGTTGTTGCTATAAAATACATGACAGGTGTAGGAAAACTCCCAAATACTTGGGCGGTGAGTATATCGAGCCTTAGTTCGATGAATAGATGGTAACACAGATAATAAGACCCAAGAACTGGACAGTGAGTATGCTTGAATTATGTCCGAATGAACGTATGCTAAACAGATGTTAAGTCCCAGGAATTGAGCAGTGAGTACATTGAGTTTTGGTTGGAAAGATGTATGATATCAAAGATGTGAGGAAGGACTTAGGTAATCACATTCTATTATCCTGTCGTCGATGTAGAATGTTGATTACACTAAGACCCTGGATTGGGCAGATGATAATGTGAGCGTTGGCTCAAGACAAGATGGCAATACGAATGAGAATGATGGCTTATTGAGAATATGGCTTATTTACTTAGTTTTTATTATCATGCATTATATGTCTCTTCATAGATAAGTTGCATATATTTGCATGGTCATGGACAACTTGTCGACAATGTGGTTCTTGGAACGGTATTCCAAGGCCTTGGAAACCGATTCGTCCTAGGGAGAACCTTGTGCTGAAGTAGTAGCACAGTGCTGAAGTAGTAGCACGGTGATTCGGGAACCTTCCGGACTGGGCTAGCTATCTGCCGCTGAAGGGGAGCCGTCTAACCATAAGTCCAAGGTGACGTGTAGTCAATGACCTTCATATAGATAGATCAAGTGCTAATGATGTCTTATGCATGAAGAGTAAGTTATTACTCAATTACAGGGAATGATGTCGGCTGTTGGTAAAAATTTATCTGAACGGTGATAATTATATTGAATTATGATATTGTTCCTAACAATACCTTGTGCAGGCTGAGTAAGTATTATAAATGTATAGGAATGGCTACACGACCGTGGGTAACAATCACCAATGGGTGATATCATATTTCTTTACATTATGCTGGCTATGAATAAATGCATGCTTTACTTCTGTCGGATATGAACTGCTAATCGACCCTAAGGCAACGAGAAAGACCATTTTTAATAATGTTCTATAACGTGATTACTTAGTGTTATCTTCTTAGGTGAGTTGGGCCAGCATCGATCGCCAGTACATTGATGATGTACTGACCCACGTTATGGGCAATATTTACAGGTACTTGTGTATGGGAGAAATCGTTTGATCGGTGCTTGGCATCGATGATTCGGATGGGTGCGCAGAAGCTCTTCTTAAAAGATGATGTCTTCTGCTATACGGAACATAATGTATGGAACAGTGTAACTCAATTGTACCAGTGAGAATGTAAGCAAAGTCGGCATGTTCGATTGTAAAGCCTAAATGGAAAGTATATATCCAGTTGGCTATTCAAGAGTCTTGTAATCTGTTGTAAACTCTGTATTTAGCTGCAAGTCTTGTAATCTATTACAATTATCAATAAAGAGATACATTTCTTTATATCTTGTTGTGACTTAAATTTGTCTGCTTAATTTTGCTACGCTGTCGTTGTTTCTGAGAAATACCAGAAACTATAATGGTTTTGCCTTGTACAAGTGCAATCTAGACTTGTACGGCATCACGCCCAGTGGCTAGTTTTCGATCCTCCGGAATCGGGACGTGACAGGGGAAGAGGCGGTCAAGGGACTATGTTGGGCCTCGCTAGCGAGGATTCCGGGAGCGAGCAGCTGCTCAGGGGAGGAGGGGTGGGAGCTAATAGGATCTTCAGGGGAAGAAGTAGGGAGCTTGGAGCAGGTGGGCACATAATCAGTGGCGGAGGGGAAGCCACCAACATCTTTCCTTAGAACCTCCTGCACCTTAGAACAGTCCCTAGCATTGTGCCCCCGATGTAGGCACCCGCTGCAAAAATCAGGGCAATTTTCATAAACTATGCCTTGGGTCACGCTTCTACCATCTGGGAGATTGATAATAAACTGATTGATTAGCGATCGACTGATGTCGATATCCACGAGAACCTACGCACAGCTCGGTCTGGATACCGCCTCTGTAGCTCTATCCAGCATAATCGGTGAACCGATGCATTGCACCCGGTCAAAGACAGCTTCTTTCGCAAAGAGGAAGAGTTGCAATCCTGGAAGAGTAAGCCAAACCGGAATAACCGGGGACTCCCTCCGCGGGTCAAATTCTGTTGACTATATATATATATATATATATATATGGACGCGGATTAAAAGTTCCGTCCGCAGAGTTCCGCCAAAGTCCCGTACCCCCTGCACCATCGGATCGGGGGCTTGCGTGGGGCCCGCGCGCACGTCCGCTCGACCCAAAGGTTGTGGACGACAAGGCTATATATATATATATATATATATATATATATATATATATATATATATATATATTATATACGTTTTTTCTAACCCTAATCCATGCAAGACAAGAAAGATAAAAGACTTTATAAATTTTGGAGAGAGAAAGAGATAGACGGCTACTTTGAAGGAGAGGCAAATTTTGGATAATCTTCTTGTTGTCTTTTGTTCTTCGGAAGTCTGTAATATATTTTAATCGTCCAAGTAGTTGCGTTGATCCGGTTGGATTGGTGAAAAGTTTGTAGAGGATATAGTTTTCTAATTCAATAGTGAACGATTTAAAAGAGGAAAAAGCTATTTTGCCCACAGACGGGCCAGCCCGTCCGCCTGCGTGGCACTTTCCCATTGGCCCAGCTGTTAGCGTGGGGCTCACGTCGTTGACCTGCCAATGGGGGAGTGCCACGTGGCGGGCGGGCTGGCCCTCCCGCGGGCCAAATAGCAGGGTTGTTTAAAAGGTTAGACTACGATCGTCACGTGGTTTTTTTCGCAAGAATTTTTCGCGTCAAAAATTGATGTGGTTGCATTTTTGGCTCCTGTGACGATTTGGTTTTCTGCGTATTTCTTCGGTTCTCTTGTAGTTTCTTTGGTTTAGGAGCACGATTTATGCACTAAGTTCCCAACATCCATCACTCATCTCTTCCAACTTATTTGTAATTTTATTTTTAGTACTTGCACATCTTTTGAACACTATATTGTGTCAAGATTTTTAATTATTTATAAAATTTATATTTTCTATCCAATTGATTCGTAATTTAATTTTGAGTACTTCCAAAGGGTCCCTATTTTATTTTTGTACACAAGCTCGAAAATCTTTGACCATATCTAAGAATATAATTCCAACACTGCTTTATTATTTTTGTTGATCCATATTCAACTCATCTGTGGCACCATTAACAAAGCATATTATGTCTCTACTCAAGTCCTTGACCCTAGCACTAGCCATCACAGATATGCGGAACTTCATCTCCAACAGCTCCTAAGGGGCTGTTTGGATAGATGTAACTCTTTGAAAGTGTGAAAGTGGCACTTGCAGCAAGTGGAGTTTCCGTGGACTTGCAGCAAGTGGCACTTTCCAAACACTACTAAAATATGATCTATTAGCGACGTAATTTAGCGACGGTGTAAAATTACGTCGCTATATATGGAATTCAGCGACTCCTTTATATAAACATCGCAAAACGTCGCTGAATAGCGACGTTCAGCGACATGTATAAAATTACGTCGCTGAATAGCGACGTTACGTCGCTGGATTATTAAAATATGTCGCCAGTTTACGACGTTTAGCGACGTCCTCATGTGACGTCGCTAATATTTTTACTTAGGGCACAGCGTTTCGTTTTTCCCACTCACTCGAAATTTCCAATTTTTCCCACTACTCCTTCCCCCCATCCGGCGATTCCTTCGGCGACCCCTTCCCCCCCCCCCCCGGCGACTCCCTCCCCCCCCCCCCCCAGCTACTCCCTCCCCCCCCCCCCCCCGGCGACTCCCTCCCTCTCCGGCGACCCGTACCCCCCCGTCGAGCTCCTCCTCCTCGAGCTCAGGTAAACCCTAACCTAACTCCTCCTCCTCCTCCTCCTCCTCTCCCACGGACACACACACACACACACGGACACACACGCACACACACACAGAGACACACACACACACACACACACGAACACACACGCACACACACACACAGAGACACACACACACACACACGGACACACGGACACACACACAGATGGACACACACACACACGCTGGACACACTGTGTCATGTTGTGGTGGACACGAGACACTATGTTGGACACGTACACATAGCCTAGATCCTTTACCAACCATTTATTTTCTATTTTAACATGTTTTTATATATCAATTTCTAAATACCCTATGTTGACTGATACCTTGTTAATTTATTGTATTTTCTAATTTTGAAAATCCAGTTTTGACAACCATTTTAACCTAGTTTAATGCTTTAATTTAGATGTTTAAAACCCTAGTGTAGTGTATCTATATGTGTGCTGACTGAGTTTCAAGTTTGGGGTGATTTGGTTAGAGTTTTGGTTCTCGATTTGGGTTTGAGGTGAATGGGTCTGAAATATGTTATAGGAGTATGTAATGTTGTGTGAAATGAACTGATTTCCTTTCTTTTCCTTTCCTATTTGACTGAACACAGTAAATCCCCTTACTATCCAGATTGGACTGACCTATAGTTCATATCACTCACTCACTCACTCACTCTTGCCTAGGTACACACACGCATATAGCCTAATACAAGCATGTTAGCCTCCCTCATATACACGTATATATGACTGTCACATGTAACAGTCAACACACTCACCCCCCATTCACATGTGCATGTACACACACCACCCACTCTCTACTTCTCTCTCTCTATATATATATGTTTGATAGATGGTATTGTATACATATATACATAACTATATAATGTAACTCATATGTGATATAGGCATATAGCCTATGTTAGAGTGTCTAAATATATGAATGCATGAAAGTTGCCTTGTCTTGTAATATAGGCATATAGTATATACATGCCTATATATATATTATATGTATATATCTATATAGATATTACTTGTGTGTATGAGATAGCTTGAGTTGACTTTGGTCATTATTGGTACTTGAATTGATCGGAACAAAGACCCCCAATGTCGGTATCGGTCAATATTTGGTATCGGTCGGTATCGGATCGGAACATGCCAAACCGTATCGGTATCGGCCGTATCGGATCGGTATCGGCCGATACTTTAAAATTATATGAAATAGTAGTCACCCCCAAGCTTGACTATTTTTACTGAAAGTCAAAGTAGAGTAAACATCTGACCTACATTGGACTAAGAGTTGACAAAGTCAACTATAGGTCAACCCTTGACCTAGTTTGACCTTGTTTGACTTAGCTTGACCTTGTTTGACTTTGTTGTCTTCATGTTTGTTAAATGACACCCAGATACTAGTTTTAGTTGTTTAAATGACACCCAGATACTAGTTTTAGTTTCAGTTTGCTTTGGTAACTCACTATTGCTCATTACTTGGTACTAGTTTTAGTTGATTGTGTTTTTTTAAGACTAAACAAATGACACCCATATATTACTTGTGTGTATGAGATAGCTTGAGTTGACTCTGGTCATTATTGGTACTTGAATTATAGGTTATGCTTGTATAGCCTTGAATGGTGTGTGCTAGCTAGTATTGGGATACCAATAGCGATAAGGTAAAGGGTACCTTTGTTTGACTTAGCTTGACCTTGTTTGACTTAGTACAACCTAGTTTGACCTAGATTGCATATCATTGTTATTAGTAACTGTCCGCTACTAATGTGTGTCCCATAATAAGACATAATATACGAATTTGTGCCTGTTGGATAATGTGTATCCATCTTTGCAGAATTATTTCCAAATGGATATGAATTACTACTTGCGGAATCGTTCATGGATGTACAATCGTCGTCCTAATGATATGTGTGGTGTGCGGGATGAATACATAGCGGGAGTAGAGCAGTTCCTGCAGTTTGCTAAGGCGTTCCCTCAGTACATGGACGGCACCAAAATTAAGTGTCCGTGTGTGAAATATCATAACGTGAAATATTATCCAGAAGTGGAAGTGACATATCATTTGTACTCGAGGGGTTTCATGCCTAATTACTATCAGTGGACCGCACACGGAGAACTTGTGTCTTTAGCATCAGAGCCGGAGCCTTATGTTGAGCCGTATATGCATGCGGGACCTAATTTTATTTCAGATAATCATGCATACGACGACGGGTGCGTGAACATGGTTTTCGACGCTGCGGGACCTAGTTTCGTTCATGATGCACCTGAGGAGGCACCGAACGCCGATGCTGCACAGTTCATGGAGTTGTTGGAGAATGCAAGGACTCCATTGTATCCTGGTTATGAGGATCATTCACCGTTGGAGGTGGTTACAAGACTGTTGAGCATTAAGTCAGATTTTAACATGTCGCAAGAATGCTACAACCGAGTGTTGGAGTTGATTATAGAGATCTTGCCGGCGGGTGCTAAGTTGCCTAAAGACTTCTATCGGTCTAAGAGGATGGTGAGATCGCTCTGGATGGGATACGAAAAAATCGATTCCTGTCGCAATGGGTGCATGCTGTACTACAAAGACGACAAGGACGTAGATGTGTGCAAATTTTGTGGTACTGATCGCTATAAGACAACTAGTACAGGAAGGTCTACCGGTGCAAGAAGACCGACCGATTCAATGCACTACTTGCCTTTAACGCCACGGTTGCAAAGATTATTTATGGTGAAAGAGACGGCCGAAAATATGAGTTGGCACATGCGAGAACAGATTGAAGGAGTGTTGGATCACCCATCCGATGGAGAAGCGTGGAAGCACTTTGATCGAGTGTATCCAGATTTTGCTTCAGATCCGCGAAATGTCAGGTTGGGACTATCTTCTGACGGTTTTACTCCTTTTGGTCTTTCGGGATCCCAGTATTCGTGCTGGCCTGTGATTGTCACTCCGTATAACCTACCGCCTTGGATGTGCATGAAAACTCAGTACATGTTTCTAACCGTTATAATTCCTGGTCCGAACAATCCCAAGAGGAACATTGACGTGTACTTACAGCCTTTGATAGATGAGTTGAATCAGTTATGGGAAGTAGGCGCTAACACGTACGATGTTTCCAGAAAGCAGAATTTTCAGATGAAGACAACCCTTATGTGGACCATTAACGACTTTCCGGCCTATGGAATGTTATCTGGATGGAGCACTCATGGCCGTCTCTCATGTCCGTATTGCATGGACCGTAGTAAGGCTTTCCGCTTGAAACACGGCGGAAAACCGTGCTTCTTTGATTGTCATCGGCAATTTCTGCCAAAAGATCATCCGTTCAGAAGGAACAGGAATGCTTTCCGTGCCGGCGTTGTAGAGAAGGGTGATCCACCGCCAAGGTGGTGCGGAGCCACGATATGGGAGGAGGTTAAAGATTTTCCAAGTGCTATAGAAGATCCTACAACTGGGTACAAGTGCGATGGATTTGGTAGAGTTCATAACTGGACATAGAGGAGCATATTCTGGGATCTGCCATACTGGAGTACCAATCTGATCAGACATAATCTTGATGTCATGCATATTGAGAAGAATGTGTTTGATAACATAATTAATGCTGTGATGGACGTAAAGGGAAAAACGAAAGACAATCCCAAGACCAGGTTGGACTTAGAAGAAATATGCAAACGCCCTGCGTTGCATTTGATACAGCAGAATGGAAAACAGTTCCTGCCGAAGTCAATTTTCTCGCTGGACAAGGAGGATAAAGTGAGACTTTGTCGGTGGATCCAGGGCCTAAAATTTCCAGACGGATATGTGTCAAATCTGAGAAGATGTGTCGATCCGAAGGAAAACAAATTGACGGGTATGAAGAGCCACGATTGTCACATATTCATGGAGAGGTTAATTCCGATTGCATTTCGGAAATTCTTACCGCAGGCAGTTTGGGATCCATTGACGGAGCTTAGCATATTCTTCAGGGATCTTTGTTCTAAGAAATTGCTCGTTGATCGTCTAGAAAAGCAAGAGAAGGACATTACGGTAACACTATGCAAGCTAGAGAGGGTGTTTCCTCCTGGATTTTTCGACTCTATGGAGCATTTGCCGATTCATCTATCCTATGAGGCACGTGTTGGTGGACCCGTCGAATATCGATGGATGTACCCGTTCGAGCGACATTTGAATCACCTAAAAAGAAAGGTGAAAAATAAGGCACGGGTCGAGGGTTCTATTTGTGAAGCCTATGTTCTCGAGGAGATTACAAACTTTTGTTCGATGTATTTCAAGCCTCATGTTGCAACTAATAGAACGAGAGCTTCCAGAAACGACGAGGGAGATCATGAAAGTAATGATACAATACTGAAGGTATTCAATGCTCCAGGAAAGCCATCGGGTAAGATGAAAAAGAGATATCTGAACGATGATGAGCTAAGGGCTGCTCAGGTGTATGTATTACTCAACTGCGACGAGGAGGAAGTAGAGAAACTGGAGGGGTAAGTAATTAGTACGTCTATATTATTTTAATAGTGTTAATTATTATACTATTACATTAATTGAACGATGTTGTTTTCAGCATATTTAATGATGATGTGAGGTCGGGTAGGCCACACATAACAGAAGAAGAACTAGAACAAGAAATGAGGCGTTATTTTCCATCATGGTTGAGTGCATATGTAAGACTTGAGAACTCTGTAATTACCTTTTTGTATATGCACTTGATTGAGAATGAGCTTAATTGCTTCTTTCGTGGTATTTAGGTCGATCGTCCATACGCAAGACTTGAGAATGAGTCTATTAGAACGCTAGCCAAGGGACCAATTTATGCTGCAAAAATATGGCCAAGCTACTGTGTTAATGGGTTTAGGTTCAAGTCAACAACTTGCCCGATCAGAGACAACTTTGTGGATCTCGATTCCACAAAAAACAGCTGTTTGTGTATCAGATCTTCGAACTACAAAGATGTTGATGCGGGCAACGATTTCTATGGCGTGTTACGGGAGATCGTGGAGCTGACATATAGTTATGGAATAGAGCCTGCTAAGATTGTGTTATTCAGGTGTGATTGGTTCGATCCGATTGAAGGTCAAGGTTGGAAAGTAGACAAGCACGGTCTTGTTGATATAAACTATCGGCGTCGATATCAAGCCTATGAACCATTTGTCCTATCAAGTCAGGCTCAGCTCGTGTACTTCACAAGTTATCCTAAACGGAGAACAACAAGGTCGCGACCCTCCATGCGCTCCCCCGGGCGAGACGCGTATGGAGATTTGGACGGACGGGCCTATGAAGTAAGTTAATTAATTATTATATATTTCTCAAATGATTATATGTACATATATATTCATGAAAAATTATTATTGTATAGATATCGGCCTTCTGCAGTACAGAGACAGCTGGGGACATTTGTGAGGCAGAACTATGGTGGGCCTTGGCTCAACTACTCAGATGCTCCCGCAGATAGGAAGGCCTTTTGGTTCGCCCACTTCAAGGTAAAAAATTTGTTTATTTTTAAATTTTAATAATCATTTGTGTATATTATACAACTTTTGTATTTTACTTCTTATAGAGGACCTATTTCTATCCACCACACCGGGAGACGAGGATCGAGGGCCAATTTTCTGCCGTCATAGCCAAGCTCATCCGTGATGCGATCGACGACCAGAAGCGTCGTGATCGCTCCGGACAGCCGATCCTGTCACGCCCCGATTCATAGAGTCATTTATTCATATATTTTATCTCTTAGAATCGATCGTCCTCGCTTGGGCGTGATGCCGTACAAGTCTGGTATTGCACTTGTACAAGGCAAAGATGGTACATAATCGATTATTCTTCAAATAGGAACACATCGCAGCGGCAGAAGCAGATAAATTGAATTTAATGAGGACAATCTTTTTTATTGAATAGAAGTACATCACTTCTTTATAGCAGCGGAGAAAAAGAGTAACTTGAAGCCACACAGAGATATGTAGAACTTTATTCTCTTTATTGATAATTGAAGAAGAGTACAAGACTTGTATTGAAGTACAATGATTACAGCACATCTCACTTTACATTGGAAACCAACTGAACAATGCTATACAGCTTACATTTGATATTTGGATACATTGGATTACCACTCGATATACTGACTTGGCTTACAATCTCACTGATACAACTGATTACAATGTTCCATACATTATGCCCTTTATAAACAGAAGACATCATCTTGTACAAGGAGAGCTTCTGTATGCCCAACAAATCTTCGATGCCGCGGGACCAATCAAGCCAATCTTCGTGTGTAGAATATTCCAAGCACGAGCACCTGCCCACAAAACGTGGGTCAGCACATCATCTATGTATTGGCGAGCAGAATCCAACCCACTCGCATAAACCAACATTAAAGTGATCATTTAAGCAAGCATTTCTTAGAGTGATCTTTCTACTTGGGGCCTAACATCAGTTTACAGTTCATGGGCAATAATCAGAGTGAAGCATGTAAACATATTCTTAGTAGCATTCATGTGGACATATCATTTATCATTCTTGGTGTTATCATGCAAAGGCATCATTGAGGCATACTAGGTGTTATCATGAAAAGGCATCATTGAGGCATCGTTAACATTAACATTTTAAACATGTTATAACAGTTCTCACTTCAAGCATCACTTAGCATGTATGTTGTGTTTGAGCAATGATTATAGCAAGGCATCTTTCTAGCATACTAAATGGAACATGTTAAGCAGGCAAGTTAAACCAACTTATACAATATCACAATTATGTGATTTCTACCGATAGCCGACTCCTCGTACCTGTATCAATTACAGGTTATCTGATATACTTACTCTGCCTGCACAAAACATTCATTAGCATGCATCCTGACTACATGGTCACTGGTGTTGTTAAACCATATGGACTCTTCTCATTTCATTTCATTTTAAGATAATGCGGTCAGCATAGTAGGTGGCGAGCCTCTATGCCACCCCGCCTTATCCGTGCTCCCATAGCACTCATCATTATTTCCTCCTAGGCCGAATCGGTCCCCAGGGCCCTAGGAACCGTTCGAGGAAATTATTACTCAAACCTTGTATACAAGTTGTCCATGACCATGCGAATGCGTGTCCGACTCGATTGTGAACAAAATCGCATGGTAAAATATATTAAGGAAAGTAAAGGCAACAGTGCATCATTAGTCATATTCAATGACTTATTCATTTCGTCATTACCATCATTTCATTTGGTGATCTCAACGATCCCAGCTTTATCATATCTCATTCATTACTTCATTGCAATGTATCTCATATCATTCCTTTCTTAAGAGGAACTTAACATACATTCATTTCTTCTAAGGGACAGGTAGCATTTCATATTCTTGTAACAGTTATAGAGAGAGTACATGATTTTAGTGTTTCATTCAGTTCATTGGGTCGATAGCACCGCCAGTTCACTTCTTATTCTATCATTCACAAGGCATCTCATTAATCAAGTGTTTTACCGTTTCAGCAGCATTAAGCATAAGGAACAAGGTTATCAATTCAATCTCAGGCATCGAATCACATTAGCAGTTCAATGTATTGTACATTTCAATAATTCTCAGCAAAAGCATCTCTATTATTCAGCAACTAACATATGGGACATTTAGGGACAGTTCATAGCATTTCAATACTTCATCTATTAATCATGAAGGAGTAAGGAGGAGGAAGGACGGTTCCACTCACCCAAAATTCTACTAAGCGTAGCTCCACCAGCGAGCTACGTTCCAATACCCATTCCGTCTAGCCAGCTAAGAGAGACTGCATCAGTCTCAATTCTTCTCATTCCCAACATAAGTCACGGTCCAATATTCTGATCCCATCCAATAAGCCAACCAAATGCCTCGTACGGAGCGGGGCATTACATAATATACCACTCAGAAAAAGTTTCGTCCTCGAAACTTAAGAAATAAGTCTTCCACAAGATTCGCTTAATCACCATGAGTTTACTCATTTAGCTTCAAATCAATATTCATTTCAGCCCACTCGGTCATTTCAAAATATATATCCAACTGTACCATTTAAATCCATCAACGATTCGATATGTCTATCTCTTTTTCAATTACTTATAACTTCTCATTGATTCACTAACATTTTCCTTGCATTCTATCTTGGTCGCAATACATCACTTCATTTGGATCCATACACATATTTTAGGCGTCCCCAAAACATATGCATTTCAGCCAAATTCTGTACTAATGCGATAAATTCTTCCCATAATGTTATCTCAGTCGCTACCAATCACTTCGGCTGGATCCATACACATATTTTAGGCGTCCCCAAAATATATGTACTTCAGCCAACTTCCATGTTAGTGCGATTCGATCAGCCACAATATAATTCTCTTTTCTAAATCCGACTTAGCATCCTTTCATTTGACTTATTGCTTTATTCATTTTGCCACAATCAGTATCTTCCCGGCCACAATATTTAATATCAGGGACAACTTAGTTAAGTTTTATACCCAAGCATAATATTTCTAACATTCGATCAAGGGTCTAACTTAGAGCCAACCATATCAAGAGTTCACAACATGCAATCATATTCCTTCCCAAATCCAACAATATTTTTCACCGAGGCAACTCATCTTTTCTATAAGACACAATCCGACGTCACCCACTATCGATTACCCGAGTCAGGGTATAATTCTATACAACAGTCAAGGTTAACTTAGCTACCCGACTATAGGTATACTCAAGCCTTACCTTACGGTTGCAATTCCCACTTATAGCCGACATATAATCCTCAAGGGTTAAACATCTCTTAAGGCTCAAGTTGAAGCATACATTCCCTTAGGTCAATACTCCTTATCGTTGTCTCTCATTCAATGCCACAAGGTCATCCTATGGGTCTCCAATGGTCACCTATTATTCAGTCAGTCTCTAAGGTTAGCTACACAGATAGCTAAACTTAATCGTTCAGGTGACTTCCCTAGAGTGGACGGCTACTAGGGTTATACTAGTTTCTTATTCTTAAGGCCAACAAGCAACCAACAGTTCTAAGGAACTCTACCCAAACCTATGGGTTTTAACTCAGTCTGAATAACTAATCGCCATTGTTGGTTATGCCAACAATTGGTCATACAGCCCACAGTTTCTAGGGTCAAGTCTATCTATCTAGTGTCTTTCTCAAGGAATAATTCCCACAGAGGCTCACTCTAGACTTACCCAACGATCGACTAAGATCGATCTATCAACATTACGGTCAAATTCCAACCCGACATACGATTCTCATCGTTCTAATAATCCATCAAGTAAATTCCCAATAATCCACATTTCTATTCAAATTCCTTTGTACCCACACGAACCCATAAGCCAATGCTAACTGTTCAAGGGTCATCGATTCCGATAGTCTTAACATAATTATGGAATCATACTATTCGGTCCGTATGACAGAGTCAAACCACTAAGTCATAAGCCAACAATCCATATCCCAACCAACAATCACCTATACCGACATTATCCAACATGTTTGCAATTTCTTGTTTCCATTTGTTTCTCAATCATCAAACTATCTTACGGCATTCTTAATCTCATGCAGTAATGGTCAAGTAGTTCATCCCATTCAATCCGACAATTTATGTATCACTTAACCATCCTCTAGGCAACAACAGTATTCTGAGTCACTACTTGTTATTTTTCTAGTACAATTCAATTCTTCAGCATCATGCATCTATGCAATGACTATCCTTTGGTGATCAAGATGGATTGACATCTATTACACCTTAGGATCAAGGCACAGATTTCTAATATCCCTTTGATTCACCGACAATATTTTTAAACTTTCAGCTTAGCAACCAACTTTGTATTAGCCACATTTGATTTGTATCCAACCAATCGAAGTCAACATTCAGATGTTCTAAGCCACAATATTCTCTAGCCAAGTCTATTTACCCGTAGCATACTAACTTTCTTACTAGCTCGAGTCATCACTCGACTAAACAATTTCTAACCAAGCCAACCATTATTATTTCTACAATCTCGCTACCCAACATAGCATCACTGTCAGGGGACACTCGAGTCATCTAACAATAATATATGACTCCCAGCTAAGTCTCGGTACTACCCAGTACCCACAGATAATCTCATTGCTATTCTATGGAAAGGTCAACATACATCTCGTTCTGAGGTGGTAGAGGCAATATACCACTCAGAAACGAAGCCATCCTTAAACAAAACCAACTCAATCCATTCCGGACATTCGTGATCTATAATGGTCACAACACTTAGCCAACATCTCGGGGTCTCAATATCACAAGCCAACATTCTTAGGTCTCGAAAGTACTAGCGAGCACATATGTGTCAACTCACTAGTTCTGCTGAACTCATCCATCAATTATTCATTCCCAAATCTTTCTGCATCACATGCAATTCTCAACTTGTTACAGCATACCCAGCCACTTTTCTATATTCTCATATTTCTAACAGCATTCACAATATAGCATACTATGGCATCGAGTCATTGTTGGGTTATTTGTGTCCAAACCAACAACAATCATTCTTTCAGGGGCATCACAATGTATATAGACTTATTGTATGGAACATCCAGTGAGCAGCCAAGAGGGTCAATGATCTTTCAGACATGAACAACATAGGATGATTACAGAACAACAACAATATAATCGCGGAAGCAATCTTTGATTTAATCGCGGAATCAACGTTGAGTGATCGCGGAAGCAACTTTGGTCAATCATCGATGCAACTTTGATTTGAAACGAACCAAAGAAGAGACCAAGGACGTAAAGCCGTGCTCTGATACCAATTTGTCACGTCCCGATTCATAGAGTCATTTATTCATATATTTTATCTCTTGGAATCGATCGTCCTCGCTTGGGCGTGATGCCGTACAAGTCTGGTATTGCACTTGTACAAGGCAAAGATGGTACATAATCGATTATTCTTCAAATAGGAACACATCGTAGCGGCAGAAGCAGATAAATTGAATTTAATGAGGACAATCTTTCTTATTGAATAGAAGTACATCACTTCTTTATAGCAGCGGAGAAAAAGAGTAACTTGAAGCCACACAGAGATATGTAGAACTTTATTCTCTTTATTGATAATTGAAGAAGAGTACAAGACTTGTATTGAAGTACAATGATTACAGCACATCTCACTTTACATTGGAAACCAACTGAACAATGCTATACAGCTTACATTTGATATTTGGATACATTGGATTACCACTCGATATACTGACTTGGCTTACAATCTCACTGATACAAATGATTACAATGTTCCATACATTATGCCCTTTATAAACAGAAGACATCATCTTGTACAAGGAGAGCTTCTGTATGCCCAACAAATCTTCGATGCCGCGGGACCAATCAAGCCAATCTTCGTGTGTAGAACATTCCAAGCACGAGCACCTGCCCACAAAACGTGGGTCAGCACATCATCTATGTACTGGCGAGCAGAATCCAACCCACTCGCATAAACCAACATTAAAGTGATCATTTAAGCAAGCATTTCTTAGAGTGATCTTTCTACTTGGGGCCTAACATCAGTTTACAGTTCATGGGCAATAATCAGAGTGAAGCATGTAAACATATTCTTAGTAGCATTCATGTGGACATATCATTTATCATTCTTGGTGTTATCATGCAAAGGCATCATTGAGGAATACTAGGTGTTATCATGAAAAGGCATCATTGAGGCATCGTTAACATTAACATTTTAAACATGTTATAACAGTTCTCACTTCAAGCATCACTTAGCATGTATGTTGTGTTTGAGCAATGATTATAGCAAGGCATCTTTCTAGCATACTAAATGGAACATGTTAAGCAGGCAAGTTAAACCAACTTATACAATATCACAATTATGTGATTTCTACCGATAGCCGACTCCTCGTACCTGTATCAATTACAGGTTATCTGATATACTTACTCTGCCTGCACAAAACATTCATTAGCATGCATCCTGACTACATGGTCACTGGTGTTGTTAAACCATATGGACTCTTCTCATTTCATTTCATTTTAAGATAATGCGGTCAGCATAGTAGGTGGCGAGCCTCTATGCCACCCCGTCTTATCCGTGCTCCCATAGCACTCATCATTATTTCCTCCTAGGCCGAATCGGTCCCCAGGGCCCTAGGAACCGTTCGAGGAAATTATTACTCAAACCTTGTATACAAGTTGTCCATGACCATGCGAATGCGTGTCCGACTCGATTGTGAACAAAATCGCATGGTAAAATATATTAAGGAAAGTAAAGGCAACAGTGCATCATTATTCATATTCAATGACTTATTCATTTCGTCATTACCATCATTTCATTTGGTGATCTCAACGATCCCAGCTTTATCATATCTCATTCATTACTTCATTGCAATGTATCTCATATCATTCCTTTCTTAAGAGGAACTTAACATACATTCATTTCTTCTAAGGGACAGGTAGCATTTCATATTCTTGTAACAGTTATAGAGAGAGTACATGATTTTAGTGTTTCATTCAGTTCATTGGGTCGATAGCACCGCCAGTTCACTTCTTATTCTATCATTCACAAGGCATCTCATTAATCAAGTGTTTTACCGTTTCAGCAGCAATAAGCATAAGGAACAAGGTTATCAATTCAATCTCAGGCATCGAATCACATTAGCAGTTCAATGTATTGTACATTTCAATAATTCTCAGCAAAAGCATCTCTATTATTCAGCAACTAACATATGGGACATTTAGGGGCAGTTCATAGCATTTCAATACTTCATCTATTAATCATGAAGGAGTAAGGAGGAGGAAGGACGGTTCCACTCACCCAAAATTCTACTAAGCGTAGCTCCACCAGCGAGCTACGTTCCAATACCCATTCCGTCTAGCCAGCTAAGAGAGACTGCATCAGTCTCAATTCTTCTCATTCCCAACATAAGTCACGGTCCAATATTCTGATCCCATCCAATAAGCCAACCAAATGTCTCGTACGGAGCGGGGCATTACAGATCCAGGGTTGGATTACGCCAGAGCAGTGGACTGCGATGAAGGCTAGATTCAGCGAGCCCAAGTACCAGGAGCGGTCTGAGAAGGCCAAGGTGGCGCGGTCGAGCGCCGGTAAGTGGTGTGGTGGCTCTCTGTCGCTCATTTGGCGACGTCTAGCGACAATGGACGCCGCGTCGCAAATAGCGACGTTCGGCGACGAAAGTATCATCTGCGACTTGCCTATAAGCGACGTAAGTTTTTCGTCGCTAAATACGTCGCAAATCATTGTTAGCGACGTATTTTCTGTATTTAGCGACGTCTACTGACGTCGCTAATCTGGGTTATTTTAGTAGTGAAAATACGTTTGGATAGAATATTTTTTGTCTGCTGAAAGTGGAAAAAAAATTGGTTTGGTGTTTGGATAGTTACGTAAGTAGAAAGTGGAAGTTTTTTTTGGAGATATGGTAAACCTAGGTATGGTTACCCCCCAATTCATTTAAACCTAAAATATCTCATTTAAACTTAAATGTTACAATATAAATGATTATATATTACTATTATTATTATCATTTTTATAAATTATTATTAATATAGTTTATTATTAGTATTATTAATTATTATTGTTATTAATATTAGCACTATTATTATTAAAATTTAAATTAATTATCATAATTTAGCTACTCATTGTCTGGTTTTTAGACAAAAAAATATGTGTTTAGAATTAAAATTTAACAAAAAATTTCACATAATATTTAAGCTTAACAGATAATTTAACAAAAAATTTCACCTAAAATTTAACAAGTGAGGAATCTCACCGCCTCACCTAATATTATGGATTCTTGTTCAGCAAAACAAGTAGTACTCTCTTCATCTTCCCTCCTTACTCTCTTTATTACTCCTCTTCTTCTTCTCTCATCTTCACCACCGCCTCCTCCACCACCATCTCCTCTCTCCACCGCCTCCTCCTCTCTCCACTCCTCTCTCCACCGCCTCCTCCACCACCGCCTCCTCTCTCCACCACCATCTCCTCTCTCCACCGCCTCCTCCACCACCGCCTCCTCTCTCCACCACCATCTCGTCTCTCCACCGCCTCCTCCACCACCGCCTCCTCTCTCCACCACCATCTCCTCTCTCCACCGCCTCCTCCACCACCATCTCCTCTCTCCACCGCCTCCTCCACGCCCAGCACCGCCTCTGTCCGTCCGACACCGCCTCCGTCCGGCACCGCCTCCGTCCGGCAAGCACCCCACTCCACGCCCAGCACCGCCTCCGTCCGGCACCGCCCAGCACCACCACTGCCACCACCCCCACTTTCATCCCACCTCCCTCACTTTTGTTAGGGAAGTGGAAATGAACAAAAAGGAGGGGGACAACAACTGTGCAGCAAGTGAGATTCCTCACTTGCTGCCTCCAGTTGCTGCCAACCAAACGCCGAAACTCCCGTAAAATTCAGTCACTTACCGCATCTCCTTCCACTTTCCGCACAATTACGACGAACCAAACAGCCCCTAAGTGAAAAAAGAAAGATAAATTTTGAGCCACATCCCACCTTTTGTAATTCAAATTCAAGTTGCACCTCACCCAACAATTACTATCACTACAAAAAAAGTAGACTTTTGGGACGACATTATTAGGAACACTAGTCTACAACGTCCTAAAAAAATAGTTTTCAAGACGACTATGTTTTGGTAACAAAAAGATAGTAATATTTAGGACATATTGAAAAATAGATCTCTTGTTTGGGACTATTAAAATTTACCGTCACAAATAATTTCTAGGGTCGTCCCAAATAATCTCGGCGGGAATAACAAATATTTGGCTGTTCATTACCAAATTTTTTGGAAAAGTTTTCCCTCTCTCATATTCTCTCATATCCGTTGGATCTTGGAGCATAAATCCCCACCGTATGTTTATTATTATTATTTTTGGGTATTACAACCTTAAAAAATTTGGACATCAAAACCTTAAAAAAATTGGGCTTCCCCAAATCCCTACTCCCTCCTTCTTCTAACCCTCCTCAAATCATAACCCTAATCCCAGTATAGGAGCTCGGCGTCGTGAAGTCTGGGCTTCTCTCGAAGGCGACGGAGATTTCCAAACCCTTGGACTTGCCCGCTCTGCTGCTCGAACTTTTTGGAGTCGCCCGCCTTCTTCTTCTAGTAAAAGTTTTTGAGCCCCCATAAAAAACCTCTCCTTTCCTCTTTCATGGCTACTTCAATCCATCTCTCTCTCTCTCTTGTGCATATAAGAAATTTCCAAACCCTAACCTTCCCCAAACCCGAACCCTCGAAACCCCTCCCTATCCTCCGAACCCTAGATCATTCACACCAAATTCCCATCGTTAACCCTAAATTGGGATGCCTCCGACGGTGAAGAGGATGTCACGGAGGCCGATGTGAGGCCGTCGATGTTGGCAGGCTGGCCGTCGGTGTAGGAACGGTAACAACTTTAGACAATGATTTGTTGTTTCTATGATTTGTGTTGATTCTTCATTTTTTGGTTAATTCTTAGATTTGGAGACTACTGGGAGCGGCAGTGGCGGGGGGATCCAAAGGGTCAGCCGGTCGCCTGGGAGGAGAATGTCTGATGGACATGCTTATTCCTCGACCAGCGACAACTCAGGGCAGCAGCCGAGGAAGATGGTGTCGGCTAAGCTCATCGAAATAGTAAAAACTTTGATTACTCAGTAGTTATTTAAGTCCATTTTTTCATATCTTTGTCTAAGCTCTTTATCATGCATGCATCATATGTTGTTTTTGCCAACAAGAGTCTCAATTTGTACCTATGTTTTATTGACAAGTTGTGGGCTTCCTGTAAGTTAGTTCTAACATTCTCATGTGATCTGGCACTATAGAAGCCCTATATGATCAAGTGTTGTTACTATAAATTTGGTTGAAGTAATAACTTTGATCAAGAATTATCAAAACTGTCGTTATCCATACTTACAAGTTATAAGAAGTTCGATACCGATACTGCGACCTTGCTATTTTTTAATAATCTAGCAAAATTATATGGCCATATATATATATATATATATATATATATTCCAACATCCGGTCAATGTTTCTTTCTACGTGGCTTAAAGACCAATGGATTGGAATATGATACTTGTGATTGATATGAATATATTAGTACTCGTTATTGTTTTTATTTTATTTTTGAGAGAGTATTTGTCATTGTTTTAACAGAAACTGTTATGCTATCAGTATTACTATATAAAGGTTTGTAGCCAAAACAATAGATTACAAGTGAATTCTAATACCATAGGGAAAAATAATGGCTAGTAAAAATATACAACTTTTTGTTGAAAGTATGGAAATTCAATGTTTGATGAGTTAAGCTATTGTATCTTCTGTCAGTGCTCCATTTCCCCTATTTTAAAGCAAGAAGACGGCTTTTGGAAACTTAAATAGATATTTCTTCTAAATGACTAACTATAACCAGAGAAGACAAGGGGCAAAAAGTCACTTAAGTGGAAGGTGTTCATTTACTGTTCCTTAGACTTCTGATTGAATAAAAATAGAATAAAAACATGTAGTAGATAAATTTAGGCTGTAGATTATTTGTGTGTGACAATAAGTAGTTGTTCATGCCACTCTTTTCTGGCAAAATCTCAAACCCTTTCCTTTAAGACTTGTGTTAGTATTTGGCCCCTATTTTACGAAGTTGGATATGGGCGTAAATCGTATCGAAATGAAGCTCTACCATAAGGGTAGTGAACTTTATATTTTTAAGTTTCCTTGTATTATTTAAGAGCCAACATCAGGATATTTTTAAGTTTCCTTGTATTTTTAAGTTTCCTTGTATTATTTAAGAACAACTGATACTTCTTTATTGATGTTCTTGAGAGGGGAAATCAAAAGGTGTTAGAATGTGTAAAGAAAAGAATACGACTAGAACTAGAAACAAGCTAAGTAAATTTATACAATTATCATACAATTTCCCTCTCATTTCTCTCTATTTATATGAATACATGACTGATACGTTGTTGCTTCTTTTACAGGCAGTTGGTTGTTGTTAGTCTTTGTAACCAGCAGAGGTGCTATAAAAGCAAAACTTCAGAACCTGTCCATTTTACATGTATGTGTTTTATTCCTTCTGACGTCATAATCAAGAGAAATATTCACAGAGGTAAGAATATGAAGAGTTATCCAGCCTTGCAGGTCTGACGTGCCAAACTTGGTGTCAATTTTGTTTATATTCAAAAAGGAAGGATTGAGCATATTCATACCCTTTCTAAGTATTTTTTTCCATTAGGCTTTTAAGTTTTAACTTTATAGTGATGGATAGATCTGATGATCCACATTGGGACTGGATAATTGTGTCCAAGGAAATCATTGGAAATAAGTGCTTTTGTGAACACACTGGACATGAATAAATGTTTTTTATAACAATGATTATCTTGTGCTCTACGTATTAGAACAAATATCCTGCTAGTAAGAATATTATCTATTACAAAAAAAGAGAGATCTTAAGCCATGAATAACTTTCATTTTAGTTCTGGAGAATTGTTATTATGAGTGTTGCCTCCTGCATGCATCTTTTATGCTACTGTGAACACGCAATTTACCTGCAGCTCCTGATGTACATCTTTCATTTGGTTGCTACCTGGCTTCCATTTGTGATATTTTCCAAGTGACTAGCCGTAATTAAGAACACTCGAATCCATCTGATTATCATGTGTATTTTGAAAGCTACTCTCTTTGTTTTCTAGATATGGGCTTATGCGACGTTCCGGGGATTGCATAATAGGAACTTGGTTGGATACTGTCATATGTGGGCTGCTATTGGAACCCACAACAGTTTGATTCTAATGTTTGATATTCATTGGAGCTGAGTGGGGACGGATGATGGCTCACAATTTATAGCTGGATTACCATGAATCTAATTGGAACATGGACTCACCAACCAGCGGTGGGAATTGTTTTTTCAGTATACATCTACTCAAACGTCATCAATCTAATAGGAAGCATTCTGGAGTCTGGATGGGGATTCTGGTCTGGTATTAGATATAACTAATTCTGCTCTTCTAATAACTATACTTTAGTTTTCTTACAGTTGCTTTCTAGAAATCAAGACAGCTAGTTTGGAAAGACTGCTAATATATGCAACCTTGATTAACCTCCAGATTTCGTTGGGTGTCTTCTTGCATTTTGAATGTATAGCATTCTGTGGATCTATTTTTGCTTAAGAATCGGGTGCTAATTTTTCATGAGCTTTTCCTTCCTCCTTTCCAATATGGCATCTCTGTTGTGGAAGAGGCATCCAGGATTTTGGATCCAGGTGTATTAAAGCAACATAGTAGATATTGAATTCAATTGTTTGTGGAACTTTTTGCAGATCACGATCAAGATCCAGATCCAGATCCCCTGTTACTTCTGTAAGTCGCTCAATCTTATCTACAGTTATTTCTAAGAATATTCTTATATATTTCCCCTTAGAATAAAATTTGAAACTTAGGCAGTTGATATTTTCTTACATCATCAGCATCACCACCACTATCATCATATAAGTTTTTTATCCTCAAAAGATGGTTGACCATGTTACTACTAGTAGGAAATATGACGCCACTCTACTACTCAATGCAAAGTCCTAATTTTGACTGACTACATTTCCATGGGATAAAATAACCCGAAATTGATGTTTGTTCTTTAGGGCACTAAAATGCTGACATGTGAAGTGCAATACACTATTTTTTAGTTGGCTAAAACGTATTTCTGGTGTGATTTACAAGATTTGCCTCTTTTTGGTCTTTTGATTAAACTTGTTGTGCAGCCTCAAAACAAAAGATTGAGCAAAAGCCCGAAGAAGCGGAGCCCTAGCAGGAGCAGGAGTTCATCACGGTCTGGATTTCCTTTTGATTAATTACTTTGCTTTTCGTTGACTGCTGGTACTTTCTAGTAATTCCTACAGGGAAATGATATAATCTCTTATACAGGTAAAGTTCAATCTCGGCCAGCCAGGTTATCTCGGGTACCCTTTAAGAACATGGAAAAATCGGACTGCTGGTGGCAATATATTCTGGATAATTGTGGAGGTTTGGAGTTATGTTAGCTGTAGACAATGCTTATGAAGTATGAACTATGTCGGTTGTTACTTTATTTTGTTTTGGCAAACCTGTTTGATGTTTATTTATGATCAAAGTAAAACTGAAGTTATATTATGCATTAATAGCCACAACTTTATAGTCAATATTTCAAATCATTGTAATAAATGATTCAAAGTTTCGCAATAAAAGGGAAACAACTGAAGATATAGATATATTGATACAAATGAGCATAAAGGTATCTAGATGAAAGAGGTTGTAACTAAAAAATGGTGTCCCGGTGAAAGAATAGTCTTATTGCTGGGGCTGAGGAAGGTTGAAACTAAAAATAAATTGATCACACGATACTCCACCAATGTTTCATCTAGTGTGGATTCTTGTAACATTTAACTTTGTGAATAACTTTGTGAATAACCTAGCTATCGTCCCTGGAATAACTTTTAGTTGTACATTTATTGAAAAATTCGTTGAATTCTATGAAAGAAAGAACTTATTTAAGTAGCTAAATTTTCCTACTATTTTACTTATGATTCGTTTCTAAGAACAAATTGCGACTTTAAATAAGCCCCACAGAAACCATAAATAACCCTTGGGGTAAATTGCAAGTAGAATTCCTGAAGTATTCCTCTACTAGTTATGGTTACAAAAGTACAACATACATTCAAAATAGCTTATGTCAAACTCAAGTTCCTTTGCAAAGGTCCTGAAGGTTTTGTGAACTGAACCAGTTTAGGGACCAATTTAGGATTCAAGACACCCAACTATACCTATGATACTAACGTAGTAAATTAACTTGAGTTGACAAAGTTGACAGCACGGTGTGATCTGTGTGGCCATCCTGCCTCATTTACCTTGAGGAAGACGATAGAAAACACATAATTGTAGCTATGTTGATAATAGCCATAATTGAAGCAAATATTTTTATTAGGATGTGTTCATTATCGTCATCTCGACTGAAGAGTTAGACCATCTTCTTATTGCTTCATTAGTTTAAATATTGATAACATGAAAATTGAGTATTCACTGAAAGTTATCCATGTGTTTTACATATTTGGCACCCTAACAAATTTTTGATTGTTTTCTTGTCATTCGTTTTTAATACTATTTGTACTTACTCCAGTCTTCCCAAGCAAATATTATCATTGCTTTGCCCATGTGTTTATATATTTGGCAAGACTAATAGTAAGAGATCGACCCAAATCTTTCTCCATCGTGTGTAATCTTATTGTGTCCTCTGTGTTTTTATGAGTGTTCAAAATCTTTTACTATATATTTCTGTGGAGAAAAACTATATGTTTCAACGCAGATTAGTGGTCTGGTCTGCTAGTTCTTTCATTGTTTTCTCGGTCTTGTGTAGGTGTCATCCTAAAGAAAGCGAGAAAAATAGGGAAATGAAGGCATGGAAGTTTTTTTACAAGATGTCTTATAGACACTCTTGTTGTATTCTCAGATGACATTGGAAGTTTTTTTACTTTTCCATGAATCTGAGGTCCCAATTAACTTATAACTAACCATATTTCTGGTTTATTCATTTGTTTCCAGGTAGCCAATGCTGCTGGCAGCTATGGATGTGTGGATCGGTTTGTTAATGGATGTGGAAAATAAAATATATATGTTTTGGACTTGTGTAAAAAGTCGTAGATTTTATTTTGTCAATTAAGTGAATGCTTGCTGATGTAAAACTTGATGGGAACAGTGATGTAAGACTTGGATTTCGTTTTGTGAACAATGGGATATTGCCTTTAAATATGTTTTATAGAAATTGTTTTGTTAATGTTGCGGCTACGCTTTGTTAATGTTGCGGCTACCATATGCATTTTTGATTAAATAAAATAGTTCTGTATGAATTTTTGTTGTATATAAAATTCAATTATATATTTTATATATAAACAGGAAATTAGTAATTCCATAATAATTTAAACAATTATTAAGTTTTTTCGTACGATTACAGTACTTTTTAAAATTCCGTCCCTTATTTATTAGGACGAAATATATCTGTTACAAAAACTTATTTTTTGGGACAAATTAATAAACCGTCACACAAAAGCATAAATTTGAAAACTTTTGAGGCATTTTGCCTAACCGTCCTTTAACAGTAATTAGGACGGCAATATCCGTCCCTAAACTTTTTGCCACGCCACCCTAATGGGACTGGCCATTCCCGTCCCAAAGGTCGTCCCAAATATTTGTTGGGACGGTAATTGCAGTTTTTAAGACGGTTTTTTGTTGTCCCCAAAGGTCACTTTTTTTGTAGTGTATAATGTAAGGTATGATGTATCCTCCACTTTTGACGGAAACCATTCAATGTGCACCCCACCCAATTACTATATTGTAATGCACCCATCATTTCTTACGGAAACCGTCCCCCACTGACTGTCAACTCCTTTTATCGAACTTTTTTGATAAAAATAAACCCCTTCATTGTCTTCTTTCATGTACTCGCCCCCGCCGGCTGCCCCCTCCCAGCCGCGCGCACGCTCCCCGTCTTGCTCCCTCACCGGCTGCCCCCTCCCAGCCACGCGTGTGCCCTCAGCCGCACGCACGCTCTTCCGTGCCCCCCTCAGCGGCGGCAGCGACAGCAAGCGGCAACGACAACGGCGGCAACGACAGCAAGCGTCTGCGGCGGTGGCAGCAGCGGCGATGGCAGCAGTAAGTAGCGGCAACGGCTCGCCGGCGTGCGGCGGGAAGGGGGCGACGGGGGTGCGTGCGGCGGGAGGAGGGCAGCGGGGGCCACACGGTGGGAAGAGGGATAGCGGGGGCCACGCGGGGAAGAGGAGGAAGAAGAAGAATGAAGATATTTTGGTCATAAAATATTGGTCAAAGGAATTAGGGGTGAGCATTATTCGGTTTTTGACCGAAAACCGAACCAAATAAGAGATTCGGTTCGGTTTAAAAAAAATTCGGTTCGGTTTCGGTTTTGAAAATACTAAAATTTCTTATTCGGTTTCGGTTTCGGTTTTGGGTTTTGGTTTCGGTCTAAAACCGAAAACCGAATAAGAAAAATTAGTTACTATATATATATATATGTATATACTATATATACACACACATGTATTAATATATATAGGTATATACCGAATATACATATGTATATACTATAGGTATATACTAAATAAATTTAGGTATATTTTGTTACTATATATATTAACAAAAGGAATTGCAAATAAACCAAAAAATTGAATAAACCGAAAACCGAACCGATTTAATTCGGTTCGGTTATGGATCAATTCGGTTCGGTTTCGGTTTTGTTTATTCGGTTTTCGGTCCAATTCGATTTTCGGTTATTCGGTTCGGTTTGAACCGAATAAACCCAATGCTCACCCCTAAAAGGAATTGACCGTCGCTCATAGACGATTTCTGTCAAAAGTGGAAAGTTTCTTATATTATGGAATTGGATGGGTACACCTTGAATTTGGATTAAAAAAATTGGAATACAACTCAAAATTTCTCAAAAAGAAATTAGATCTCCCAGGACTTCTAAGTGATAAAAGAAATTAGATCAGTTCTTGTTCCAATTTTGATTACCTCCTTCTTCGCATATGTTTAAGACCTAAGCTATTCGATTTCTAAACCGTATTCGATTTCTAAACCGAATTACAGCTCCTGATGGTACATTGAACCCCACACATTGAACATTTTGCATTGTCAACTTCTGAAACATGCTTAAGATTTTCTATTGCATTAAATTAAGAGTAATGCTATTCGTACCTCCAAATTGTACCTCCAAATCATTCCTCCTTATATGGCAACTAACGTGGCATGTTAAATAATATTATGTGTCATGTAACATGGCAGATGACATGACAAATTTTAATCCAAAAAATTAATTACCAAATTTTTTTAATTTTAATTTTAATTTTAATTTTAATTTTAATTTTAAAATTTGTCATGTCAGCTGCCACATCAATGTCATATCAGTTGCCACTTAAGGAGGGATGGTTTGGAGAGACAAATAGTATTATTCTTAAATTGATAATCACAGCTTACAAACTAAACATCATGCATTTCTTTGCTAAATACAGATCTGAGTACTTCCAGATAATATAACAAAGGAAACCTATCAACTGCCGGTTACAGGTTCATATCAGTGTCGTGGATCGTGTCGGTACTTGTTTATTCGTGCATCATAGATCATAGCTACTTATTTCGTATCTGTGCAACATATAGTGCCAGTGTAGAGTTAACGGAATAAGTAATTCAGCCGTAATTTCCATTTACCTGTTATTTCAAAGACATGGTGTCAAAATGCAGGTTATATATAGGATAATGTGATGCAGGTGAACGTACGCTTCATATTAAAAAAGAAAGGAAAAAAAACCCCAAGTTTACACACAAGCTAAGGTATCATAATCAAAATGTAAGGAAAAAAAGTTCATAGAGACTATCCATATAAACTACATGCTATAACAAAAAAGGGGGAAAAAAAAGGAGCATAAAAAATCAACTTACTTCAAGAAGATGACTCTTCAGATATTCTGGAGACAAAATAACTGGAACTTGTTTCTTCCGATATTGAGATTATTCCAATAGAGTGACGACAGTCGACAGATACTATGAACTCGACTCCTCTAGATATCCAAGATTTCTCTAACCTGACAGTGTGATGTAACAAAACATAGGTGCTTCGAGTCACATCCTACATATCCATTAGAGATTACTTCAATTGATTCCAAATCAACATCTGGTGCTAACTCTTCTTTAGACATTATTACTCCGAGACTCTTCTCTCTGTTTGATGAAAAGAGGCATGCTGACCATCAGCCCATCCCAATTCATCGTAAATTTGTTAATCAATTTGTAGATGACTTCATGTTCTACTGAATTCTTCCTCTAGAACTAGACATGTTGTCAACCTCATCAAGGAAAACAACACTGGGGGTAGTTTGTAGTTTTACTTGTGATTTCATCATGAGAAAGATATCAGTTCTTCAAGTGTAGTGGTAATGTCGAACTCACACATAGAAACTGGTAGGAGAAATCCTTTGCTTTCATGCAAACTGAGGCCGAGGCATTCCAAACTTGGGAGTTTGGAAGGTGATGAATGCCTATAAGCTCTATGATCTGAAAGTATAAAGAGAAGAATGTGTTTCAACTTTCAAGGTCACCAAATGAATGCCCCCCTCTAGCCCACTACCCCCCTACTCCTCTACCTCTCAGGCAAGACAAGCCTTATCTCCGTACATACGCACCTTTAGCAATGTGGCTCCGACCATAACCACTTTTGTGGCTGAACTTGGGAATCATTCGCCTTACTTAGCTTTCGACGAAGCTAACAAAGCCTTTGTCGAAGCTAACCCTTATGGATCAGCTTATGGCGATGCTAGGTTTAATGTAGCGTCTGGTGAAGCTTGTAATGTCTCACTCCATGCGGTACATTTAGATAGTTTGTTGGCTCGAAGGACCGTTTGGACTTGAATTCAGACGGAGGTATTATTCAGAGATATGCTAGATCGAAGTAGATAGACATTTCTTTCTAGTAGGTGATTTTGATCCTTATCTCCTTGTTAATTGATGCTGCATATGTTTAGTTATTTATGCCATGAGTTTTGTTACATGCTAATAAAAAGAAAAGAACCAAGATAGAAGATAGTAATTATTTTATTGTCAACTTACTGCATAGAACATGGAATATTAACATAATGTTATAGACTTGGGTTTTTATATTATTGTTATAAGACAAGGTTTATTATACTGCAATTATTATATGGAATATAGTGTTGTAGTTTCAAAAGAATGTAAACATGTAAAGGCTTGGGACCGTTGGATAGACAAGGTAGAAATTCCTGGAATTGTAAGAATGAAAGTGCGAACGATGGCTCAAGAAATGTGGTATTGAAGAAGACGTGTATAGTTATTTCAGTTTGTGTACCATACATATGCTTTACAGTTTAACTGTTCATGCATTCTTGGACAACTTGTGTACAACGGCCATCGGGATACCGGGACCGATTATGTCTAGGAGGAACAGGAATGCCATGTTGAAGAGCTAGCAATGGATTTTGCAGGACCTGTAGTAGTCAAATTGAAGGGTGCGACACAATATGAGGTGATTCAAAAACTTTCAATGGATGCTAACTACCCGGGCTAAAGGGGACTCGTCTAATCCAAGATAGTCCAAGATAACGTATCGTTAGTGACCTTCATATAAATCTAATTATGATGTCTTCGGTTCGCAGAAAAGAATATGATAAGCATTGTTTACAGGGAAGGACAATCAGCTATAGGAAAGAATCATCGTTTAGTGATATGTAATGTCTTTAGATTAATGCATTATGAATCTTAACAATTGTCGCATAGAAGAGACCTTAATACATTATATATATTTTGTGAAAGCTAATGAATGTCTTATGCAAGGATACGCTTATGATATATTTTTATATGATGAATAATATCGTTGTATTGAGAGAAAATGATGGTAAGTATTGGGTAAGACAAACTTTAAGAAATATAGTTCCCATCGATTTTTCTTTCCGGTGTTTGAAAATGCCAAAGAAATTGAAAGGGAAAGTTAATACTTAAAGGTGAGAAAGTGAATCATTGTTTAGATGGATGGAACACTTTTATTTAAGGCCTCGTTTGGTTCGTGGAATCAAGGGGTTGGGAAAGGAAAATCATTATTTTCCTATATTTGGGAGCCAAGAATTGAGGAGGAAAGGAAAGTGATTCCCAATGGAAAGAAAATTAGGGGAGAAAGTGGTTTCATCCATCCAAGCAAGGATTCACTTTTCCACCTTTAAGTATTCACTTTCCCTTCCAATTTTTTTGGCATTTTCAAACATTGGAAAAAAAAATTGATGAAAATTTTAATTTTCCAAAGGAAATAAAATATTAATGAAATGATTTCCTTTCATTTCTATTCCGTGAACCAAACCAGGCCTACCCCCCCCCCCCCCCCCCAAATTTCTTTCCATTGGGAACAACTTTTCTTTCCTCCTCAATTCCTTTGACACCAAAATATAGAAAGTCCAACCAAACATAGGAAAGTAATGACGGGTGAGATGAACGAAGACACAGAGTCCATTGCGAATCATAACAATACCAGAGTAGCTGATTTAACATGCTCTTTTAATTCTAGCAACTATATGATGTATTTACTATTTATTATGACTTTAGCAACTTTGTGAATTACAGACTTCACAGTATCTCTTGAAACAAAGTAGTGAAAAATCTTGCTATTTTATTGTAACAGTCTGTGACATGCGATGTCTGATGAGAAATTGTTGTGCTTAGTATTATGTGATGTCTGTGAATCTCAGTATTGCGTGATGTCCTACAATTTGTATGTGATAATAATTGTCCTACATTTATGTTCATTTTTGTTTATTTTTGTCTGTGATAAAAAAGGTCATCTGAGCCGAGTCAAATTGAACCAGATCGGTCAGTTTCAAAATTGAACCGACCAGGTGGTTGGTTTGGTTTGGCTGTAATTATTTCACAACCAATTTGCTTTAGTTCGGCTACGGTTGTGATCAAATAGATCGAATACCGACCGATATATGAAGTTAAAATTTATCCTATAAGCATCCTCAACCGCAAATAATAATAAAAATGAAAGAAAAGTAGTCTAAGAAAAGGTTGTTCTACCGAACTCAGTTGGTTTTTGTGGTCAGCGAAAAGAGATATACCATCATTGGCTAGGCGGACGGTCTCGAAATCGAACCGCGGAGGAGGTGTGAGTGCGTACATAAAAATTGAGGACAGTGAGCCCAAATGACATACAATGCAATGTGCACAAAATTTAGTGCGTTTAGTGACATCGGAAAAAAAAAAATTCCAAAAATTTTTAAAAAAGAACGTGGTATTTGCAAAATGTCAAAGTTGGAAAGCACGTTGACCATAACGGCTCCATAAACGGAGAGGAGAGCAACGGCTGAGTGAACCGAACCGTCAAACGTGAAACGTCAACTAAAGTTGGCCGAGGACGCGCAACGGAAACACGGCAGGTTGCTTCCTTGTCCACGTGTCCCCTCAGAAACTTCCAAAACTACCCCTCCCATTCCCTCGTCCATATATTCCACACCACAAGCAGCAGCTCACCATTAATTCCAACCTCCCCAACCCCAAAAAAAATAAAATAATAATAACCTCCGCAAGGAGGAAGAAGAAAGAAGAGGAGAAGAGAAGAGAAGGGGAGGAGGAAAAAGTCGCCGAATAATTCCCCGAACTATTCCCCCTTCCTCTCCCCAAAAAAAAATCAAAAAAGAAACAAAAAAAGAAGGAAAAAAAAAAAACGCCGGCCATGGCAACGGAGGTGCTGCGTCCCCACGACTGCTTAGTCCGGCCGGTCCCCTCCTTCCGAAACCCTAACCCTAGGCCGAGGAAGAGGCGGGAGGGCTCGCCGAGGCCGCCGGCGAAGAGCCACCGCCAGCTGCAGCCGGCGACGGCGATGGCGACGGCGATAGCGACGGGCCACGTCACCATCCTCAGGAGAGGAGACCCCCTCCTCGACGCAAACACGAAGACGACGACGACGAAGAAGAAGAAGGAGACGGAGAGGAAGAAGCGTACGGGGGGTTCGGATCCGGCCGTGCCGGTGGTCCCGAGGCAGATCCGGCTGGTGGCGCCGGCGGGGGACGTGTACGCGGGGTCGGCGTGCTCGATGTCTCCGTCGCCGAGGAAGGTCCCGCTGCCGAGCTTCTCGAGGAGGAGGGAGGGACCGGTCGGCGACCGAGGACCTCCGCCGCTTGCTCCGGCTAGATTGATTGATGTAAAAGTAAAATAAATTTGTGCTTTGTTTGGGGGGTTTAAATGAAAAAGAAGAAGAAGATGTTTAGAGAGAGAGAGAGATGACGAGGAAGAAGGAAGTCGAGTTCTTTAGTTATTTTCTTCAGATCTGTCAACCGTGTAATTTTTTTAAAAGACGGAAAATGATGGTAATTTGAAGAAAATTAAGGACTTGATTGAATGTATGACAACATTTTGTAAGAAAATTATGGGCTTCTGTGGCATGATTGCTTGTTAAGTTTTTTTTTTTTTCTTTTCTTTTGAGAAATTTTGAGTGGCATTCCATTTTTGTTTACCATATTTACAGTGCACCCGACAAGTTTACAACAATGTAAGATACCTCCCACTTTTGACGTTTTTCGTCCAATATGGACGGTCAACTGGGTTGATCCAAATTTTTGACAAAAATACCCCCGACCTGTTGTCTTCTTCACCGTGTCTCTCGTCCCGCTCGCCGCTGCCCCCCCCCCCCCCCCCCCCCCCCTCCACCTTGCTGCCCCCCTCCCCGACCTCGCCGTCCCCCACCCCTCCCCGATCTCGCCGACCTCGACGCTATTCAGACAACCATCCTGGAAAGAACATCACCCAAACACAAATGATAAAAGTCTCCATTTTTCCTCTATAATAATTACACAGAGAGAAAGAGAGTCAAGGAAGAAAGGAGAAAGGCATGGTGGATCTAGAAAGAAAAGACTCCTCCCTAAAGTCTAGACTGACCTCCTCCTTGATGGCGGCGCTGAGGAAGCGCCGGACGTGGGTCTCCCTCTACTTCTTGCTCTACTCCCTCCTCCTCTCCTCCTCGTGGAACCTCCTCCTCTCCATCCACTCCTCGCCATGGCCGCCACCCTCGCCGTCGCCACTCAAAATTTCGACCGTCCCCGCCACGCTCGTGAGGGCTCGGCATGGCCGCCGCCCTCGCTCGTTGAGAGGAGGTTGGATTTATTCCTAATTGCCGCCGCCCTCGCCGTCGCCACTCAAAATTTTGAGTGGCACCTCCTCCTCGTGCCACTCAAAATTTCGGCCTCCTCGCCATGGCCGCCGCCCTCGCCGTCGCCGCGTCCCCGCCACGCTCGTGAGGGCTCGGCTAGGTCGGGGGAGGGGGGGGGGGGGGGGCGTCGAGGTCGACGAGATCAGCAAGGTCGGGGAGGGGGGCAGCAAGGTCGGGGACGGGGGCAGCAAGGTCGGTGAAGAAAACAACAGGTCGGGGGTATTTTGTCAAAAAATTTGGGTCAACCCAGTTTACCGTCCATATTGGACGAAAAACGTCAAAAGTGGGAGGTATCTTACATTGTTGTAAACTTGTGGGGTGCACTGTAAATATGGTAAACAAAAGTAGGGTGCCATTCAAAATTTCTCTTTTCTTTTTAATCTTGGCTTAATTGTTAATGGATTATTTCCAAAACTTTGGAATCACTAATTAAGCAATAATATTATGGTTTGAATGAACTATATAATCCATGTTCATTAGTTATGTGCTATTATTGACCTAATATCTTGTTGATTATGTGGATTTTGCTTTTTTTTCTGGTAAGACTTCAGGTTTTGTTGGACAATCTGATCTCTTAATTACTTAATGTTGGTTACCAGTTTATATAGGTTGCTTGCTACGTTTCCGGGGAAATGATATTTGCCATCGTATCGTGTCTGTATCCTATGGGTTTCTAATTATTTATCTATCTGAAAATGCTTGTATCGTCTCGTGTCCTTAAGCCATATTAGTGTCTGTTTTCGCGCAACATAGGTTATTTGTATATTGGTTCCTAGATTTTCTAGTAGGAGCATGATAACTATTGGATTTTTCTTGTATAAAAGTTTCTCAAATTTTGTCGATTTTATATAAGCTCCTCTGGAATGCTCTAAAATTTTGCTTCTTTTCAACATAAGTCATTTACATTTGTTTAAGTTAAACTAACTTAACTCTAAATTAATTTTAACCATATCACGTAAATGATAATTTTGTCCTTAAAATTTGGTGTGATGTTTGGTGGATTTGAGAAGATCAGAGGAAGGAGAATAGCCAAGAGAAGTGGGCCATCGACAAAGGGAGGGGAAGAGGATGAAATGGTGGTTGAGGAAGAAAGCACGAGGCAGTGGCAGAGATAAAAATTCAACCCAAGATGGGTGGGCTGAAGCGTCATCGAATTCATATGAAACCAAAAACCAAAAAGAAAAACATATGGAAAAAAAAATCTAAATTTTTTTAGGAGGGACTGGATTCCACCTTAGCCCTAAGGTGGCTCCACCCATGGCAGAAGGGTCATTTGTGTTGGAGTATAGATTTATAGATTTGAGTATTTTGGTTTTTGGGTTTATAGAGCTTAGGTTTGTTGTGTTTGAGAACGGAGGAGGAGGTATGGATAGACGAAGGAAGAGAAAGGTGGTACGAGTTATAGCGGAGGTGATTAGAAGGATAAAAAAAAGGGGCAGAATGGTAAAATACATGACATCTATTTAACTTTTGATATTGACGACCTGTACTTTTGAACAATATTCTTGATAATCCAAAGGTTTTCTTTTAAATAATAAGATTTGAGAAGGTTATTTCAAATAAAGGCAAATTATAAGGGCACAGCCTTTTTTACTCGGGGCTAGCCAGGATTAGGGCTAGCCAGGATTAGGGCTAGCCAGGTTGGGAGGAACTTTTACTAGGGCTATCCAAATATTCCACTCAGGGGGCTGTCCAAAGCCCACAGCCCCCCATACCCAAAAAATCACTCTCATTTCTAAATTTCACTCTCTCTCTTCACAAACCCTAGTTTTCTTCTTCTTCTTCTATCCATCTTCTTATTCTCCACCATTTCCATTCTAACATCTTCATCAAAAACCTAATTTTTTTTCTCATCATCATCATCTTCTTCTCCACCATTTCCATCATCACCATCTCCATCAAAACCTAGTTTCTTCTCTTTCCCAATTTCGATGACACCCAAAAAATTAAATAAACCCTAAAATGTATGAAAATAAAGGTTAAATACTTCTTTCCTCACAAAGAATGCATGAAAATAAATCCTAAATGCATATTTTACTCTATTATCAAGATTAAAATAAACCCTAACATATTTTTTTCATTCGGGAATGTCGACTTTAGGACTGTCAGAAATTGTGGCAGTCCTGAAAAGGAACTTGCTGTACAGCAAGTATCTTTCAGGACTGCCACAATTTCTGGCAGTCCTCAATATGTCTAGGACTGCCAGAAATTGTGGCAGTCCTGTTGTAGAACATGTCCCTTTCAGGACGGCCATAATTCATGGCAGTTCTTATTACTTCTAGGACTGCCAGAAATTGTGGCAGTCCTGTTATACCTCGAGTCTATTTCAAGACTGCCACAATTCCTGGCAGTCCTTATTACTTCTAGGACTGCCAGAAATTGTGGCAGTCCTGTTGTACATCGAGTCTATTTCAAGACTGCCACAATTTCTGGCAGGCCTCAATACTTCTAGGACTGTCAGAAATTGTGGCAGTCCTGATATGAATCCAATTATTCTACAACTAGGATTTCTTCCATAGTTTTCTTCTAAAACTAGGATTTCATGCATAATTCTTCTATTAATAAAGAAAAATTGGTTAATAGACTAATAGATTAATAGATTTGATAGATTTGATAACCCAATTTCTTCTACAACTAGGATTTCATCATAATGTCCAAACAAGAAGAAAATAAAATAAAATAGGGTTTGGAGAAAGAGATCTGAGAAATTAGAAGAGAGCAAAAAATCAAAATAAACTAGGTTTGCAAAAATTGATGTTCTTGTTTTTTTTTCTTCTTCTTCTTCTTGTTCTTCTTCTTCTTTTCTTCTTAAGGAATGGAGAGAGAGGAAAAAAACAAAAATTAGAACACTTATCTTTTATACCTACTACTTGGATAGCCTGAGTAATTTTTTCAGTGGCAAACTTGTAAATAATGGAAACAGTCACTTGGACAGCCCGAGTAAAAAAGGCCGTGCCTTTATAATTTGCCCAAATAAACCATTTGAGAGGCTCATATCTAAAAACGAATTCTTAAACAATCTATATTGTGACCTTTTCAATGTACAAAATGTTAGAATTGATGTTGCAAGCTCTGAAGTACGGAATGGATTCATGGAAGACATGGATTGAGATCCTCTCCTCAGTGTTCCTAAGGAGAGAGAGTTGAAACTCAAAAGTTTTGAAAGTTTTGAACTCTCTCGTCCAAACTCAAAAGTCTTTTCCGTTAGATGGGAGTATTTCCACGATATTTCCTTGTGACAGCAACCATATGAATCACACTTAAGTTTTTATATCATCAGAAATTTTTACATGAAGCATCAAAGTTTTGTGAAATTAAGCTGAAAGGAAAAGTTTTGTAAAATTGTAAAGCAAGAACTGAAACGTCCTATACTATGACATTTTTTAGCAAACTTTCTATGGTAGAATATTTTTCTTGATACTGAGAATTGGTTTCCCATTTACTAGTTAATAACATTAACACCTAACTAAACTAACAACAAATCAAAGAAAACGACGAAGGTTACTTTTAACACAAAATTTTCCCTACAAATGGACGTATTCCTTACATTTTTTATTTTTGTTTTATTGAAAACGCTCATAGGTTGGACATATCTTGTGTAAAAAAATGTCTACCATTGAGTGTTTAAAAAATAAATTTTTTATTCTTTATATATATATATATTATATAATATATATATATATATAATATATATATATATATATATATCTATATATATATATTTGAAAGAAGGTAATTGTGGCGAACATTCCACTGGAAATCGATCTCCTGACCACTCGGACCGCATGCCTCACCACTACCACTAGCTAGAGGGTCATTCACAATATATATTATATATAATATATATATATATCGCATAAAAAGTTCATTTTTAATCTTGGCTTAATTGTTAATGGATTATTTCCAAAACTTTGGAATCACTAATTAAGCAATAATGTTATGGTTTGAATGAACTATATAATCCTTGTTCATTAGTGATGTGCTATTATTGACCAAATTTATTTGTTGATTCTGAGGATTTTGTGCTTTTTTCTGGTAAGACTTCACGTTTTGTTGGACAATCTGATTTCTTAATTACTTAATGTTGGTTACCAGTTTATAGGTTGCTTGCTACGTTTCAGGGGAAATGATATTTTCCATTGTGTCGTCATTCGTGTGTGTATCCTATAGGTCTATCCGAAAATGCTTGTATCGTCTCGTGCCCTTAAGTCATATTAGTGTCTGTTTTCATGCAACATAGATTGCTTGTATATTGATTCCTAAATTCCCTAGTAGGAGCATGATAACTATTGGATTTAAAGTTTCTCAAATTTTGTCCATTTTATATTAAGCTCCTCTCGAATGCTAAGGCATTTAGTTAGCATATGTTTTAAACTAACTTAACTCTAGAATTAATTTTAACCATATCACATAAATGATAATTTTGTCCTTAAAATTTGGTGTGATGTTGGTGGATTTGAGAAGATCAGAGGAGGGAGGAGAATAGGCCGGAGAGTGGGTCATCGAGAAAGGGAGGGGAAGAGGATGAAATGGTAGTTGAGAGAAAGAGAGAGGAGACAGTGGCAGAGGTAAAAATTCAACCTAGAATGGACTAGGTTAGGCTGAGGTGAGCTGAAACGTCATCAAACTCATATGAAACCAAAAAACCAAAAGGAAAAATATATGGAAAAAAAATAATCTAAATTTTTAGGAGGGGCTGGAGCCCACCTTAGCCCTAAGGTGGCTCCGCCCATGACAGGAGGGGCTTTTGTGTTGGAGTATATATTTGAATATTTTGGTTTTTGGGTTTATTGAGTCTAGGTTTGTTGTGTTTGAGGATGAACGAACGAAGGAGGTAGATGGATAGACGTAGGAGGAGGAGAGAGGTGTTTCGAGTTATGGTGGAGGTGATTAGAAGGATAAAAAAGAGAGGCGGAATGGTAAAATACATGACATCTATTAACTTTTGATATTGACCACATGGACTTTTGAACAATAATCTTGATAATTCAAAGGTTTTCTTTTCAATAATAAGATTTGAGAAGGTTATTTCAAATAAACCATTTGAGAGGCTCATATCTAAAAAAAATTCTTAAACAATCTATATTGTGACCTTTTTAATGTACAAAATTGGTAGAATTGATGTCGCAAGCTCTGAAGTACGGAATTGATTCATGGAAGACACGGATTGAGATCCTCTCCTTGGAGTTCCGAATGTGAGAAGAGTTGAAAGATTGGTAAGTTTTGAACTCTCATTATAAACTCAAAAGTTTTTCCATTAGATGCGAGTATTTCCACGATGTGACAGTAACCATATGAATCACACTTAAGTTTATTATATTATCAGAAATTTTTACAGGAATCATCAAAGTTTTGTGAAATTTAAGCTGAAAGAAAAAGTTTTGTAAATTTGTAAAGCAAGAACTAAAACGTCCTATAGTACGACAAATTTTTTAACAAACATTCTATGGTAGAACATTTTTCTTGATACTGAGATTTAGTTTCCCATTTACTAGTATTAATAACATTAACGACTAACTAATTTAAACTAATAAAAAAATTAAAGAAAACGTTGAAGGTCATTTTTAACACAAAAATTACCCTACAAATGGATGTATTCCTTACAATTTTTTTTTTTAATTTTTATTTTATTGAAAAACGCTCATAGGTAGGATTATGAGGCTGATTATAACCATCTGCTTTGCAAATTTCTAGCTGAAGATCACTAAGCAGTTTCATGCATCAGAGTTGCTGGCACCTGGTGAGCGCACACACAAAATCTTGTACCAGACTTCTGCCTCCATAATTCACAAGCCACAAGCCGAAACCGAAAAACCTCAATGGCCTAATCCTCACCAACCGATGAAGACAGGGTCCATCCAAATAAATGCAGGCACAAGGAGTTCCCTCAAGAGTAAAAAAAACATGCAAAGGCCAAGCCAGAAAATTTTCATTTCCATCTCAAATGTGCAAAATTGCCAACTGAAATAACCACAAATATTTGCTACACTGCTGCTAGCCCCTGTAGATTCCATTAAAGCTCAGTTCACTGTGTTGGTTAAAGAGTCGCAACACAGCACTCAAAATCTCTGAAAATAAGTATCACAGATAACCACCATCATACTTTGAGTAATCTTTTCAGAAAATAATTTGAATCTTATAAAGCAAGAAGGCAGCAATATAATATCGCAAAACACAAAAACTAAAATCTAACGGGCAGCAAATTTTACTAAGTTACATTCAAAATATGGATTAACAGAAGCTCAAAAGGTCGTAGATTTTCTTGTCAAGTTGCAACTTATTGCTCAAATTCTTTTCCACTCAATGAATTGAAGGGATTAGTGCACTGTACTGTCGGAATTGCACAAATCTTTAATGGCAAGCTCACTTTCGGGCCTGTGCACACAGCTAAGTAGGTCGCTAAACTTCTGGCCAATTTAGGTGAACGGCTCAATTTCATAAAAAACTCACCTATCCGCATGGAGGATCAGTGAATCGATTAAGACTTGATTATGGCTTGAAAGGTGCAAATACTACCACTGAATTGTGCCCTCCGAATCCAAATGAGTTAGAAATGGCTACATATAAAGAATAACCAAAAAAAATCAGGATTGGTTTGTGCACATTAAATTCAAATCAAAGCTATTATAACTGTGGGCCTTTGCAACTCACCAACATTCACTTCATGCTGCTGCTTTTTGTTTGCAACTGTATCAAATTCAACAGCAGGCTCTGGGTCCTGCAGTTGACAGAATAGCAATACAGTATATTAGTTTAATGAAGAGACCAGTCATTGATGTCATCGCAGATATGGATGAGAATATAAATGCGTACTTAATGAACTCAGGGCAACATATTTCTCTATCTTCCTGTCCAAATGCCAAACCACTTAGAAGCCTCCAGATGTCACTTCAAGCGTAGTAGAATATGTAATTGCCCAAACTATTATGTCTCAGGGCCCAGATCTTCCAACTTCAATTTGTTTGCTTTTAGTTTATGTCAGTGACAGATGGGGCAGTTTTTTGTTTTTTGTTTTTGTTTTCCATTTGCTTAACTTATTAAATCAGTTAATTTCTTCAATAGATTTGTTCCATGTAACTACATTACTTTCTAACATGGTACATCAAAATTGTTATTAAGGGCCATGAAGAAGCTGAATCGCCAAAAAAATGCCGACTACTCTCACCAATTAGATTGAAACCAGGTCCATAACTGACAATTGAAGAGCTGCATACTTACAAATTGGTTTATTGAAGGATGAAGCCACCCAGTAGTTATGGCTTTGATTGTGGCAATGGCCTCCAAACCTCCAGAAGCACCAAGGCAGTGCCCGATTAAAGACTGAGGATGGAGGCATGGGAGAAAGGAACCAAGTATTAGCATTCTTTCAAACAGTAAGAAATAAAAAAATTGAAAGCAATAGGATAATGAATCCCGGGAACACAAATTGAAAAGTACAATCTTGATACCTTAGTTGCATTGATCTTGATCTCCTTTGGGTTCTTAAAGACTTGTTTTATAGCCTTCAACTCAGCCAAGTCACCAGCAATTGTAGAAGTTGCATGAGCATTTATGTAGTTAACCTGGACACGTTTCAAAATACAAGGTGTTAGTATGTACTGTGATCACAGGAGTCCCATGTTTGCATATGGGAAATCTGCCTTGAAATTGGTAAATCACATTCTCAATCTAAAACAGGTTTCATATTGTATTCCCATTGCTCTGCACAAGATAATTGCTAAAAATACTACCCCCTATGTAAAGAAGAGCAGAAGGATATAACCTGTGATGCTGGATATCAGAATTTGCTTTGGAATCAAGTTAACTAATATGCTTCTGATCCATAATCATAGTTTAAAAGTAAATGGATGTCACATTTTCTCCGTGATATATCATAATCAATGAAGCATATACGTGGGATGCAGACAACATATGGACACAGATACAGCTTCATATTTTAGGATATGGACATGCCAGCTTTGGGAAACTATAGATACAAACATATAGTTGAACAAAAACATATAACTGCAGGACAGATGCAACCTATACCGTATATATTAAATGAGAGGGATCAAAGAACAAAAACAGCTATGGTAAACTAGCTAGGAAGCAACCAAAGAAATATAAAGGGAGCAGAAAGTACAAATGGATTCAAACATATGATTACAAACATAATGTGTGTGTGTGTGTGTCATCAGCTCAAGTGGTCAAGACCTGAAGACAAAAGACCCGGGAAAACAGGTTGGAGGTTCGAATCTCCCTGGACACGTTATGCCTTAAATATTAAAGGGGATAAGCCGGTAGCGGTTGATTGAGAGCCGAACATGGACGAGCGGTATACCTAGACAAGAGGATTGTAATTGTAGTACCAAATGTCAGTCCGAGTAGAACATGCGATGGAGGTCGGCATAAGCGGTGGATCAAGGATGCATCAGATGCAACATTCTAGAATCGGCAATTAAGACCCGCCTAGGCCGGGTGGAGACGATGGTGTAACAAGTCCCGGACTTACCATATATTGTAATACAATTACCTTGCCGCAAATATATATATATATATATATATATATATATATATATATATATATATATATATATATATATATATATATATATATTCATGCTTTTATAAGTAAAAACTAGAAGTCTACATTTCTACAACATAATAATTAAATAACTTTACTCTGGAAACGATGTAGCTTAAGTATAAAAGTAGAGAGCTTGATTTCTAAAACAAAAGTAAGAAAGCTATATTTTAAAACATAAGGCCATGTCCAATGACTTGCACTAGAAAGTACCCAATAAAAGTACCAAAATACACTCAAAAAAAAATTGAAAATACAAAATAAATAAAATTTTGGGTACTCATGCGGTCGGTACCTAGGAGTACCCAAGGAATACCAATACCAGTACCCGATACGGATATGCCTTCCTAGATGGAGTACCAGTGCTTCATAGCTACAAACTACATAACAGTATAGCACAATCAAATGTATGAAGAATTTCCTCACAAAGACGACCTCAACAATAATCAAGATAATGCACCATATAGGATTGGGTTTTGAGAGGCTAAATAAATAGTTCATTTGCTGATATCAGTGTAGGTCCTAAGCAGACCCACGCTGGAGTAAGCTGCTATCTGCCATTTATCATATGCTAAACCAAGATTTCTTCAGGATCATATAACAAAGTGTAACTGAGTACACCACTATCATGCCCCGAGTAAGGGGGTTGTTTCGGATGGCCCTACTTCATATATCATTATCAGGGAAAGCAAGGGTAACCTCAACTGTAATGTTACAGCCATGATGCGATGATGCGTGCAGCCATTATTCCAAAAGAAAAGCTTTAGAAACTATTGCGGATATATGCAGTGTTTTTAGGAGTATTTATATTTTCCTCATGTTTCTGAGACTTCAATAAAAAGAAGTGTCGCATCATTTGTGATGAAAAGTGTGCAAGTTGATAAAATCTTAGACGTCAAATTCTACAGTTTTGAAACTGCTAAACATGCCACAGAACTCACCTCTTCAGATGCCACACCAGCATCTTTGAGACTTCTTTCGATGCAAATTGAAACACCAAGTCCATCAACTCTGGGATCCGTCATGTGATAGGCATCACAATTAACAGCACCACCCAAAAACTCAGCAATGATTGGTGCGTCACGTTTCATTGCATGTTCTAGGCTCTCCAATACCTTTATAAGTCACCACATAACACAGTAAGCAACCAAAACTAAAAGTCTAAAACCTAATAAGGGGCATCAATAGAAACATTTCCTCAAAGAGCATACCTTTCTACAAACGAAACATTTTGAATTATCTATTTATCAAAATCATGTTGAACCATTTTAATGTTGAATGCAGAATAATTTCCATGCCCAAATAAAGTTAATTTCATATTGTAGAGGATGAAGACATTTGGAAAAAATAAAGTGGCACTAAAGATCAGATTGTATCAAATTGTAGTTGGTTTAACCAATTCAGAATGAAAAATTCTAGTACGAATTTCAGTTTCTCCAAATATGCTAAAAGCAACTTAACGTAGCTAAATCTACATAAGTCAAAAATTACAACAATTGTCAAAAAAGTGCATTTCAAGCAGAATCCTCCAGTTAAACTTCAAATTGAACTTGATTTACCCCTACATTGGTGTCTCTGGGATATACTTACTCAATTTTGTTAAGCCTGAAGCCTTAGGACTATGTCAACCTACCTACTATTTAATGGGATAAACTTTTGCCTAGTTGTCTATTTTTTCTGTCCACATTATGTTTTTTTCAGGCCCTCACTATCATATCATTTTAACTTGCTCTGTACGGCAAATCATTTTGCACCAACACCTCTTTTTCTCATAGCACAAGAAGTACATTCCTATCAACTCCCAGACTTCCAGTACGGTCATTAACTTCTGGGCACCTAGCTGACGTCTACACCTTCATATGGCAAATTATAATTCCTTGACCTTTCTTCAACTCTTGCTTAGAATACGTCTTCCATCAATCCATGACCCTCGGCCAATGTTAGTATGTTACAAATTATTTTGTTAATATGATTTCAAGATGCTTTACATTATGAAAAAGTACAGCATAGAGATCAAATTAGCAAGGGAAAACATCATGCACACCTATCAAGAATTTTCTCAACAGAACAATTTATTGAAAAGGAAATCTCAAATGACATACCAATACACCAGCACCTTCTCCCATTACAAAGCCATCTCGACCTTTGTCCCATGGCCTTGATGCAGTTTGGGGGTCATCATTCCTCTGGGATAGAGCTCTGCAGGCAACAAACCCTCCAAGTCCAATAGGAACAATTGCAGCCTCAGTTCCACCAGCAAGCATTATATCAGTCTCACCTCGGCGAATATGGTTTGCAGCAGCAAAGAAGCAATAATTTGAGGTAGCACAAGCAGTTGAAATTGAATAATTGGCACCCATGAATCCTATATCCATGGCAAGCAGAGCAGAACCCATGTTTGTTATGGAATAGGGGATGAAAAAGGGACTGATTTTCCTGTGACCTTTATCTACAAGATTTTGAACACTATCAGAAAACATTGTAAGTCCACCCATGCCTGCTCCCACAATAACACCAGCTCGAACTTTGTCAATCTGTCAAAAGGAAATGAAGCATAATAAGACAAGAAAAGAGGAAGTTGGATGCTCTAACCAAAGAACTATAGGGCTTAAACAAAGAACATATTCTTTCGTGGATATGCACCAGTAAATGATTTAGATTACAGATTTAGATAGAGGTTGAACTTGATACCCATCTTGTATGTGCACAGCCCCCCTACTCACTATACTAGCACAACATAACCCACGACTTCTTTTCAAGTATATGAATCACAAAACAAACGAATCAAAAGAGTATTATACCACTGGACATCTTTAAATGCGTTGAAATAGATCAAGCACTAAATCCACGAAAATGGTACTAGCAAAGCAGGTGCGGTAGCATACATGTAGAAACATATTTACTGTTAAAGAAAACTGATGTTCTTACACAAGGCAAAACTTCATAATCTACAAGCCATATATAACAAATCAGAATTGAAAGAAGAAGAAAAAAACACACCCATATATCAGCTGCATGCAATCAAAACCAGTAGCTGACATTTAATTTTCCCTTACAAATCATATTGTACTTAGTAATGGATATTTCACTTAGTTTGTAGGTATCGAAGTATTATATTCTTATGATTAAGCAATAAATTGTCTAATCCTCCTAATTCTACACAATAGCATCATCAAAATTACTTAAAACAGTGAGACTAAAGGTCCCATCTTTATCACTTAACTATGTTGCATGGACACAGATATTAAACAAAATGGACATGGGGACACGGCCACAAGCTTTTGGAGTGTCTGTCTCGTGTCCGTGCTTGCTATTCTCCTAAATCAAGAAACACAGCAAATAATAAAAAGAAAGGAGCTTTCGTTCAGATCAAGAGACCTTCTCGAGCTCGGCAGTCCCGATCCCGATCCCGGCACTCTCCAGCGCCTTCTTCCCCCCGACAATGCAATAGCGGAGGTAGTCGTCGAGCCTCCGGTCGTTCTTGCCGTCAATGTAGCCCTCGGAGCTGAACCCCCGGATCTGGCCCGCGAACCTCGTCGGGAACTTCGAGGCGTCGAAGCGGTCGATGGGGCCGATCCCGCTCTTCCCCTCGAGGAGACTCTCGTAGTAGCGGTCGACGTCGTTGCCGAAGACCGAGACCATCCCCATCCCGGTGACGACGACCCGCTTCTTCGGATCGGTCTCTCTTTGGGGGGCGGAAGCGGTGGACTGGCAGGCGATCGCGCGGATCGGGGGGAAGGAGGCGGAACGGAGGTGGCGGCGGCGGCGGCGTTGGTGGTGGGGGAGAAGGGTGGTGGCGGTGGCGGCGGAGTGTAGGGCTTTCATGGTGAACACCCTAACCCTAGGAGAATGGCGGAGAGAGAGTTCGAGAAAGAACTAGAGGTGGGGGTGGAGGTATTTCAGTGAGTCTCAGATGCGAGCGGAGAGAAAAGAGCGGGTACCGTCTTAGGATCCTCCGTTGGAAGGAAGAACAACAGAAAAGCGTACCCAAGTACTAAGTAAACACTTATAAAAGTACGGAAATTTTCGCGTAGAGCATTAAATACTTATAAAATTACACCAAGAACATAAAATTTCTAAAAATTATATATAAAGCACAAAAACGTCTTTTTTAAGGGCGTTCTTCTTTTAAAATTATTTATTCTCTATCCTCAGTTGCCTCCGTTTCGTTACCGAAATATATCTCCGTTCTCCTTCGGAAGGGCGTTTTCACTGACGTGTCATAAGAAAACGTCCTTCCTAAGGACGTTTTACTACTGACGGCTTAGGATGTTTGTTATCCTTTTAACATTGTTTTTGCATATAGGTCCCTCAAAACACAACAAAATAAAGCCTTCCTTACGAAAAAATATTTTTTTTTGTTTGCATTTTGTAGGACTTAACTTTGATGTATTCCATTATTGTTAATAAAAAAAATGGAAACATCATACACAATGCAAACAAAAAACGTGGACGTTTTCAACCTTAATTTTATTTTTATTAAGAATAATAGAATACATCAAAGTTTGGAGGCATCTATATGCAAAAGGTCCTACAAAAATGCAAACAAAAAAATGGTTTGCCTCCAAAATGGATTGCCTCCAAAATAATGGGGATCTATATGCAAAAGGTCTACATGGAGGGATCTATATGAAAAAGGTCCTACAAAACGTCCTTCACATGGGCGTGCTTCCATAATTTTTGCAAATAGGTCCCTCCAAACCATTTTTTACATATAGGTCATCCAAACCATTTTTTATAAATAGGTCCCTCCAACACTTAATACTTTTTGTATTCACCTCCCTCCAAACCATATAGGTCCTCCAAACCATTTTTTTGTTTGCATTCACCTCCCTCCAAACCACTTTTTACATATAGGGATCTATATGCAAAATGCAAGTCCTCCCAGACGTCAGTAGTAAAACGTCCTTAGGAAGGGCGTTTTCTTCTGACACGTCAGTGAAAACGCTCTTCCAAATGATGTTTTCCTTTATATATATATATATATATATATATATATATATATATATATATATATATATATATATATATATATATATATATATATATATATATATATATTTCGGTAACGGAAAGTAACGGAGGATGGGGAATAAATAATTTTAAAAGAAGAACGCCCTTAGAAAGGGCGTTCTTGTACTTTATATATAATTGTGAGAAATTTTAATGTCTGGGTGTAATTTTATAAATATTTAATGCTCTACGCGAAAATTTTCGATAAAAGTATAAAATATTTTAGGAAAGAATAAAAAAAAGGGTCCGGCTGTACACACCCCAAGAGTTACTAAGCACACCCCATTTAAAAAAAAAACCATTCCTATTCTACCCTCCCGTGTTTCCCCACCCCCCGGCTCTGCCGACCCGACTCCTCCGCATCCTCCTCCTCCTCCTCCCGATCATCCTCCTCCCCCGACCCTCCTCCTCCCGACCCTCCTCCGCCCCCCCGTCTCCTCCTCCCGATCCCGACTCCTCCGCCTCCCGCCCCCTCCTCCTGCCGCCTCCTCCTCCCGACCCCGACTCTGCCTCCTCCGCGGAGGAGCCGGGGTCGGAAGGAGGAGGCGGCAGGAGTCGGGGTCGGAAGGAGGAGGCGGGGGGAGGCGGAGGAGGAGGAGGAGGGTCGGGAGGTGCGGGAGGCGGAGGAGGAGGAGGGGTCGACGGAGCATAGGGGAGGGGAACAGGAGGAGAGGGAGGGTAGAATAGGATTTTTTTAAAATGAGGTGTGCTTAGTAACTCTTGGGGTGTGTATAGCCGGATCCTAAGAGAAAAGGTGCGGCTATATGCACCCATGACTTACTTAGCATACCCCAAGTACTAAGTACACTACATTTTAATTGATTAAAATTAGCATAAATGCTAAGTACACCCCATCAAATGACCAAAATATCCTTTTCTATTCTAACCTAAAATATATCTATCATTTCTAAGCACACCCCAAATCATTATAACCTCTCCTCTCTCCAACCGATCGGCCCCTCTCCTTTTCGATCCCTTCTGCTCCCAAGACCAATCCCTCTCTCTCTCTCCCTCTCTCCATTACTTCTCATTAACTTCTTCTTCTTCCTCCATTAATCCTCTCCACCCACCAAAGGTAAGTGCAACTTGCTTCATGATGGATCTCAAATTTTATTGTTCCATTGTCTTTCCCTCTTGATTCTAAGCCTCTTTAGAACTTGGAGTTCTTGGTTTAGATAAAGAAATTTTTGTAGATCTAAGTTTGTAACTTTTTTCGCTTTTCTTGGTTTTGATCTATTTAACTTCATTATTTTCAAGATCTAATGGTCCTATGTTGTAAAAAATTTAATTCTACACAATTTAGACCCTTGAAAGTCCCGATTTCGACTTAAATCGAGGGATTTATGGCATTTCTAAGTTCATGGTTTTACATGAACTTAGAGGCTGTTCGGGGAAGATGAACAGTGCATGTGCCAGTCTTTGGGCGCATAGCCTGTGGGCGCATACCCTTGTGCATGCGCCAGTCTTTGGGCACATAACCTTTGGGCGCATATCCTGTGGGCGCATAACCTTTGGGCGCATAGCCTTTGGGCGCATAGCCTATGGGCGCATGTCCTGTGGGCGCATAGCCTATGGGCGCATACCCTGTGGGCATACAACCTTTGGGTGCATAGCCTATGGGCGCATACTCTGTGGGCACATAGCCTTTGGGCGCATAACCTTTGGGCCCATACTCTGTGGGCACATACCCTATGGGCGCATGCTGACGTCCCTGGGCGCATGTTGTCCATGGCAATCCTTTTACCCCTTGCGCCATTTCATGCCAGGATAATTCTTGTTGCATTTATCCATGCTTGTCCCCATGGTCCTTAGTATAATGTTGTGATCTTTGCTTGTACCCTTCACTCGACTGGCCTAGTGACTTCCCGACTTAATAACTTGTTGAGCATGATAGGGCTCGAATTTGATAGGATTTGACTGGACTTGACATGAACATGATTTGATAAAAAGAACTCGTCTGGATAACTCATGATAATGGCCCGTCGAGGCACACTCTTGACAAGCACTCATGATATGACATGTAGCTCGATATGACATGAATAACCTTGATAGTGGCCCGCCGAGGCGCACTCTTGACAAGTAGTCTTGATAAGTAACAAGTAACCTAACATGACATGATAATCTTGAAATGCTGTTGCGACGACTATCTCAACTTGCTAAGTAACTCATATCTTGACACCGTGGATAATTGTATCTGTACAAGCTATATGTCTCGTCTTGCATCATGTCTATGACATGGATTCCTGATTATCACGATCAGGGATTCATACTAATCTGACTAGGTTAATGACTAGATGGATCAAGTAGTTCATAAGAAGATTTTCCAGTCACAGGCAATTCCGTTATCTGAGCGCCTTAAGTGGACTTATAGCCTGCCGTCGAGTAGGGCGTATTTCCAGTACACTGTCATGTGTTGCACATCCAAGTCACCTAATCAACTCTCTCAACCTGTGTTAGGATAACGGGGATGTCTGCAGGGCTTGTGACTATTGGAATATCTCATTACATCTTGCTAGTAATTAGGCTTGTGACAACCCTAGTTAGTTAATGTATCAAGCCGTACTCATTGCTTGGCCGTGAACTTATGAATGGAGCCTAGTCTAGTCTTGTCTAGACAGTACCAGTTATGATTACTTCAGTGCATTACTGCTTATGCTTTACTTTTACTGATAAAAGATCAGTGACTAAGTTCCGTTCAGGTGAAGAGTTACAACCCAGGTCCTTATTTGGTTTACGGGTTGTAACATGGTTACTGGAATAGTCTCTTAGTTATCTTATCGTTTATCACCCTATTTTTCCTAACTCTCATTTTTTTATTATTATTTATGTTTTGTGATCTAATATGCTGGTTTAGTTCCTAAGTGAAGCCTCCCTTGTGGCACTTGCTCTTTCTCGGGTCTGACTCGGCTAGTTTTGTATGGAAAGATTTTGGAGTAGCTCCTGAGGATCTTCCAGCCTTCCAGCCAGACGGTGAACACTAGACGCAACCCTGGCAACGAGTGGGTTTTATTTTGCTCTCCCACTTTATTGTAAACTATTCTTTTGAGGCGTTTAGCCGCCGAGCCAGTGTTAGCTCGTGTTGAAAACTTATATTTTCTGTCTGCCTATTGGCTGTAACATGATTGACAAATCATAGGATTGATCATGTATGACTTAAACTCTTTCTAGTCTTCGTATTTTGTATGACTAGCTTCATGATCATCTAACTATGTAATATATGGGACGCCTTACTTTGTATGTCTGATGATCTACCATCTTGTAACATGTGTTTACTTGCTTGAGATTGAGACACTAGGCTTGTTCTTGACCTTAAGAGACTGATGGCTTGTAGATAAACCCTCATGCATTTAGACAGTCGTGACCGTATTACGAGGTGGGATGCACTTTAATGTACGTAGCTGGCTGTGTCTGTCCCCCGTTCTCTAGTATTCTGGTTCTGGGGCGTGACTGTCACGCCCCGCTCCCGTAGGAACGATCGTCCTCGCTAAGGCATGATGCCGCACGAGCCTAGATTGCGCTCGTGCAAGGCAGTTTCATAACGGTCGATTACATCGACGGCGACGAGGTCGTCGCACAGAAGTCCCAAGCAGAAATATTAAACATGCAGCGAAAATTTAAAGGCAAAACACAAGTTATTCAAAAGATATCTTTATTGATATTGAACAATAAAATTACAATAGGCGCAAGGCCATGATTACAAGTCTTTCATGCTCACTTTTCTCTCATTTTATACGTCACTCTGCTCTCTCTCATCTCTCGATACAATGCTTGAGCCAGCGGAAGCTTCGGAATGCGATGTCCATACATTATGTCCTGTATAAGTCTTGAGTTCACGCGACCGTACGCTTCGACTCGCCAAGGAATTCCGTGCCTCGACGCATCCAAGCGATCTCCGCCCACGAGCTTCTACCTGTGCCTGTACATGGAAACTGTGTAGGTGTCAGTACTCAACTGTACTGGTGGAGTGAGCTCCTCGCCCACCCATACAAAACTGACACGTTTATTTACTTTGTGCAATACAAGTCTCTTTACGATTGTCTTTCTAGTCTTGCCTTAGGATCCATTTTAGAACAAGACGTTTCGGCCTATACTTAACAATGCAACGACAAGGTCGTGCAACGACGGGGTCGTGCAACGACGGGGTCGTGCCATGCTAACGTGTATTTCGACCGAGGTAGTGCCTCATCGCTTATGTACTTGACCGAACTTTAACGCAGGACGGCAGGGTCGTGCCATACTCTATTCATGCATTCAATATGTTCAAGACAGTGCTTCACCGAGGAGCAACTTATGCGAACTCAGTCGTGCCAAGACTTTCACTTAAACCCAAGTGCCTCTAGACCAATTCTCGTGCCAATGACGTCAAAGGGACGACTCGTGCTGGTCATGCCGCTAGACTTGATTGTGCCTTAGGACCTTGCTTAGACTTGTTTGTGCATCAAGATTGAGGTCGTGCCTCGCAACTTATCCACATTTATCCATGTTACCGCCTTACGGCCTTTCCTGACTTAGACTCAAGATAACTCACATCCAAACTATACAACTTATATGCCAACAACATAAGACTCGACACCACATCTCGTGCCGAAGCACGGTGCCTACGTTGCAACCAAATCTTAGGCTCAAGATTTTGTGTTCCAACTATACTCACACATTCAACTCAACTTTCTTGATATACTACACTCAATAGTTGACTCAATCCAAAGGCATTTACGCGGATCGCCGCTAATGCTGACTCATCTATATGAACTAGTCACTAGCGTCCAATACTATAATATACTTGGCTCAGGGGATTCGGTCCGCCCTTCCACGGATAGCTAGCCCCGGAAGCGCCGAATCTTCCATGCAGTTATCCAGCATCCTTCTTTGAGCCAACTCGCTTCTCCCGGGCCGAATGATTTCGGCGCCCCGGCGATCACTCGAGAAGACTTCCACATTGTACAAGTTGTCCAATGACCATGCAAGACTCGATTCGAACTGATGTCTCGTACAGTCAATCTACTTCTAGTGTTACCATCTCTTTCAGGGCTAAGTTCAATACTTCTCACATCTGAGACCTTGCCTCGGCGACCCAGTCGCGAGCATTCTTGTTTCTTGCCTCGACGACCCAGTCGCGAGCATTTTTCTCTCTTTCCCTATCATTTAACTCAACTCAAGAACAACTATTGAAACACTTTCCAAAACTTGATAAATCAACCGTGGCCCATGCCTTAGACATACCTTGTTCTCTAGGCGACGCTATCGCTCAAGTCATATACTTTATACGACGAGCCTTGTTCTCAAGGAACTACGCGACTTGACAACCGCAGATAGAGCGGAACAGTGCTAGAACTGGCTTAGACCGACCGGTATAACTTTGCTTAACTTGTTTGTGCAATGACTTGACGAGCAAAGGCTACGCCAAGCTTTGCATCGAGGGAAAGTGCCGTGCACGCGATCGACTTGAACGACCAAGTTCTCGGGTGCCTAGACTTAAGCCAATAGCCGTGCAAGATGACTTAACTCACGGGATGTGCGAAGGCTATGCCAAGCCTTGGATGACGGGACCGTGCATGCATTTTCAAACATTTATGCGGCGACGCCTATGACTTAGGCTAACTCTAGCGTTGGGACAAAACGACGGGACCGTGCATGCTTTATCCAGCATTCATGCAGGCGGCGCCTATGACTTAGGCTCATTCGAGTGTCAGGGCAACTTAGCAACTTAGGCCAACTTCCTTCTCCCAAGCCACGGGACGAAAGATCGAGTGTCATTTGAAACCACGTTGAGCCGACTTCTAAGCAGACCGTGGAACCATTTTCCATGTTCTAAGAAATTCCGATGGGTCGGGATTATTCCCTTAGCTATGTGCGTTCGTAGCTTTTATATTAGCCTACTTGTGCAAGTTAAAAACATGTGAGTTATTAAGTGCAGGCTAAGATGAGGCAAGTTCATCGAAACTACCCCACCTGTGCGAGGAGTCGCCTCGACCGAGCGAGCCTTCGAGCAGCCGTTGCAAGCCTAAGTCCGAACGCCGTCGGCGTTTCGATTCCTCCGTTTGACTTTACGGGACGGGACACTACAACATACACCACTCAGAACAAGTCTCATCCTCGAGACTTTCCTGAAGGCAAGCCATCCTACTATTTTTATGGCCAAGACTTAATCGTGCCTAGACACGGAACTATAACAGTCGTACGAGGTTCGCCATAATTATCGTACGCACTGCGCCCACGTATTTCATCGATTTCGAGCCACGCTCGCACTAGTATTGATCCTTTCCTTTAACACGATCTTAAATTCTCGACACTCTTCCATTCCTCGTGTCTTCCTTGAACTCAACGTATCACTTGGTTGGATCGTGCATGTATTCCAGGCATCCCCAAAATACATGCATTCGGCCAAGCCGCATGATAGAGAATTCGTCATTCTCACTCGAGTCGCATCGTGCACATACTCAAGCGTCCTTGAAATATATGCATGTCAGCCGAATCTCATGAGGGGTATTCCTATATTCGTGATTCATACTATCCATCCATGCCAATCCTTAAGATCAATCTTTCGATTGATAACTCATGAAACAGGGCGTCTCGCCTAACCGCTAGGCCATTTCTCGAGGCTAAGTCAATGTCAGGATTGGAATCATAGTTCTCCAACAATAATGCCAACACTGACCCCAATCCTCGGGTCAAACCAAGTTGATAATACAGGATTTTCTACCCAAGCTCGCGTCACTCAGATTTCTAAACATCGAGCACGATCACCTAATTCGTATTAAAGCACTCGTTGCACATATTCGATTCTATTTCAAATCACCAACTCTAACCAATTTATGTATTCGATCACGAGGTCATCTAGCTCGACAATATGTTGCGCCCCAATCTCACACGAGTCTGATTATCCATGGTGGTTCATGAATCACCACGTAACGCTTTCGCGAAATAATCATTCTCATCGGAGCGTAACTCTTGTTTGAGTCTAGACTAATTCATTTTCAATACGCGGATTGGACCTACGCAATCCTCAAATTCGACCGTCATGCACGCTAAGTCATTCTCGAATCCACCTTCGCGTCAAACCACAAGTCGAAACATACAAATTTGCCACGACCTGCAAGTTCGATCACCCCCGCTGTATGAATCATCATACCAGTACTCACGCGGAGTGATCGCCCTAATTGGCACGACGCATGTGCGAGGTTAGAGTTGCGCTCGCATAAGACAAGAACGTCAACATTGTGGTTGTCGACGAAGTAAATCCAAAGATTTCATTTCATCCAATCCAAGTTCGATAGTCCAATCATCATTCGTTCAACTAGAAAATCCTCGAGCCAAGTCTATCTTTTCTTCGACACATTTCAATATTCCGAGTATAGCATCCATCGGAACAATGACATTTTGCACGATCGTCATTCGCCGAGTCAGAGTACCCCCGAGTTATCGCATATCGATCTTCGATACGTCTCAATACCATCGACGATATGCGTAACCTGACGATCTTCTTTTGCAACCAATTTCGAGTCGTGCGACTGATGCTATTGTCCGAGTTGGATATTCCATAATTCTAATCGATCAAATCCGAAATCACAAGCACGATCCTCTAGGTTTCTTCGATTAAGACATTCACTTTTATTCATCGTTCCGAATCGTTTTCTAACTCCCGTTGCCCATTCACAAGTTGTCCGAACGACATCTCGTTCGAGACATTCGAAGTCACGACCAACTAAGCGTGACGCGTTCTAAGGCTATGCGTGATCGCATCGCCTCGTCGACGTACTCGTTATTATTTCTAATCCTCAATCTTCGCTCGAATAATTTCCAAGAAAATCCATACACCACTCGGATTCGAGCCATCCGATCTAGCCTACATTCATGTTTCGCATTCACTCGATATCACATCCTTTAGATTCGTTCGACGGATCCTTAGCGTAATCGCTCACATCACATCGACGCACTAAGTCGTTCGCACTATTCCTCAAAATCCAAAACAATCTTTCGTGCACGCCTAAGCGTTAGTCCAATAGTATTTCTATCGATTGACACTCTAAGTGTGTCTCCGTTCCTAACTGAGCGGTACTTAATATCGCTCGTAACTCGTTTGCATCAAAAGGTCGAGGTGCGTGACACGCGGCACAACTTAGCCAAAAGGCCGTGTGCATGGCTATCCCGTGCGGACTATATTCGAGTTTGTACGCTCATTTTCTAATGTCGACGTAGGACTAGTTGGGCACGCACGCGAATTGCTAACTTTTAGCACGAGTTTTCTTATCAAGTCAAGTTGACACCGTTCGGCACAAAAGCCCTTGCCTACCAATACGTTCGAGTGAACGCTTGTACGAACTTTTGAAAATATTTAGACTTATTATATGGACATGCCGAGGGATATTTGAGAGAGAGTGCACACTTCTTTTTCCATGAACGAGCTTTCAAAACTGAGATATTCGACTTGAAGTTTAAGGACGTAAAGCCGTGCTCTGATACCATTATGTCATGCTCCGCTCCCGTAGGAGCGATCGTCCTCGCTAAGGCATGATGCCGCACGAGCCTAGATTGCGCTCGTGCAAGACAGTTTCATAACGGCCGATTACATCGACGGCGACAAGGTCGTCGCACAGAAGTCCCAAGCAGAAACATTAAACATATCGCAGAAATTTAAAGGCAAAACACAAGTTATTCAAAAGAGATCTTTATTGATATTGAACAATAAAATTACAATAGGCACAAGGTCATGATTACAAGTCTCTTGTGCTCATTTTTCTCTCATTTTACAAGTCACTATGCTCTCTCTCATCTCTCGATACAATGCTTGAGCCAGCGGAAGCTTCGAAAGGCGATGTCCATACATTATATCCTGTATAAGTCTTGAGTTCATACGGCCGCACGTTTTGACTCGCCAAGGAATTTCGTGCCTTGACACATCCAAGCGAGCTCCACGCCACGAGCTTCTATCTGTGCCTGCAAATGAAAACTGTGTGGGTGTCAGTACTCAACTGTACTGGTGTAGTGAGCTCCTCGCCCACTCATACAAAACCGACACGTTCATTTACTTTGTGCAATACAAGTCCCTTTACGATTGTCTTTCTAGTCTTGCCTTAGGATCCATTTTAGAACAAGACGTCTCGGCCTATACTTAACAATGCAACGACAGGGTCGTGCAACGACAGGGTCGTACAACGATGGGGTCGTGCCATGCCAACGTGTATTTCGATCGAGGCAGTGCCTCATCGCTTATGTACTTGACCAAACTTCAACGCAGGACGGCAGGGTCATGCCATACTCTATTCGTGACTTCAACATGTTCAAGACAGTGCTTCGCCGAGGAGCAACTTTTGCGAACTCAGCCGTGCCAAGACTTTTACTTAAACCCAAGTGCCTCTAGACCAATTCTCGTGCCAACGACATCAAAGGGACGACTCGTGCTGGTCGTGCCGCTAGACTTGATTGTGCCTTAGGACCTTGCTTAGACTTGTTCGTGCATCAAGATTGAGGTCGTGCCTCGCAACTTATCCACATTTATCCATGTTACCGCCTTGCGGCCTTTCCTGACTTAGACTCAAGACAACTCACATCCAAACTATGCAACTTATATGCCAATAACATAAGACTCGACACCATATCTCGTGCCGAAGCACGGTGCCTACATTGCAACCAAATCTTAGGCTCAACATTTTATGTTCCAACTATACTCACACATTCAACTCGACTTCCTTGATATACTACACTCAATAGTTGACTCAATCCAAAGGATTTATGCGGATCTCCACTCATGCCGACTCATCTATATGAACTAGACACTAGCGTCCAACGCTATAATGGACTTGGCTCAGGGGGATTCGGTTCGCCCTTCCACGGATAGCTAGCCCCGGAAGCGCCGAATCTCCTATACGGTTATCCAGCATCCTTCTTTGAGCCAACTCGCTTCTCCCGGGCCGAATGATCTCGGCACCCCGACGAACACTTGAGAAGACTTCCATCTTGTACAAGTTGTCCAATGACCATGCAAGACTCGACTCGAACTGACGTCTCACACAGTCAATCTACTTCTAGTGATACCATCTCTTTCAGGGCTAAGTTCAACACTTCTCACATCTGAGACCTTGCCTCGGCGATCCAGTCGCGAGCATTCTTTTTTCTTGCCTCGACGATCCAGTCACGAGCATTCTTCTTTCTTGCCCTATCATTTCACTCAACTCAAGAACAACTATTGAAACACTTTCCAAAACTCGATAAATCAACCGTATCCCATGCCTTAGACAGACCTTGTTCTCTAGGCGACGCTATTGCTTAAGTCATATACTTTATACGACGAGCCTTGTTCTCAAGGAACTACGCGACTTGACAACCGCAGATAGAGCATGACAGTTCTAGAACTGGCTTAGACCGACCGGCATAACTTTGCTTAACTTGTTTGTGCAATGACTTGACGAGCAAAGGCTACGCCAATCTTTGCATCAAGGGAATGTGTCGTGCACACGATCGACTTGAACGACCAAGTTCTCGGGTGCCTAAACTTAAGCCAACAGCCGTGCAAGACGACTTAACTCACGGGACGTGCGAAGGCTATGCCATGCGACGGGACCGTGCATGCATTTTCAAGCATTTACGCGACGACGCCTATGACTTAGGCAAACTCTAGCATTGGGACAAAATGACGGGACCGTGCATGCTTTATCCAGTATTCACGCAGGCGGCGCCTATGACTTAGGCTCATTCGAGTGTCAGGGCAACTTAGCAACCTAGGCCAACTTCCTTCTCCCAAGCCACGGGACGAAGGATCGAGAGTCATTTGAAAGCACGCTGAGCCGACTTCTAAGCAGATCGTGGGACCATTTTCCATGTTCTAAGGCATTCCGACGGGTCGGGATTATTCTCTTAGATATGTGCGTTCGTAGATTTTATATTAGCCTACTTGTGTAAGTTAAAAACATGCGAGTTATTAAGTGCAGGCTAAGATGAGGCAAGTTCATCGAAACTACCCCACCTGTGCGAGGAGTCGCCTCGACCGAGCGAGCCTTCGAGCAGCCGTTGCAAGGCTAAGTCCGAACGTCATCGGCATTTCGATTCCTCCGTTTGACTTTGTGGGACAGGGCACTACCGTGACATGGTTTAAGTAGTGGACCATACAGGTTTTGTAAATCAAGATGTGTGAGGGTTTTACCAGATAGATGTCTCAATCAGCACTCGCCTTTTATCTCTACTCGTGTCTTCTAATCTGTCTAAAATTTTGACATGATCACATGCTTATATCCTCGACCTATCTTGGTCCTTCCATATTGTTCTCTATGTTATTTTTTCAGTGGCATTGCTCCTGGTCCTACCGATCAGCCAGAAGGAGAACCCCCAGTGAATCAGACACACCCTGGGGACCAAGCCCAGCACTCAGGAGTAGCATCCCGAGTTATGCCTTCCAGAGATCATGAGCCGCCAGTTCAGCCAGTCCAGCCTGCAGAGCCTGACAATGGAGTCCTGGTAGGGCTCATTCGAGGATTGCTTGTCTCACAAGATCGTCGGAGCGATGCCCTGCACCAGACCGTTGAGACAGCCATGGGCAGAGTTGGTTACCAAGGGAACAATGCGGCTAATAACTTCAAGTGCCTGAACCATCCTTTCTTTGACGGCAGTGAAGATGTTATTGCTGCTGATGCATAGCTTTAGGACACAAAGGCTATCCTGGAAGCAGCTAGGATTCCTGAGGATGAGAATGTGGCCATTGTGTGCTTGCATTTATTGAACTTAGCCCACACCTGGTGGACGATGCTAGCAGTGGGTTTGGCGACGTCTGTCTTATGGGCGGTATTCAGCGACAAGTTCTAGACGAAGTATTTCGACGCAGTAGCTCGCTATGATCTGCAGACGAGATTCACCAATCTTAAGCAGATGGGAAGGACGGTCGATGGTTATGCGGCTGAGTTTTCAAGACTTAGTCGATTTGTTCCTACCTTGGTGACGACCGAATTAGATCGAGCACAGCGATTCCAGCAGGGACTCTACCTGGAGATTATTCTAGCAGTGGAGTAGTTTGAGCACAAGACCTTTGATGCCATTTTGCGAGCAACAAAAAGGCATGAATATACTTCATCGAGGATTGTAGATAGGAGCGGAGGACGGAAGAGGTCTCATGGACAATTGTCCCAGTCATTAACACTAGCCCTGACAGCTAGAGCTTTGACTATTGGATCTCCCAGGAGGACGACCATAGTTTCGTCGGTTCAGCACTCGACACCGACGTACCCTCAGCAACAGAAGCAGAAGCAGTCTTCCGCAATGGGCTGCACTCATTATGGGAAGCCAGAAAATATGGTTTTGGAGTGTCGTAGAGCACAGAGATTGTGCTTGGCTTGTGGGACACTGGGCAACAAGATAGGATCCTGTCCGAATAGAGCTAGTTCATCGTTATTAAATCTAACCAGTCCATCGGTTAGAGCACCAGCACCAGTACAGCAGCAGTTGTTTGCCATTAAAATCTTTGAATTGGAATTTCAATCACAAACAGAACAATGTTACAATGTAGGACTTAGACGTAGTCCTAGGAGTACACTTTTGTTTTTATCTGGGTCCTGTGTCAAGGGAGCGAGTGGTAATGCGTTGACTCCGTTGACGATCATACGACAATTTTAGATTCTCTGAAGGTCTGGGTTGCTCTGGATGCCGGAGCTTGCAGAGGAGAAGAAGACGTTGAGTGTGTCTTCCGATCTCTATGAGTGGACGTGCGTCTTTATAACTCTGATGATCTCGTTCTCTGTCTTTGTCTCTCTCTGTGTGTGAGACGGAAGTGATCCCTCTATTTATAAGCAGCAGGTTGGGCTGCTCATGCGCGCATATGTAGGATGCGTATGTACGTGAAAACGCCATATGGCTGATGCTGACAGGGAGAGGGCACATGGATGATGCTCCATAATTTGTGGGTTGAATCCTTCATGCTTTATTTGTGGCTGGTACGTGACAGTGGAGAGGATCTTTCTGTTGCTGAGATCTTGGGTGGTTAGCACCCTTTCATAGGCTGAACTGAGTCAAAGGACACGTGGTGCATGTCTTCGGCTCAAAGATCTCAAATTTGGTGGAGAAAGATCTGATGAGCTGTGCATGGGATCCGGCGTATGAGGAGATTTAGCTCGTAATCTTCAGGAATCACGAACCAGTCTGGGCGTATGGCTTTTGAGGCGCATATGGGACTTCAGTAGCATGGCCGGGGAGACACATGCAGCGACTTAACTTCTGTGATCAGAAGTAAGTCAGAGGTGCATACAAATCTTCTGGCGTATGGCTGCGGAGGCGCATACGAGTGGTTGGTCGGCCACGTGGCTTGTACCCGACAGAGGAAAGTAATGATAACGCTGACGTTAGCGACGCTTTATTTTCTGCAAAAGCTGCTGCCGCTCTGTCATCGAGGCATGGCTGCTGTCGTCTCAGACTTCAGCATTTAATGCTTTTTGATGGACGATGAGCTTTTGAGTGGGCGTATTGCTCTGTGTTCCACTAGGCGCATAGGGACGCGTGGGGCACATCCTTATGAGGCGCTTGGTACTGATGGGCACGTCTGTTATATGGCGCATCTTCATTGGTTCGGCTATTGAGTTCTTCGAGTGCTTTAAATAGCCTTTTTTTACTTGGCTGAATTCGAAGGGACAGGTTCATCACCATGAATACAAATTCATTTCACGAAATTCGGAGAGCCCGTCACTTGACGCATGGGTTTGATTTGTCCGGCCTATAAATAGCAGCAAGGAGAGAGTTTGTTTCTCGTTCTCTCCCGTCTTCCCGAATGGAGATGAACTTCTTCGCTCGAGTACATTCCGTTGACAAGATGTAATCCCCCAAAATTTTTGAAGAATTTTTGTTATTATTTTAATACATAAATATTTTGTTTTTAATTGTTTGTAAAAAAAATAATATATTAGTAGTAATATGTAGTCTCTCCTAATTATTACTATAACCTTGCTAAGTTATTTCTGTACAAATTTTATTATATTTTTTTATTATTACTATTACCTTATTATAATTATTAATATTATTTTAGTTGTTCCAAGTCGATTGTTGATTTAACAATAGGCATTAATTATTAAAAATATGTGCAAAAATATATTAGTAAGGTTTTAGAAAATATTTTAAATTTTTAGTATTTATTTAAAATTTTATTAGATTTTTTTATGAGTATTATGAGAAATATTAAGGGTTTGAAAAAGAAAAAGAAAAAGAAAAAGAAAAAGAAAAAGAAAAAAGGAAAAAAAAAATTTACTGAACAGCACTGTTCATCGAACAGTGCTGTGCTCCCCCCCAAACCGAGAATTCCAAAGGAGCAGCTCAGCTGCTTTGTAGAAAAAGAGAAAAACAAAAAAAAAAGGCAAAAGAGGCCAGCGGCTTAGTTCCCAAAAGGGAACTGACCTTCCCTTCCTTTCCGCGAGCAACAGCAAAATCCCGAGACCCCCTTTCTATTCTTTTCGCGAACCACAGATGTGAGAACTCCTCCAAATCTCTATAAAATCCGCTCAAAATTCTTCCCTTTAAATCCTAATTTAATTCTCCTCAGATTGGATAAATCCATATCTAAATTTGAATTAAATTTGATGAGTAAATTCACCCAAGATTCGGTAATATATGTATAGAAACATATATGAATTCGCGAGGGATCCTTCAAGAAAACCTATCAAAATCCTTCTCGTGGACTCCCTCCTCAACCCCCTATCTTCCTCTCCCTTCCGCACGTAGTCCCGACCGACTGCATCGCCTGCACGTCGCTCTGACCACCGGCGATCATCGAAAAACTCAGGAAAACAGAGCAGTGCTCTGCTTTGTATTCAACCAGGTACCTCTCTTCACCAACTCAATTCTTCTCGTACAATTCATATTTTTCGATACTGCGAGTTGTCGTAGATAGCCCACATGACCCCCTACACGACCCAACAATTGGTTTTCTTTATTGTCGAACCATCGCGTCGAAAATTCGATACAAATATTCCGAAAAAACTGATTTTTACAACAGTATACACAGATCCACGTACCCCTGTTTAGAGGCATTTTCCTGTCAACCTAGTAGGATTATTCCAAAAATAATTAAACATGAAATAGACCACCTGTAGCACTACGAATCCTTTCTTTTAGTTTAAATTTTCGTTCATTCTATGCCATGAATTCCGAACCCAAAGTTTAGGGAAAATAATTTTTTTAAAACTAAAAATTTTAGGAAAATTTTCCGATACGGCGTGTGCCCCGACAAACCGGGTGACGTAGTCGCACACTATACGCATCGAAAGGCGCGTATGGATGTTGCCGACGTGTGGGAACTGACGGAACTCGATTTCGTTGCGCGTGCACGGCAAAATCAGTGCGTATCCGTCGAGATACCCCCGTATTGACGTTTTGCAAACTATTCCATAACTTCGTGCACATTCGTCGAATCGATGCAAAACATACGCCATCAGGACCATATCGTTTTTCTGGTCCTGCATGCCAAGTTTGGTCCGATTCTGAGAAGGTTGATTGGAACGCCAAATTGGCGGGCCTGCGACCCGCTCTAACCGGCGATTTTGTGCACGGCCCGCTGGAATCCAACTTTGGACATACGGTTGGGTTCGTCTCCTCAAACCGGATTCGTAGAAATGTAGTTTGACGACTTTAGAGACCATAGGTTCTGGCACGTATTTTGATGCAAAATGGGTCCAACGACGGACATCGTTTTGATCCGAAATTATGCTTTTGCCCCTGATCCAGAATTAGAATTTTGGACAGGCGTTTCCTAGGTATTTCTTTTATGCCAAATCTATTCGTGATGTTTATTTCAGCATTCGAGGTCATTCGTAAAAGTTGGCTTTCAGTGCTTCCCTATTCTAACGATTTGAGTTACCAGGCGTCGCCATTCTGCACACTACCTCCAGGCAAGATACCTTGCCACCAACTGTTTATTTATTTTAGCTCATATTTTATGCATTATGCATTATTTTCTTTATGCAATATAAATTGTGATACATGACACAACTTGTTAGAACTTACTGTTCAGTTATATTTCCTGCTATGTATTATTTTCTTACACATTAAACTTAGAGTTAAGGGACCACCCTGTGTGTATTGCATCCATAGGCCTTGACACTTTTGTACCACAAAGTTGTGAGTCACATATAGTACTCGGACATGCGTGATCAGCTGGCCACCGGTACGTATAAGCCGTACGATAGGATTAACCGCTAATAGAGGTTGCATGTTAGTTTGACTTAGCGGTTAATAGAGGTTTTGTGTTGTGGATACAACATAGTAGGCATTGGGCGGGGAGGACAATTCCTTAGCGTATGGGCTTCGATGCACTTTTCCTTTTGTAACCCGTGAGCTCCGCCGGAGACGCGAGTCAGCTTACCCAAAATTACTGACGGCCACTGGCAATTCCGCAGAACGTCATGCTCTTATTGATTGGGCCTCTAGTGCCCCAAGGGGAGACTATGCCGATCCTATTTAGCCAGGGCCCATACGTAGGAAGGATTGTTCTTAACTATATTTTACTTAGAACGATTAGGCACCTTTATCCGTTAGGTACGAGTACTTTTGGTTTTAGTACTTGTATCTGACCGTGGCTTAGAACAATAACTTGTCGCAGATTAGTTCGTCACATCTTGTCCTTGTTTGGTTGTAGGTATGGCTTACTACTTCGATGAGAAGGTATTGAACCTTGTTGGGGTCCGGATACCATATTGGATTTATAGCATGGAAAGATACGTCATCGTGAATTAGTTTACCATCTCCTGTCCTTGTTTGGTTGGGGGAATGGTAAGCTAGTTCAATAGGTGTGTATTGGACCATGTTATGATCTGATCTTACTTATTCTTATTGAGCAGTATTTATTTAGTTTATGTGGCATGTTCTTTTTGTATCTTGTTACTGTAGGAACCCTAGAGGGGGGAGGGAGGGGGGTGAATAGGGTCAAGCTAACTAAACAAGCACTTAGCACAAGCTAATTGGCAATTTAAAAATATAAGTGCAGGAGAAGAAGCAAACACAATACCGACACCCGATATATCCTGGTATCCTCCTAGGAGACAGTCCAGTCCCGGAACTCTCTCCGGCTTTAATCCACTATTTGAGCAAATAGTTACACACGAGTTTGGATCCGAATAACTCGCCAACTTCTTACACAAGAGCTTTAATCCGAAGGGCTCTCCGACTTCAACCGAGAGTTTGGATACGAAGACTCTCCAACTTCAACCTTTCATAATAGGTTTTGATCTCCTTACAATAGGATGAAGATCTCACTTTTCAACTCAATAACTCTAACACAATTTGTGGATGGCAAATGAAAGCTTTGTAGAGTTGTTTGTGGATAAGCTTTGGTGGTATAGAAATTTTTAGGCTCAAAGCATCAACCTTGAATGAAGGGGTTCAAGGCTATTTATAACCAAAGCTTGAAAAGAAGCCAAAGGCAACTTTTCAGTCACGAACCGGCATACCGCCGGTATGATCCGGCATACCGGCGGTATACCGGTCTGGAATTGCAACGGCTAGAAATAGAGCCGTTGGGATCATTAATTGCTGGAAATCCGACCGTTGGAATTTCAACGTTTCGGAAGCGGTATACCGTCGGTATGATCCGGTATGCCGTCGGTATGCCGGTTTTGTAAACAGAAACTTTCTGTGAACAAAAACCGGTATACTGTCGGTATACGTCGGTATACCGTCGGTATGCCGCTTATCCACCAAAAATGATCCTGGGCTTATTTCTGCCTAGCTTTCGATTTTGCCATCCATTTCTTGTGTTTACAACTCTTCCTAAGACTCATTACAGACTCCAGATATACTTAGGCAGGTGCAGGCTTCTTCAGAGTCTTGAAATAATGATGGCATGGCTTGGCTTCTCCCTTTGATAGGTGCTGGCTTTTTCCCTTGGCGGCAGCAGTCCAAAGATATCCAGTTTGTGAAAACTGAATACCTTTCGGGGGCTTCGTCCCCGAACCCCCGACGAGGGACGCTGCCCCCTCGACCCCCGTCCGCTGACCGGGCAGCGGAACCCCCGGTACGTGGCTCCAGAGATGTCGTCGGGTGGTTCAGAGAAATCTTGTGGGATCCGTCGTCTTTGGCCCACCATGATTTCTTCATTGCATATGTCCACATTGATCTTGTTTATTGCTTTTCTGCATGTACATGTTAGATGAACAAAGCAATATACATAGTAGCAAGTATGATAAGTTAAAGCACATTAGGACTATGCAAAGTTTAAGTATAAGTGCTAAGGTGATAGCATAAATGTTAGTGATATCATAATGATTAAACTTAATTGAATGACCACAATCAAAAACATAGTTTTGATTTTGGCAACCCAAGTAAGTTTAAGATAGATAAGCTCATATCACTAATATGTAAACCAATAGGCACATATCACCAAAGATATAAGTATAAGTAGAAATGCTATAGCGATAGTATGAAGATTAGTGATAATAAAATGCTAAACTTAACATATTAACCATATTCAAAAACATGATACAATCATTGGGCCAACAGTTACGTCCCTCTGAGGACCTGGTGATCTCTCCAGGTATAGGTGTGCAGGACTTTCCGGAGGAGTATGGCTCCAGTGTAGACTCATCCTTGCGAGTAGTACCTTCTGATCACAGCTGTCCCTATTGGGTCGAGGAGCCTATTTAGTCATCATTTCTTATTCTATTTATCTTAGAGGTTGGACTCTATTTCCCTTCAGTTTATTTTAATACCGGTAGTGGATTTGTCTCTGCCCGATCAACAGTTACATTTTGACATTTACTTTGATTCGTGAGTTACCATTTTCTTTATATTTATTGTGGATGAGATATAGCTTTTACCTGTGACTGTTTGTTATTATTATTCACAATACAGCTTATGTGTATATTCGAGATTTCCATATATTGGAGTATATCTCGTATATATGCAGCTGGCATGCTTCGTTCCTAGTCCTACGTATTTTGGGACTGGGGCGTTACATGTTTTTGTGGTGGCACATGCAGGTCAAGATAAATTGTTTGGTTACTTTACCGTACCAAGCAAGCCTGCATATAGGATTAGAAATTTAGGATCTCATTCACGTATCTGACATTCTATCTCACCTTCATTTTAAACTCCCGAATGTCTACTTTATTGCTTCTTGCTTGAATTATTCTTTCGTAAACCTTTACCCCTCTTTCGTGCGTACTAGGTCGTCATGTTCCACCATTCAATCACACTACTAGTTCAACTCCTATAAGTTGGGTAGGAAGTCTCACAACCTAACTTCCTTGACTTTAACTAAGGCCTTAGACAAAAAGACAGTAGGACGACTTCAGAGGCACGAATACCGAACACGACTTAGATTCTTAAGTAGCTTAAGCTATTTATAATCTCTTTCATCATTATCTCGCGTATTTGTAATTGGACTACCTTCATTAATGTTGCTATTATAGCCTAGTTTTGCGAGCTTACTCTCTCATCGAGCTTGTTCAGGACATATGTTTTATTGTGGGCGCCCACGGATATATTGTCTTATCAAAACTGGTGTATTGTGGTCCGATCAACCATAATGCATTTGGTTCGCCTTTCGTATGATTCTACGTGGATTGAAATATGGTTAGCTTAACATACTCGCCCTCTAGGATCTTATCCACGTGTTGTTGACATTTTAAATTCTTTATTAAACTCTCTTTTAATTGCTTGACTCAAAACCTATCTGAATCTATTCTAAAATTGCCCTTATCTTCGTGCCAGCAATATGACTCTACACAGAGGACATACCTCTACCCTAGCCATCACATCTGGCGATGCAACTTCCCAGGAAGAACAAGTTTCCCCAATGACCCCGGTGACTCCGTATCAGCTAGAGCCACAGCAGAATACCACGAACCCATTGACGGTGCTGCAGGAAGCCCAAGTGCCCCCAGTCAGCCAGGTTGGGCAAACTACTACAGTACCACCATGAGAGACTGCACCATCACCTTTTCCTCAGCAGTTTTCACCACAGCCCGGACCCCAACTGCCACCACTTCCGACTGATGCGGACCCGACCACCCAGTTTATGTATGCTATGCTACAATCTCAGTGGCAACAAATGGAACTGTTGAGGCAAAGTATGATGACCTACTTAGCTAGACCTCCACCACCAGCCCCGATACCAGATGCAACTCCAGCTCCACAACCATATCTGGGCTCCATTACAGAGTTCATCGACATGGGGCCTAAGAGTTTTAAGGGTACCGAGGGTCCCTTAGAAGTTTCCACATGGCTTATCAGTACCGAGAAATACTTGAGGGCATCCCAGTTGCCAGCACATGATTGGATGACAGCAGTCGACTTACTCTTAGAAGATAATGCTCATCACTGGTGGAAGGCAGAAGAGAGGCGACTGGGCACTGGGATCACATGGAAGGAGTTTTATGACCTCTTCTATGAGAGATTCTTTCCCATCCATGTTCGAGATGCTCTCTATGACCAGTTCCTTCATCTGAAGCAAGGGAACATGTCGGTAGATGAGTACGATACAGAGTTCAGCCGTTTGAGTAGATTTAGTGAGACATTAATTCCGACAGAGCTGGAGAAGGCAAGGAGATTCCACCAGGGGCTCATACCAGAAATTAAGACTTTCACTACTACACAATCTCGAGTCTCTCATGCAGCTGTCTTGGTGGAAGCACGTACCCAGGAGCTTCTTCGCAAGGAACAGCAGGAACAGAGGCGCCCTACACCAGTAGCTGCACCAGTTAGGGCGACTCAAGGTGGACCAACCAGGAGGCCTATAGGACAGTACCAGCAGAGGCCCACACCCTATCAGAAGCCCACCTGCAACTACTGCGGGAAGAAGGGCCACATTCGAGACGGATGTCGGATTCGTCTCGGCTTATGCTTGAGGTGCGGATCGGAACAACACAGGATTATCGATTGCCCCGTGCCGTCGAGGCAAGGGCAAGCATTTACCATGGCTGTGATAAACCCCCATCCTGAGATTAGAGATCTGGCAGGTATTATTCTACTTATACCCTTAATCCTTATTTAGTCATGGCTTAGCATTGAGCAATACATTCAGTAACTTAGGCAACATGCATGAGCACTATCTTTGGTACCATTAGAAATATCATGACTATAACAAGCTTATAAATAGAACTCTTGGCCTCTTCGTTAGAAATCTTGAATGGCGTGCCTTAAAAACCTGTGCCTCCGTCACAACACTCGTATGTTTTAGATGTGAGGAAATCACCCAATCTCTATGCATATCGTTTCGATACCTTACCGTGACTTTGATGTTTGAAGCACAACATTAGCCATTTCCTTCCAACAACCTTCACTTACATGAACTAGACGAGCCTCCCTATACGCATGACATACCTGTTCCACAAAATACATCATTATGTGCTTCATTCAATTACACCACATGTATAGCCCGATTTCCTTAGAAAGAACCATAAATATCCATTTTTGCCCCATCTGATGTTTAACCATGCAATATCGAGCCATTCCATCAGATGAACTGAATATCCATGATTCATGCAAGACCAAGAACACCTTGTCATGTAGAATATGGTGCCAGTTTAAAATCCTTATATAAATAACTCCTCCATCTTTCGAAAACCGAGTTACGAAAGACAACCTGCTCTCCCTTCGTAGTCAGCCCACTATAAATTTTTTATTCAGATTTATTGTCATGTTTTTTAGATGAGGTTTATTTTAATTTCGAGGACGAAATTTTGTATAAGTTCGGTAGGTTGTAATCCCCCAAAATTTTTGGAGGATTTTTGTTATTATTTTAATACATAAATATTTTGTTTTTAATTGTTTGTAAAAAATAATATATTAGTAGTAATATGTAGTCTCTCCTAATTATTACTTTAACCTTGCTAAGTTATTTCTGTACAAATTTTATTATATTTTTTTATTATTACTATTACTTTATTATCATTATTAATATTATTTTAGTTGTTCCAAGTCGATTGTTGATTTAACAATAGGCATTAATTATTAAAAATATGTGCAAAAATATATTAGTAAGGTTTTAGAAAATATTTTATATTTTTAGTATTTATTTAAAATTTTATTAGATTTTTTTATGAGTATTATGAGAAATATTAAGGGTTTGAAAAAGAAAAAGAAAAAGAAAAAGGAAAAAAAATAACAAATTCACTGAACAGCACTGTTCATCGAACAGTGCTGTGCTCCCCCCCCTAAACCGAGAATTCCAAAGGAGCAGCTCAGCTGCTTTGTAGAAAAAAAGAAAAACAAAAAACAAAAAAAAAAAGGCAAAAGAGGCCAGCAGCTTAGTTCCCAAAAGGGAACTGACCTTCCCTTCCTTTCCGCGAGCAACAGCAAAATCCCGAGACCCCCTTCTTGTTCTTTCTGCGAACCACAGATGTGAGAACTCCTCCAAATCTCTATCAAATCTGCTCAAAATTCTTCCCTTTAAATTCTAATTTAATTCTCCTCAGATTGATTGAATCCACATTTAAATCCATATCTAAATTTGAATTAAATTTGATGAGTAAATTCACCCAAGATTCGGTAATATATGTATAGAAACATATATGAATTCGCGAGGGATCCTTCAAGAAAACCTATCGAAATCCTTCTCGTGGACTCCCTCCTCAACCCCCTGTCTTCCTCTCCCTCCCTCGCATAGTCCCAACCGATTGCATCGCCTGTACGTCGCTCTGACCACCGACGATCATCGAAAAACTCAGAAAAACAGAGCAGTGCTCTGCTTTGTATTCAACCAGGTACCTCTCTTCACCAACTCGATTCTTCACGTAAAATTCATATTTTTCGATACTGCGAGTTGTCGTAGATAGCCCACATGACCCCCTACACGACCCAATAATTGGTTTTCTTTATTGTCGAACCATCGCGTCGAAAATTCGATGCAAATATTCCGAAAAAAACTGATTTTTACAACAGTATACACAGATCCACGTACCCCTGTTTAGAGGCATTTTCCCGTCAACCTAGTAGGATTATTCTAAAAATAATTAAACAGTAAAATAGACCACCTGTAGCACTACGAGTCCTTTCTTTTAGTTTAAATTTTCATTCATTCTATGCCATGAATTACGAACCCAAAGTTTAGGGAAAACAGTTTTTTTAAAACTAAAAATTTTAGGAAAATTTTCCGATACGGCGTGTGCCCCGACAAACTGGGCGACGTGGTCGCGCACTATACGCATCGAAAGGCGCGTATGGATGTTCCCGACGTGTGGGAACTGACGGAACTCGATTTTGTTGCGCGTGCGCGGCGAAATCAGTGCGTATCCGTCGAGATACTCCCATATTAACGTTTTACAAACTAGCCCATAACTTCGTGCACGTTCATCGAATTGACGCGAAACTTGCTCCATCAGGACCGTATCATTTTTTTGGTCCTGCATGCCAAGTTTGGTCCGATTCTGAGAAGGTTGATTGGAACACCAAATTGGCGGGCCCGCGACCCACTCTAACGGACGATTTTGTGCACGGCCCGCCGGAATCCAACTTTGGACATACGGTTGGGTTCGTCTCCTCAAACCAGATTCGTAGACATGTAGTTTGACGACTTTAGAGACCATAGGTTCTGGCATGCATTTCAGTGCAAAGTGGGTCCAACGGCGGACATCGTTTTGACCCGAAATTATGATTTTGCTCCTAATCCAGAATTAGACTTTTGGACAGGCATTTCCTAGGTATTTCTTTTATGCCAAATTTGTTCGTAATGTTTATTTCAGCATCCGAGGTCGTTCGTAAAAGTTGGCTTTCAGTGCTTCCCTATTCTGACGATTTGAGTTACCAGGCGTCGCCATTCTGCACACTACCTCCAGGCAAGATACCTTGCCAGCAACTGTTTATTTAATTTAGCTCATATTTTATGCATTATGCATTATTTTCTTTATGCAATATAAATTGTGATACATGGCACAACTTGTTAGAACTTACTGTTCAGTTATATTTCCTGCTATGTATTATTTTCTTACACATTAAACTTAGAGTTAAGGGACCACCCTGTATGTGTTGCATCCATAGGCCTTGACACTTTTGTACCACGAAGTTGTGAGTCACATATAGTACTCGGACATGCGTGATCGGCTGGCCACCGGTACGTATAAGCCGTACGATAGGATTAACCGCTAATAGAGGTTGCATGTTAGTTTGACTTAGCGGTTAATAGAGGTTTTGTGTTGTAGATACAACATAGTAGGCATTAGGCGGAGAGGACAATTCCTTAGCGTATGGGCTTCGATGCACTTTTCCTTTTGTAACCCGTGAGCTCCGCCGGAGACGCGGGTCAGTTTACTCAAGATTACTGACGGCCACTGGCGATTCCGCGGAACGTCATGCTCTTATTGATTGGGCCTCTAGTGCCCCAAGGGGGGACTTTGCCGGTCCTATTTAGCCAGGGCCCATGCGTAGGAAGGATTATTCTTAACTACATTTCACTTAGAACGATTAGGCACCTTTATCCGTTAGGTACGAGTACTTTTGGTTTGGGTACTTGTATCTGACCGTGGCTTGGAACAATAACTTGTCGCGGATTAGTTTGTCACATCTTGTCCTTGTTTGGTTGTAGGTGTGGCTTACTACTTCGATAAGAAGGTATTGAACCTTGTTGGGGTCCGGATACCATATTGGATTTATAGCATAGAAAGATACGTCATCGTGAATTAGTTTACCATCTCCTGTCCTTGTTTGGTTGGGGGGATGGTAAGCTAGTTCAATAGGTATGTATTGGACCATGTTATGATCTGATCTTACTTATTCTTATTGAGCAGTATTTATTTAGTTTATGTGGCATGTTCTTTTTGTATCTTGTTACGCCCCTCTGAGGACCTGATGATCTCTCCAGGTATAGGTGTGCAGGACTTTTTGCAGGAGTATGGCTCCAGTGTAGACTCATCCTTCACGCTCGAGCGAGTAGTACCTTCTGATCACAGCTGTCCCTATTGGGTCAAGGAGCCTATTTAGTCATCATTTCTTATTCTATTTATCTTAGAGGTTGGACTCTATTTCCCTTCAGTTTATTTTAATACCGATAGTGGATTTGTCTCCGCCCGGTCAACAGTTACATTTTGACATTTACTTTGATTCGTGAGTTACTATTTTCTTTATATTTACTGTAGATGAGATATAGCTTTTACCTGTGACTGTTTGTTATATTTATTCACAATACAGCTTATGTGTATATTCGAGACTTTCATATATTGGAGTATATCTCATATATATACAGCTGGCATGCTTCGTTCCTAGTCCTACGTATTTTGGGACTGGGGCGTTACACAAGACGCTCCCGAGGGTGAAGATGCGTCGAGTTGGCTTCGTACGCACTCGTGAAGGTGACTGTTACATCCAAAAATGGGGATCGCGAGGTCCTGATGCAGGCCGAAGGTGCCTGTTGCATCCAAAGATCGGGACGTTCGGGTCCCGTCTTCGTTATGCTGGAAGAGCCCCAGATCGGAATTGCGGTGCTATCCTTTTCCTTGGGCTTTGGAGAGCTCTTCCTCAAGCTAGAGTGGGGTTGATCGCCCGCTCTTGTTATGCTTAATAACTGCTTCATTAGCCGAAGCACTTGATCGGGTTAAAGTAGAGCGCATGTTCCAGACTAAGACGCTGAAGAGATGTACCTGATTGAGACGCTGAAGAGATGTGCCTAGCTGAGACGCTGAAGAGATGTGCCTGATTGAGACGTGCCTGGCCTGGATGAAGCGTAGCTTTAGGCTTTTTTGATTTCTTCTTCGTAAAAAGAGTCTTCTATGTAAAAAGAGTCTTTAGTCATGTAACAGACTTTTATGAAATAAAAAGCCCATTTATGCTGCTACTCTTTTATTGTTTTATGATTTTCTTGGCGCATGTTGACTTGGGTTGATGCACCTAAAATTTTCATGCTTCTACAAGACCCCCTTTAAAGTTTTCGAAACTTTCTGAAGTTTTAGAATACTTTGAATAAGAAGCATGTTGGTGTCTTCAATGGGGCGTATGACTGTTCGGGGTGCATGATTGCTCCGCGCATCTGTTGATGAGGCGAACGCTCCTCTCCGTTTTAAATGCCAATGATAACGCTTTGGAATAAACGAAAAGATTAATTATAAGCTTTTGGATATCCGTCGTTATCATTTCGCAGACCCCCAAGCGGCGGCTGACATCACGCTTCATCGGTTCACATGTATGACCAAGCCTATAAATAGGCATCTGGTGGAGAGAGAGAGTCCTTCTTTTCTTTGCTTCCTTCTTTTAGAGTTCTTCTTTCAAAAACCCTAACTTCTTTTAAGAGATGGCTCCCAAAACTCCTCGCGGTGGTGCTGGCCGAGGGCGAAGCAAAGGAAAAGTGCCTGCGGTGGTCGACGTTGATGATGTCCCCAGGACACCCGTCGACGTTCGGCCGACGATGATTGGTGGGTTTTGTCATTCTTTGTCGTACCTTTCTGTACTTGAGTAAAATTTTTTTTAGAACTCACACACGCCGACGCGCATGGATCTCGAGTCCTGATGATGTGCTGAAGCTTCTTGCTGATGCGCATGGACTTCGAGTCCTGATGATGCGCTGAAGCTTCTTGCTGATGTGCATGGACTTCGAGTCCTGATGATGCGCTGAAGCTTCTTGCTGATGCGCATGGACTTCGAGTCCTGATGATGCGCTCAAGCTTCTTGCTGATGCGCATGGACTTTGGTTCAGTGTATGCGCTTCTGATGAGAAAGCGGCTCAGATATTTTGTCGTTTTAACATATCTGAGTCTTTGTCATCTTTTTCTGACCGCCAGTTTCGATGACCGTTCCGCTCTTGAACGAAGTGCTTCTAGACGCTGCTCTCTGTCAGATGGGAGTTGTCTATAACAAGGAGGTGATAAATCCTGTCCAAGCTGCCATCATACTGGATCAGCCTCCCGAGAGAATGACCCAAATCTAGGAACAACAGTATGCGTTTCTCCAACGGATGATGGAGCGTGGTAGTTTGAAATCTGCCGTTTATGATAATATGACTTTCTTGAAACCTGAGTTCCTGTTTGGGGATTGCCTCACTTCTACTGAAGCGAATGTGTTGAGGATCAAGGAAGATTGGTTCTTCACAGCCAAAGAAATGCACATGTCTATTAAGCAGCTCGAGCGTCAATGGCCTTTGAGTGCTTTCTGTCGTCTTGCTTCCAAGAGGAGGATGGCATGGGAGCTAACCTCGTCTCAGGAGGGAGCAGTGGCGGGCACCATCAGGATCGATGCTACCTCGAACCAGAAGGATACTTTGGCCGCCACGCGGACTGGGCCTTCTTTTACCTGGCGAACTCTGTATCCTGGGAGTATTTATAGTGACGTCCCTACCGACACTTTTGCCTTTGGTGCTTCGACTTTCATAAATCGTATGCTGTCATCGAAGCGGTCATACCCGAAGGATGAATTTCGGGTAGAGGGTTGGGTGTCATTATGTATCCAAGTGGGACAGGCTGACACTCTGGGTTCTGATGAAGTTTTAAACCGAACTCAGGGAGATTGGGCTGACTGCCGCTATCCGTGCCACCCAGGCGGGCGCCGACATCAACAGGCATATGTTCCTTGCGCTCTTGGAGATGTTTAATACCCAGACCAGGACCTTCTTCACTCCGGTGGGGGAACTAGGACTTGCACTTCATGAAATGTATGAGTTCGAGACTTCTTTGGGGATCAGAACCCTATGAGGAGTACTTTCCAACTAACGAGGAGTTCCAAGTCCTAGGGGACAAAGAAGAGGAGATGATGGCTGTCTTCAAAGAAGTGGCAAGTCATCACTATTATATGCAGAAGAAGGATAAGGGCGGGGCGCAGCCCTATGTGACTGCTTGGAGGGATTATGTCTTTGAGCAAGACAAGGAGGATCCCTCTAGGTTTACGACTCTGCCAGCTCTCTCCAGTACTGAAGTGCTCTCCGAAATGAGCAGACTAAATGAGAAGAGTCCCCACAAAAACGAGGACCGGGAGTCGGACGAGCGTTCTTACAACTGTTTCTGGCACCATACCCATCGGATGTCGTCCAAAGCAGTGTTGGCTACTTATCTGATGATTTGGCTCCGAGATTATGTCTTTTCAGGCGGGTCAGGCTCTGTGGAGAGGGTGACCCAGAACCTCATCCTGCCAGCTGTGAAGTTGGTTTTTGGCCATCGCCTGGCTCTACTCCCCGCGATGGTGTGTAACCTGCTGCGTGGTTTACGAGAATTCGCGGGTAACGTCGTTCATGGACGAGGTAAGAATGACAACTTTTTCCGTGCCAAACTGCCATTTCATTATCTGATGGGGTGGTTGATTTTGCACCATCCCAACGTGATGAGTCCGGGCCAGGAAGAAGATCACGTGGCCGGAGATGCATTCCTCCGCCGCTTCTACCAGAGGAAATGGCTGCATACTGGTGTTCCTGTTTGTAGAAAAGTTTTATCCTACCTTCAGGGATGGAAGATTACCAAAGTTGGTCCCATCTTTACAGGCTTCGAGGCTAACGAAGATTTAGCAGATTCGGGTGAAGACGTAACAACTCTGCCTCTGTGGGGATTTCGTTGGTTGCAAAGCATCCGGCCTTCCCATTTGGTGTACCGGAATAGGAACCAGTGTTACCTGAAGCCGTATTTGTCGAGCCGTTTTGCACGTCAATTCGGCTATGCTCAATTGATGTTGGAGAACCCCAGTACCAGCCTGGGGTATACTGGGAGTCTGCTGGACGGGGCACGAGCTTGGCATTACTATAATGTCGGATGCACCAGGGCTCGCTTAACCATGCCAGTTCTGAATCTACGGCCGTCGATTCTTTTTTCAGCCGCCAAATTTTATTGTGCTATGAACACCGTATCTCCTGTATATGATAGGGAGACCAGCTTCATTGTCGATGTAGAAGCATGGAATTTCACAACCAGAAAGCCCATGCGCCAGACACTACATGCGCCAAGACTCACACAGAACACTTCACAGCAAAGTCAATAACCATGGACATCTGAAGAAGGACTTTTTATTTATATATAAAAGTCTATTACATGTCTAGAAAAGGTTGTACAAAGGAGAATTTCTACAAAGAAAAGATCCTAAGTCTACAGCCAGCGGCCACCATGCGCCTCCAGTTAGGCGCAGCAGTCATCATGCGCTGTCAGTCACCATGCGCTGTCAGTCAGGCGCAGCAGACATCATGCACCTCCAATCAGGCGCATCCCACCATATCTTCAGCAGCTCAGTCATATATATCCAGCTCAGTTGTGTGCATCCCTTCAGCAGCCCAGCTATGTGCATCCCTTCAGCCAAATTCTTCCAGCCAGGCTCACCTGGCCGAGCAGAGCCCAGTTATGTGCCGCTCTTCCAGCCAGGCTCACCTGATAAGTGCTTCGCCAAGCAAAGCATTTAACCCTCTGGATGGAACCAAGGAAGAGAAGAGCACCGCAAATGCTGTGGCCAGGGGAGGCTTCGAAAGAGCCTCCAAAGTCGAAGGAAGACCGTGATCGAAACCGCGGCTAAAGGAGCAGCTTTCAACACGATCAAAGTAGGGAAACCCCACTTTGAAGGAAGAGAGAGCCTAGCACCGCCATTCCGATCTACGGCTCTTCCGGAATAATGGGGACAAGGCCCGAGCATCCCTATCTTTGGATGCAACAGGCACCTTCCGCCTGCCTCGGAAGCCCTCGACTCCGTCTTTTGGATGTAACAGTCACCTTCAAGAGCATCGAAGACAACACAGCGTCTTATCTTCACCCTCGGGAGCACTTCGTCAACAGAATGCACCCGTATGTTCAAGTTCATGTTGGAAGAACGTGAGGGAATGAGAAGCAAATCTTCTCTCCATGCCACTATTTATAGGCCGGGCAGATCAAACCCACGCGCCAAGTGGATGGCCCTCCGAATTTCGTGCAATGAATTTACATTAAATGGATGAACCGGACATTCAGCCAAACGGCTATTTATGGCACTCGAAGAGCGAGACAGTCGCATCATTAAAAGACATGTCCGATGCGCCAGCCAGACAGCGCATCACACGGACGCGCCCTTCGGCATCAGGCGCATCACACAGACGTGCCCTACAGTACTCGGCACATTACAGAGGGTGCGCCCTCACACATCTCCATACCGAGTGAAACGCCAACCGACGCGCCCACTCAGCTGTCCATCGAACGTCACCAACATTAAATGCTGAACTGACAGAGTTGGCAGCACGCCTCCCAAAGTCTGAACAGTTGACAGCTTTATTCAGAAAACAAAGCGTCGGCAATGTCAGCATCATCATGACTTTATTTCGACGGCTACTGCCACGTGGCCACTCCACCATCAGCATGCGCCTCTACGGCCATGCATCTAAATCAGTATGCGCCTCAAAAGCCATGCGTCTCAGACTGCTCTCTGATCCCGAAAGACAGAAGGAAAGTCGCCTGCATGTGCCTCAAAAGCCATGCGCCCCAAATGGTTTGTAACTCCTAAAGGTTATGAGCCGCAGCCTCCTCCTGCGCCCAATCCAAGGCGCAGCTCACCAGATCACTTCTCTCCATCAAATCCGAGATCTTCGAACCATGAGTCGACGACACGTGTCTTTTGACTCAACTCATCCAAGATTTCAGCAACGGAAAGATCTTCTCTCTGCTACGTGCCGGCTCACAACAGCAGTATGAAGAGTTCTTCCCCTCGATCAGGGCGCAGCATCCGTGTGCCTCCATCAGTAACCTCCACGTGGCGTCCCCACACCGGCGCATCCTGCATGCGCGCATGAGCAGCCAGTCTGCAAAACTATAAATAGAAGGATCATCTCCTTCACACACACAGAGACTCAGAACACACAAGACTCAAAAAGAATCCACAACAGAGAATCACCGAGAGGCAGTTCTAGACACTCAACGTCTTCCTCCTCTCAGCAAGCTCCAGCACCCAGAGCAATCAACACCTTCAGAGAACCGATAACCGTCGTCAGCCGGTCAACGGAGTCAACGCATTACCACTCGCTCCATTGGCACTAAGGACCCAGCTTAAACAAAAGTGTACTCCTAGGACTACATCTAAGTCCTATATTGTATCACTGTTCTGTTTGTATTAAGATTTCAATCAAAACAATTTTAATGGCAAACAGTCGACACCCAATTAGAGGCGATTGGGAATATGTTGGCGAAGGCTCGATTGTACCGCCCGCCAGAGGTTGGTTACCGAGATACTCCTGCCGTATCCTCGTGGGATACTCAGGCAAAGCCCTCGGCTGATCACCCGAAGAGATGTGCCGACACGAGGCCGGTTCTTCTGTGTCGAAGAGGCAGAGAAAAGCAGTATCACCGGTAGTGTCAACAGAATCAGCTCCTGTAGAGGTAAGGACGTCCTACATAATCTGGTTCATTCTACCATTCTTTTGACATATACTTTTTTTTTATAGGAGCCGCTGAAGAGGAGACCCTGAGCTTCGAAACCGGGTGCTAGCAGACCAAAGTTCGTGGTGAGCACATCTGATGAGCACATTTCGCCGATTGTCGTATCTCCCGTAGAGGAGAACCGTGATGATGTCGCTTCTGTGGAGATTTTAGTATCTCCGGACTGTGTTGAAGGGAAAGTTGAAGGTGCAGTTATTCAAGCTGCCGTGGGGGCCTCTGGTATTGAGGTCCCAGCAGAAGCTGTGCTTCCGGATGAGGAAGAGGAATGGAGTTCGTCTTCTTCGGATGACGTTCCTCCAGAGATCCCTGATCCTGAAGTGGGGGCAACAGGTGTGGTTGTAATAGAGGAGAGGGTTGATTCCTCTTCTCATCACGATGAAGGAAGGTCGGCTACACCGTTGCCGAGCCCTACCCCAGACCCAGTAGTAGAAGCTGAGCTGGCTGTCGACCAGGAGGTACTAACAGACTCCATTCTCGCGGAGGGATTTGATGAGGGAGGCGAGACTCGTCTGCTGAGCCCGACTCCAGAGGAAATACCGAGTCAGGGAACGGGTGCTGATCCTGCTGTCTTACCGGAGGAGGAAGGTCCTGTACGGGCTGTATGTGAGGAGACGGAGGAGACAACCCGAGACGTCGGTGGTCCTTCCGATATTGAAAAGGGTAAGGGTTTGCTGATGAATGAACCCTTTGTTGCTCCTCGTACCTGGGGGACGATATCGATGCCCCATTCGGCTCTTTCTGCCCTCTTGGCTCCTCGGGCGAGCAGCAAAGTTCAAGTCCCCAACGAGGGAGGGTCCGCTGATGTTGATGTTTCAGCCTCGCGGACTGAGGTCGGTAGATCTTCTTTAGGTCTGCCATCCATCACAGCAGCTCCTACAACTCCTGCTATGACGCCTTAAGTGTTGGCTGATGTGGATGAGTATGTACAGTTTTCTGTCGAAGTAGTGTACAAGATGCTGCAGAAAGGAGTATCGACAGTGTTGAATGCGAACGGGAGTTTCGCGACGGCAAAAGCCCTGGCGCTCCCTTACATTGGTCTGATACGTTCGCACCGGGGCAATGATCATATGGCTGAGATTCTGGAGGCGTCTGTGGCTGAGCTCGACCAGCATCTTTTCAAACTGCAGAGTATTCGACAGAATAACTTTTCGCTCTGATAGAAGCAGAAAAGAAGAAATTGATAGCTGATGTTGAGTCGTCTTATCAGGTAATGGTGGCCATCTGGGACCGCGAGGTGGCCGATGCTGAGGCTGCGGTGGGGAGACTATCTCAGTTCACGCAGAAGAAGATGGAGCTACGGGTCTCATTAGACGCTAGTATAGCGGAGGTCACTGCAAAGATTCGCCTCCTTGAAGACCAGCGAGCCCAACTTTTGCTAGATGCCGAGCGAGCCCAGGCTGAGCATGTAGCATCCAAGGAGAAAGAAGCAGCTTTTACCCGCCATATTCTTTCTCTGACCTGCCAGCGGCAAGAGTTGGATGCTAAGTACGAGAATGATACTGCTCCTGAGGCTGTAGAGGTGATGCGTCAAGAAGCTGAACGCCAAGTCTTGGCGAATGTGGAGACTCGGACTGAAGACTTGAAGCATCGGATCGAAGAGCTTTCCGCCAATCCCAATAATGCTTAGGAATTGTTGTCTCATTTTTTGGCAACTTTGCTGGGGATGTAATCTTTTTCTTTTTGAATGCAAAATAAAGAATTTTCTGTTGTTTTCATCCTTTCTGTCATGAACTAGCGATTTTTGTGGACATATTATCTTTTGTGCACCTTGGTTTTTAGGTACAGATAATAAGTTTGAGAGGACCGACATGTTTGCTCAGAGGTAATATGGACATGGCAAATATGGGGTTCAAATGACGGAGTCTTCCTACTTAGAGGTGTTGTGGACGTGGTAGGAGTGACTCTGGGATGATACGCGGAACTACTCAGAGGTAATATGGACATAGAAGTTCTGCGATCGATGTACGGTAACGCAGGGGTTGTCTGTACGGGACGTTTACTCAGAGGTAATATGGACATGGTAAACATGATAAGTAGCACAATCCTACGTAGTGTAAGATTCTGCTTTGCAGGGTACAGAGGAGCAACTCCGAGGTAATGTGGACGTGGTTGTTCTTCTACTGGAGATAGAATGCCACGGAACAACTGGGTTCCGAAAGCATAAGATTTTGTGAAAGGGAGGTGTATGTGAGCTCTGATGATCAGTTCCACTGATTCCCTTGCTAGGTAGAGATGGAAGTACATATCTAAAAGATGTCAAGAGTAGTACTTCTTTAGGAACTTGTCGTTGATGGGCATCATGAACAAGTCCCCGTTTGGTCGGACGAGGCGGTAAGCACCGTTTGAATATACCGTCTCTATGATGAAAGGTCCCTCCTATTTGGGTTCGAACTTTTCTGGTGTTTTGTGAGTCAACACCATCGGCCTTCTGACTGCCAGGACCAGGTCGCCTACTTGGAAAGTCCTCTGCTTGACCTTTTTGTTGAAAACCTGTGATATACGGGCTTGATAGAGTTCAATACACTGCTGAGCTAGGAGACGTTTTTCGTCAAGTGCTTTTAACTCTCGCAGGCGGTGGCATTGATTGTCTTCCTCTGTCAACTGGTTTGTGATTGCAACACGGAGTGAGGGTATCTGGATTTCGAGAGGCAGTACTACTTCGCTCCCGTAGACTAAGGAGAATGGTGTGTTGCCCGTTGGAGTCCGTACCATTGTACGGTAGGCCCAAAGGCATTCGTCGAGCTTTTCGTCCCAGTCGTATTTGTTGGATGACACGACCTTTTTGAGTAGCCTGACGATAGTCTTGTTGAAAGATTCGACCAATCCGTTCGCTACCGGATTGTAGGCGGTTGATGCCACGTTCTGAATACGATTCTTGTCACAAAATTTGCTGAAAGTATGGCTGATGAACAGTGGACCATTGTCGTGGATAATCCTACGGGGTACCCCGAATGGTAGATAATATGATGCTTGATGAAGCTGATCACCCTAGAGCTTTTCACTTTCGTCAGTGGAACTGCTTCTGCCCATTTGGAGAAGTCGTCGATGATGGATAGAATAAAGCGGTGTCCCCTTGATGAAGGAGGGGTGATAGGTCCCATAATGTCCATGCCCCAAGCTTCAAAGGGCCAGGAGGCGACCGTAGGATGTAGTGGTTCCGATGGTGTATGGATAAAGTCGGCGTGAAGCTGACAAGCATGGCACTTTTTAGCATAGTCGACGACGTCGGCTGCTATGGTTGACCAGTAGTAACCCATGCATCGCAATCGATCTTGCAACTTAGGCCCGGGTTGGTGAGCCCCGCAAGTTCCGTCATGAGCTTCTCGAAGGGCTTCGGCTGCTTCTTCGTTGGATAGACATCGAAGGAGAAGTCCATCGTAGAAACGTCGGTACAGCATTTTAGTAGCTGTATTGTCAACCCCTTGACCAATTTTATCCTCTCATAATTTTTATTTATTTGTCACATACATTTGTTATGGTTATTATTGGTTTTATTTAAAATTCTAATGGAGGGTTCAAGTGAGTAATAATGGAATAATATGGGCCTTGGTGCAAATGTCACCAATTCCAAAACTTCTTTTATAAACCGAACCCACACTGTTTTCAAATTCAAATCGAATTAGAAATACTCTCTGGAAGGAGCAAATCCAGTTTAAACTCGGTTTTAAATCCTCTCTCCTTATCTCCTTCAGATTTATATACATGGGTATATAAATTCAGACCTCGATCTATTTCCCAGCCTCCAACCCTTCGAAAACCTAGGAAATTTGCCGCAAGTTCTTCCTCCTTTAAGATTGAGACGATCATCGAGCAGACGCAGTCAATTCCCATAGACAGGTATTTTCCTCTACGCAATTATGTCATTGATTTCTTAAATCAGTTGGTTGTTTCTTGCTTTCAATTGTAGTGTGGGTAGTCGAAGGTATGTCTAAGAGGACCATACAGGTGTCTTCGAGTGGCTCTATATCAGAATCCTTAAAACAAATTACTTGTATCCAATAACGTGTATCAGACCACTTGGTATCTGTCACCAACTGTACTAGAGAGATTTTTATACACCTCTATCAGAGATGCCCTACCGCAGATCGAACCCGACTTGTGGTCAGTTCCAACTCAGGAAACTGACTGCGTGCAAGAACAGCCAAGTTGAGATTAGTAGGGGATTTAAGGACCTTGTATCGAATAACGCGTTGTATAAGTATCAGAAATAGGCGTTCAAGGTCGCACAACCTGTGGGTGCATCTGTTATTTGACAATAGCAGGAGGGAGGAGTATCAACTCGTTTGTGTGTAGGTGTGCGTGCATTTTACTCTGTCTATGTTCAAAGCAGTTTGGGTAGGTTCAATCGATATAGCAGAAGGAACATATGGATTAAATGAATAAGATCCAGTTCTTAATTTCTTGTTCTAGTCCTTAATCTCCATTATTGCTCTATCTGTACATGATCCACTATTTGCTTCATCCCTGGTGGCAGGATAGTTAAGAGGATAATGCTTATGTCATTTCCAAATATCAGTAGTGTCCATTGAATCTAGAGAGTGCACAACAGCCCACATCTATTTATGGACCCCAAAAGAAATCGATATCAGTGTTGGACTATTTGGGAGTGTATAGATGTACCAGTTGTGTTCCTGGATAGTACATTATAGAGTTACAACAGACTTTGCATCAAAACACAAATTTCACCATGTGTCCTCATTAACTAAGGATACTTATCATGAGTAGATCAAGTAGAGAAGTTAGGCTTAAAGAAAACCGGATCTAGATGCATTGAAGTATCAAATACAATTGTAAAAATCGACCTCCATATAGTGAACTATTATTCAGTTGAGGAAGATACAAGGGAGTCGGTAGCAGAACAAGGGCAAGGTTCTGTGTTAAATTTAGAGTGTAGAAGAATAGGCTATGCCTACCTGGGTGAGTTAGCTATAGCTAAGTGCAAACTACCTACAAGCCATGTTCCATTGGTACTACACATCCCTGCGTCTACATACCAACCTCACAAGAGAAGGCATGGGAATACCATATTTAGCCAGAGAGTCAAGCAGTGTAGGGCTTTGGTGAAACCAGTCGTATCAAGGTTATAGGTGGAGTATGGACGACAGAGACAACTGATAAGTAGGGTATACAGATGCAACCTTGGTGCACACAGGAAGCCAAACATATATTGGAGTACAGGGCCATGGAGGAGAAATAGATTGTTACAAAATATAAGATGCATTATGTTAGGACTTATGTGAGACATTAATATAATGATACCAAATATGAAACATTGACAGGACAACAACATAAAAAGATGGGAAGGTGTTGAATCCCACACAAAAGTAAGTCTGCTAGATCCAATACAGTTTGCCCATTAGAATCCTTTATTCTTTGCTAAGTAGTTGATTTTGGTATCTACTGATATCCGTATATGTTTCATTTTGCGGAAAGAAATTTGTTATGGAATCACAAGATGTTAGTCTTGCGTGAGAAATTGTTTTCATATTTTATCTGTGAGTTCGGCTACAGATTGGATATTTGTCAAGTGCATATTTTCTAGAATAACTTGGCAGAAAGCCGAGCTTAGCCAATCTAAAGTGCAGTGCTAATCAAATACAAAATATGAATTGTTCAACAATTTTGTATTGAGAGGTAAGTTGCTAACTAGGCTTTATGGTGATGAAAATATTTTGATCTGTAGTGAGATTTACATATGTCTGTTCCATATCTGTTTATGAATTTCTGTTAGATTACAGAGATAAAATCAACATGGACAGATAATATCCCACCTGTTTTCAGCTTTGCCCTTTACCCTGTTATGAATACTAAACGCATAACAGGGAGTAAAGTAAATGAGAGATGACAACCAAGATTAGCTAGACGACTAATTTATAGAGGATTATCTTGTGAGGAAAATGTTATTTGACGAAGCCCAGTAGCAATTTTGTCTTACAGGAGAATTAAGTATCATGTCATGTGACCTGGACTACAAAAACCTATTTTTTTAGTCAAGAGTTCTTATGGGCTCGATAATGATGAAATTCATGAAATATGATAAATTATTAAGCAGTATTCTTAGAGGTTGACATGGACTGGTATCTAAAATGATGAGGGCTGGGGTCAAAGACAGGAAGTCTCAGTTGGTTAGAGTGTCGATAAAACAGGGAACTGGAAAGCAACAGGGTACTTGGCTTAGCAACCTTGCACTGAATGGGAAATCAGATAGGATAAGAGAACAATAATAAACCTAGAAGCTATTCCTAAATTTAAATAGTTAGTTTTCCAATTATATCTATTAATTCAAGTCGATTTATAAACAGGTTGGAGAAACGATTTAGCACTTGACAGTGCCAGCAGCACAGGACCTAAGGCAAGTATACCTTGCCTTCCTCTACAGTTTTATTTACATGCAGTTTCTTTCATTTTCCAGTTTTTGATTGTTTATGGACATGTGCTTTTCGTGTTGTTTTCTATGGAGTTGTCTTTACTGTTTATAGCAGTATTCATTGTTTGGCCTTGAGTTTCACGTTTGGAGTTTCTCGTCAGTACCTTGCTTGAGTCGTGTCATAGAACGAGTGCGTGTAGTGAACTGCCATAGTCTTGATTATCGTTGTACACAACCAGAGAGTCCACACTCGGGATGAGGGTTGTTTGGTGCACCAGAGAGTCCACACACGGGACGAGGGTGTTTGTCGTGATCAAATGGCACCAGAGAGTCCACACACGGGACGAGGGTTGACCATTTACACCAGAGAGTCCACACACGGGACGAGGGTGTCTTGCCGTGAGCTAGCCAGAGAGTCCACACTCGGGACGAGGGTTAGTGCTTAGTTCAAACCCGTGAGTCCACACTCGGGATGAGGGTTTGGTTCTTCCTTTGATCTTGTATTTATCGTTCATCCGGCAGTTCTGTTATACGTAGTGGTTCTAGTATTCGTATTCGTGTTAGTGTTCGTGGTCATTGGTCTTGTTCTTGTTCTTTCTTATTTATTTTTTGAGCATGATAAAACTGCTAGATAGGCATGTATATTATGTATCTTGCTATGTCCTCTGAGGACCTGATGATCTCCTCAGGTTAGCCGAGTTTGAGTCAGGGGCAGACGAGTGGATTGAGTTCGCTTCAGATCACGGCGCTTTGCAGTTGTGGTTACTTGGTTAGCGTGTTGTACTCAGTTGGTTTATTTCTTGTATTTCTTTATTTTTTCGTCTACTGGTAGTGGATTTGTGTCCACCGGACGTGACATTGATTTTGGATACATTCAGTTTATATTCATTATTGCTTAGTTATATGGATATTCACTGATCTCGTTTGTGTCTTGATTATTCTGTGGATGAGATATAGATTTTCCGTGATTCTAGTTTGCCGTGACTTATGAGTATAGACAGCGTTCTACCGCCGACACTGCGGCATAGGCTGGGCTTGGACACGCTTCGTATCCGAAAAACGGGTGCGGGTCGTGACATGTATCATAATAAAATCGAAGAGAACGCCTTCTGACTGAGACGGCTTCTTTCGGATGTTCTGGGAGAATTTTATAGACAGCAAAGTCGATGAACGGGAACCTCCAGTCTCGGACATTAACATCGGCACTTATCGTCATGGCATGGGCCATTTGTGTGCATAGGTTGTTTTTAGGACAGACCAAGTCTCGACCAACTACCGTGACGTAGTGTTGAGTCCCGAAGGGTGCTGCTAATGAAGCTGCGAGGCCAGCCAGAGTGTCAAAATCCAGGTTTTGTAGCCGAGGTACATGTTATATGAAGAACTTGGTGAAGTTGAGATAATATTCAATGCAACTTCATGGTAAGGAACCAGATCTTCATGATGAACTTCGTACTGCCCTCGGATCTAGTTAACGATGAATTTTGAGTCGTCATAAGCTTCCAGATGATCCATCCCCAGTTGTCGTACCAACTGGAGTCCCATGATGAGAGCGTTGTACTCGGCAACATTGTTGGAGCACGGCTTTGAAAGGGAGTAAGCACGCTGGATGACCAGCTGATCGGAGGAGACTAAGACCACCCCCACTCCTGCAATGATTTGGCCTTTGGGGACGTTTGATTCTTGGACCTCATCCGGGATGTCTTCATAGAGTCTGGTGGACTCTGGGATCGGGTACGCGACTAAAAAGTCGGCTAGAGCTTGACCCATGACGGCCTTCTGTGGGATGAATACCATGTTATACGGTGTCAACAGGATTACCCATGTAGCTAGTCAGGAGTTTAATGATCCCGGCTTCGTCATGAGAACCCTGAGTGGATTAACTCGGGAGATGACATGAATTGTCTGGCCCGAAACGTAATGGCGAGTCTTCTGGATGGCGAACACCAAAGCCAAATATTCCTTTTCGACGGGGTTGTACCATTGTTCAGCCCCGATCATTATTCTACTAAGGTAGTAGATAGCTTGCTCGTAGCCTGCATCGTTGTTCTGAGCCAACAAAGTGCCGAGGGAATGATCCATGGCACGGACGTAGAGGAGAAATGGTTTGCCTGCGACGAGTGCCACCAAGACTGGCGGGCTCGTCAGGTAAGCTTTGATATCATCGAAAGTTTTCTGGTATTCTTCTGTCCAGACGTAGGAGACTCCCTTCTTCATGAGCTGGGTGAAGGGTTGGCATTTTCCGGAAAAGTTTACTATAAACCTTCGGATGTATGTAAGACGCCCTTGCAGGCCTCGAAGCTCTCGGAGGTTCTTCGGAGGGTCCATGTCAAGGATGGCTTTGGTCTTCTTGGGGTCGACATGAATGCCTTTCATCGTGATGATGAAGCCCAAGAACTTTCTTCTAGAAACCCCAAGGAAGGATTTAGCGGGGTTCATCTTGAGTTGATGCGCTCGCATGAGATCGAAGACTGTCTTTAGGTCTTGTAAGTGATCACCTTTGAGACGGCTCTTGACAGCGATATCATCAATATAGCATTCAACTGTTTTGCGTAGATATTGACGGAAGATGGTACTCATAGCTCGTTGGTATGTCGCACTAGCGTTCTTCAAACCAAAGGGCATTACTGTGTAGCAGAAAACCCCCTTCGGAGTCCTGAATGACGTGTGTTTTGCATCATCAGGGACCATTTTGATTTGGTTGTAACCTGAGTACCCGTCCATGAAAGACATGCGTTCGAAGCCACATGTATTGTCAATCATAACGTCAGTGATTGAAAGCAGGAATTCGTCTTTCGGGCAAGCAGTATTGAGATCTCTGAAGTCGATGCAGACTCATATCTTTCCATTCTTCTTGGTGACAGGGACGATATTGGCCACCCAATCTGGATGTTGCTCTTCACGAATGAACCCGCTGCTCAGGAGTTTGTCCACCTCTTGATCGATAGCGTTCATAATATCAGGACGAAAACGTCGTTGTTGCTGTTTTTAGAAGCATTGACAGTCAATGCCTGCTTCTCCTTCGCCTCACATCCAGGGTTGCTGGTAGTAGGCCGTTTTTCCTTGTCCTCAAAGGCAGAGAAACAGACTCCCAGAAGGCGAGCATTGCATGCCTTCTTTTCAGCTGCTTCAGCCTCATTAAACAATGAGCTCCAATCGGGAGGAGGAGTGAAGTTGAGCCAGAGCTTAACCACAAGAAGCGTGTTCATGCTGCAGGAGGAGAGGAGTGTATGTTCTGGCATACCCGGGGGCAGTCTCAAGCAGGCCTGTCGGAATCGTTCGATGAATGCTCGAACGGTCTCTTTTTCCGTCTGACGTACTTCTATAAGGGACGCCATCGTCATGCCTCTCCCTCCGTCGTAGAAACGATCAAGGAAGAGGTGTGTCAAGTCATCAAAGGAGGATATGGAGTTGTCAGGAAGACTGCAGTACCAGTCGTAGGCCACTCCTTTCAATGTTCCGACAAACATGCTGGTGAGTAGCGCGTCTTCCTTCGGGAGATGTCCCGTTTAAGACTGGAAGTACGTCAGATAACAGCGTAGAGAGTCCTTTTCGTCATATGGCGTTAACGTTTGTGGTTTATACTTGGGAGGATAGACCACTTTGTTCCATTTGAGGGGGTATGGTTGCGGGATCCCCATCTTCTGGCGCTCCTCCTGTCTGTTCTTTGACTCGAAGCATTCACGCAAGTCTCTGATTATTTCAACCACATCTTCCGTGGAGCTAGGAGTCGGAGAAGGTGGAACAGTCTGGAGTTGTACATTCGAAAGTTCCGATACCTGCGGTGCTTCGCGGTAATCGGTATTCAAAGATGTCCGTTGAAGGGGCACACTTGATTCTCCGTTGGCTCCTGGGTCAGGATTGGTGGAAGGTGTCCTGGCCAAAGCTGATCGTATCTTAAACACTGCTTGAGTTAGTGTTTGCATGGAGGCAGAGAGAATTTTGAGTCCTCCCTCCAAAGTATCTATACGCTGAACGAGGTCTGCTGGCGTAGCATCTGACTCCATATCACCACTTCCTGTCATGTATACTGTCATGACGTGACTGGAAGTGGATGGATCGGTTGAAACTTTACTTTCAGCCTCGCTCTCCTAAAGAAGAGTTACTGATCATGGAATTTTATCCTGGCCACCTTCAGTTATGCTCTGGAGGATATCTTCGTCTTCGAGAGGAGGATCAACAAGGGCTTGACTACCCCCAGCTATTACTTCCTCTGAAATCTTCTTTCTCCCCTGGGTGCCTTCAAACACTCCTGAGGACGGGACAGTCAACTTGGTCTTCCTTGGCTGGCTCTTGGATGAGGACGAGGTCGAGGAATTGCTAGTCGCCTTTCAGATTGATGAGGAGTTAGAGACTACGTTGCAAGAAGCAACCTTTAATTTTGGCTCTTCTTCAACCGATACCTTCTTCCCGAGGCGACGTTGGAGGGGTGTTGACGATTGCAGTCACTGAAACACAGACTGCCTTTGTGGTGGGACTGCTGTCTTGCAACAGTAATTGATGGTGACCACAGCACAGGTGTGCCCAGCGGGGGGCACATTGTGCTTGCTGGTTGGCTCTCCTGATCTGCGTTTGTGAGTGATAACATTACGCAAATCATTGGAGGAGAGTCCAAACTTTTCACCCCCATCAGGCGCATGGCAAAGCCAAGTGCCAGGGTGATCAAGTGAATGTCGTGCCTCCTGATCCAGCGCATAAGGCACGCCCAGATCAATAGTGGGAGAACAACATTTATAGTGACTTGAACCAGCCTCAGATGCACAACCAATGTAGGCATGGGGGTTCAAGACCACATAATTTGCCTTGTACGACTTGGTTGCGAACGCAGCAGATGTGCCCAAGTGAGACAAGGACTTTGAGGGTCGGCTCGTTTCTGGTACAGAAGTACCCGAGTCAACTTTGTACAGCTTACCATCAGCAGTGCGCATAATTGTGAGCGCATGCTTCTGGTTTGCCATTGGCATAGCACGTTTGAGGCGCATGGCCCATGCCGCCTTGGACTTTTTCGTACCAGCCCACTGGGGCGCATAGTACTCAGAGTCCAAATTATCTTTGCCATGCCAGCGAGTGAGTCTGTCAAAGATAGAGGCCTTCTGCGGCGTACCAGAGTTCATGCGCAGAGCGTTAGATGCGCCCCTGCTCCGTCGACGAATCTTCCTTGACTGAGAAGGAGATGGTTGGGGAATGTGGTCAGCACCACGTTTTCCCGAGAGATGCGCTACACCCGTAGGCACATCCTGGCTGCTGAGGACGTCAGCGAGAAGGGTAGGCTGCATCGGCGCATCCCCTTCAGTGATGGAGCCAGGGGCCTCCACCTTTCGCACCCAGGCTTGGCTAGTCTTCTTCGGTTTCGGCAGCCGCTTCGAAGGACTTGCTCTACCTTCAGAGATAAACTCCTCATACGCCTGCTGATCGAGGCGTACGACTAGTATCTTGTGGGAGGAGCCCACCTTCACGTCGTCAGATTGTGACGCAGCTTTCTCATCGGAGGAGAAAGAGGTCCCCAGCAAAGTCGCCAGCTTGTTTTCCATTAAAATCTTTGAATTGGAATTTCAATCACAAATGGAACAGTGTTATAATGTAGGACTTAGACGTAGTCCTAGGAGTAAACTTTTGTTTTTATCTGGGTCCTGTGTAAATGGAGCGAGTGGTAATGCGTTGTCTCCGTTGACGACCTGACGACGATTTTAGATTCTCTGAAGGTCTGGGTTGCTCTGGATGCCGGAGCTTGCAGAGGGAAAGAAGACGTTGAGTGTCTCTTCCGATCTCTATGAGTGGACGTGCGTCTCTGTAACTCTGATGATCTTGTTCTCTGTCTTTGTCTCTCTCTGTGTGTGAGAAAGAAATGATCCCTCTATTTATAAGCAGCAGGTTGGACTGCTCATGCGCGCATATGTAGGATACGCCTGTACGTAGGAACGCCACGTGGCTGATGCTGGCGGGGAGAGGGCGCATGGATGATGCGCCATGATTTGTGGGTTGAATCCTTTATACTGCATTTATGGCTGGCACATGGCAGTGGAGAGGATCTTTCTGTTGCTGAGATCTTGGGTGGTTAGCACCCCTTCATAGGCTGAACTGAGTCAAAGGACACGTGGCACATGTCTTTGGCTCAAAGATCTCGAATTTGGGGAAGAAGGATCTGATGAGCTGCGCCTGGGATCCGACACATGAGGAGATTTAGCTCGTAATCTTTAGGAATCACGAACCAGTCTGGGCGCATGGCTTTTGAGGTTCATGTGGGGCTTCAATAGCATGGCCGGGGAGGCACATACAACGACTTGACTTCTGTGATCAGAAGTAAGTCAGAGGCGCATGGCTTTTAGGGTGCATGCAAATCTTCTGGCGCATGGCTGCGGAGGCGCATGCGAGTGGTTGGTCGGCCACGTGGCTTGTACCTGACAGAGGAAAGTAACAATGATGCTGACGTCAGCGGCACTTCATTTTCTGTAAAAGCTGCTGTCGCTCTGTCATCGAGGCATGGCTGCTGTCGTCTCAGACTTCAGCATTTAATGCTTTTTGATAGGCGATGAGCTTTTGAGTGGGCGTATTGCTCTGTATTCCATTAGGTGCATAGGGACGCGTGGGGCGCATCCTTATGAGGCGCTTGGTACTGATGGGCGCGTCTGTTGTATGACGCATCTTCATTGGATTGGCTGTTGAGTTCTTCGAGTGCTTTAAATAGCCGTTTTGACTTGGCTGATTTCGAAGGGACAGGTTCATCACCATGAATACAAATTCATTGCACAGAATTCGGAGAGCCCACCATTTGGCGCATGGGTTTGATTTGCCCGACCTATAAATAGCAGCAAGGAGAGAGTTTGTTTTTCCTTCTCTTCCATCTTTCCGAATGGAGATGAACTACTTCGCTCGAGTACATTCCATTGACAAGACGCTCCCGAGGGTAAAGATGCGTCGAGTCGTTATGCTGGAAGAGCCCCAGATCAGAATTACGGTGCTCTCCTTTTACTAGGCTTTGGTGAGCTCTTCTTCCAGCTAGAGTAGGGTTGATCGCCCGCTCTTGTTATGCTCAATAACTGCTTCATTAGTTGAAGCACTTGATCGGGTCAAAGTAGTCCGCATGTGCCAGACTGAGACGCTGAAGAGATGCGCCTGATTGAGATGCTGAAGAGATGCGCCTAGCTGAGACGCTGAAGAGATATGCCTGATTGAGACGCACCTGGATGATGCGTAGCTTTAGGCTTTTTTGATTTCTTCTTCGTAAAAAGAGTCTTCTATGTAAAAAGAGTCTTTAGTCATGTAACAGACTTTTATGAAATAAGAAGCCTATTTATGCTGCTACTCTTTTACTGTTTTATGGTTTTCTCGGCGCATGTTGACTTGGGTTGATGCACCTGAAATTTTCATGCTTCTACAGTAGTCCTAGCCTCCGAGGACATTGTCGCCTCAAGCATAAGCCTTCCATCAGAGGTCGCAGCAGTATGCTCAAGCTCAGGTACAGAACAGACAGAGAGGTCACAAACAGCAGGGACCAGCACCAAGAGGGCAAGGTCAGGCTATGGCTCTGACGATAGAAGAAGAATTGGCATCAGGTGAAGTGGTGGCAGGTACCATTCTCGTCAACTCTTTTCCAGCATCAGTATTATTTGATTCGGGTGCATCGTATTCATTTATGTCTGTACGATTCACAACACGGATAGGACTGGAACCCAAGTCATTATCAGTAAGGCTCAATATACTTACTGGTAACGGTCTTGTGGGAGCAGATAAAGTATTTTTCTCGTATCGAATCGTAGTTAGCGGTAGAGAGTTTTCCGTTAGATTGATAGAGTTTTCGATGGCTGACTATGATGTGGTCCTAGGAACGGATTGGTTGAAGGATCAATATGCAAGAATAGACTGCCATCTTGGCAGGATTATTTTTGGTATTTTTGGTGAAGCAGAGTTTTCATTTTCCAGAGGCGAAGTAGAACCTTCTCCACCAGTATTGCGGATGGCAGTAGCAGAAGCGGTTCAGTTTTCCAGAATAGTAGAAGAGTTTTTTGATGTATTTTCCGGAGAGCTTCCAGGCATGCCCCTAAAGAGAGAGAGAGAGAGTTCACCATTGATTTGATTCCAGAAACGACACCAGTATTGGAGAGAGTCTACAGGATGGCACCCTCCGAATTGGAGATCTTGTACAAGATGGTTGAAGAACTCAGAACCAAGGGATTCATTCGTGCTAGTGGATCACCTTGGGGAGCCCGATGCTTCTGGTGAAAAAGAATAATGGTACATCAAGATTATGTGTTGATTATTGTACCTTGAACTCTGTAACAATCAAGAATAAATATCATCTACCAAGGATAGATGATTTATTCGATCAACTCAGTGGAGCAGCAGTATTTTCGAAGATTGACTTGCGGTCAGGGTACCATCAGATCAGAGTCAGAGAGCAAGATATCCCCAAGACGACGTTCAGATCTAGATATGGGCATTGGGGATTTCTTGTCATTCCATTCGGAGCGACCAATGCGCTAGTAGTATTCATGGATCTCATGAATCGCATATTCATGCCTTACTTGGATCAGTTCATGATAGTTTTTATAGATGTGTAATGCCCTAGTCCCAAAATACGTAGGACTAAGTACGTAGACATGCCAGCTGTATACATATGAAGTACATGGGCCTTGTATGTATATATAAGCTGTAAAATACAGTAAACCATAACTAACTAATCTCATCCACAAAATAAGGAAATAAAAGATATCATATAATAAATTATTTTTGTACAATATGTTGGGTGGAGACACATCCACTACCAACTAATATGAAAAAAGAAAGAAATACATGATATATAAAAGGACTAAGTGGAAGTAGCAAGAAAGGTCCAAGGCACGTCATCTTCGAAGAAATAGAGAAGACCACGACCTCGGCTAGAATACCTGCGGAAGACATGAACACACACACATGGGGAATAACCAGGTCCTCAGAGGGACATAGCAAGATACAGGAAGAACATGCTAATATGAACTGTCAGAATAATAATAATATGCAAGACTGTCCTAGACACCAATATGCAAAAGGGAATGCTAACCATCTTTTGTGTAATTTAGAGGACAACTTTTATGCGCATGGGTGGGATTTTAGGCTATAAGTACACAACTGGCATCCAGTCATACGTATCCGGCCGTAACGTCCAAAACGTCAGAGGGTATCTGCAAATATATCGCCATAGTTCCTTTCGAAAACTATGGTTTACCTGTTTGGCTTCCCATATACACTAGCGACTGTCCTCCCCCAATATTTCTTACATTGTCCAAGTCATGTCCATAACTCGTTCAGTTTTGTAACTGCTTGAGTCTCTAAACCCTAGTCATAGCAGTTACGAATACCTACCGTCGCACGACTTTAGAGATAGCTAGTCAATATGTAAGCCGTGCCCCTAATAAAATGCCTCAAACCGTGTAGTATAAGTGTCATGGCCAGCGAAGATATAAAAATATCCCGTAATAGGAGGGTAGTCCACTACAACTAAGTTAACATGTATATAGTAAAGTAAAACGACTAATAGAGTCGCTTGCACCAAAGTGTGGCTTGGATGCGCAATTTATAACAAAGGAAACTAACAATATGAAACAAAGTAAATAATACAAAAAATAAATAATATGACAGTAAATTAGCAAGGTATACTTGCCTGTTGCGACGCCTGGTGAGCTTCCTGGTGTGGTACAATAAAGGTGGCACAAGATCGACTTAGGTGTTACAGCTATGCAAGGGAGCCTTTGTTGACGACACAAAGTATTCCATCGGGTCCAGAACGGTCAACTTAGTTTGGTTTGACATAATGAAGTACAGAATTGGAGGGGAAATAGGAATGTCGGGATTAGTCATAGACAAAAAGATAGTCGGAGGATAGTGGATAAATAATATATGTACTATTTATAATCCTTGAAAATATATATTTACTAGTAGAATAATTTATAGATAAATACTGAAAAGTATAAGAAAATATTTTTAGGAAAAAACTCTAGATTTATATAAAAATGAAGTTGAGATAGAGAAACTATATTTATTTGGTAAAAATATTTTAGATAGTATTTGAGAAATACCAAAAAAATATTTTATAACTTGTAAAGTTATATTTTTATTGATCAAATAATTTCTTATACTTTATCTAGGAAAATGTAACTAAATAATATCTCTAGGGGTTCGAAATCCTATTTTGGAAAATAAGTATAGGGTCAACCCTATATAATATTTGTATTTGCTAGTAATACAAAAATTGTTGGTAAAAATAAAACTAAAATTTTATATGTAATTATGAAATAAAAAAAATCTAAAAGTAGCAAATATCTTACTAATAATAAGATTAATAAGAATAAGAATAAAAATAGTAATAATACTAATATTGGTATTAATTTTTAAGAGAGAAAGAAACAAGAACAAAACAAATGGTAATAATAATAATAATAATAATAATAATAATAATAATAATAATAATAATAATAACCAACAAAACAACACAACAAAATAAAGAAAAAAGAAAGAAAACAAACAACAAAACAAACAAAACAAAACGAACAAAAAAACACACAAAATAAAGTTCCAGAGACGGCAGCATTTGCTGTGCTGCTCCTCTATTCAAAGGGGAGGAAAGAAAAAGTAAAGAGAGAGAGAGAGGCGACGGGATAGAGAGCGGAGAGGAGAAGGGAAAGGAAGGAGGGGAGAGAGAGGGTACGGGGTTGTCGGCCGGCGGCGCTGTCGGGCGCCGGCTGGAGAGAGGCGAAGAGGGGGAGCGGTCACCTTCTCGGAGGGGAATAGCGGAGAGAGACTCGCGGAGGGGCTCGGCCGGAGCTTACGGAGGAGAAGGGGAGGAGCGGGGGTTCGAGAAGGGGTCAGTCGGCTCCGGCGGGCGCACGGAAGGAAGCGGAGGACTGGTAGAGGAAGGGGGTTTTGAGGGGGAGAGGCGGCGGAGCTATGGCATACGACGAGGGATTCGGTGGCCGATGGAGTTCACGGCGCTCCAGATCTGGGTTTCGACCCAGTTCCCATCGATGGTGGCGAGCACGACGGAGGACGAGGTGCAGAGAAGATGATGACGAGGGTTTCGGCTACGGCGCGATGGGAGGCGCCGGATGAGTGAGGGTTCGACGGAGGTGTGGTCGGCCGGTCGGATAGGCTGGCCGCGGCGGATATCCAACGACGGTGGTGATGGTGGAGGGACTCGGGAAGAGGGAGTCGGGCTCAAGATGGGAGAGGGGTGCCCCCGTGGAGCTCGGTGCGGCTTCTGGCTGTCCCGGCGACACGGGCTCGAGGTGATCCGGCGATGGCGCTGGTGTTTGGCATCCACCGGATCGGGTCTGCGACGGTTTCCAGTACGTGCGGAGGGACGCGCACGCGCGGTGGCGCTCACGGCTGGTACGACCGTGCGTACGGCTCGACGGGGAAGGCTGGGTTAAGGAGGTTCGGCACAGCGGAGGTGAGTTTGGGTTGTTTTCTTTATTGGTAATATGTGTCGATTTTTGGGTTTTGTGTGGGTCACCGGAGGTGGAGGTGCTGTGTTGGTAATCGGTGACGGGTGCTGAAGATGGAGCCGACGATGGTGGTTGATGGCGATGGGGGTTGTTTTGGTGGTGAGGAGAGAAGAAGGTGGTGGTCAGGCGTGGGCCGAGGCCAGGGGGATGGTCTACGGAGGACTTGTGGAGGTGGCCATGGTGAAGGCGTGGCGGAAGACTGGAAGGATCGGTGATGAGGATGGCTGTCCTTGGTTGCTTGGGAAGAGGCTCGGGTCGACGGTGACGGAGGCGTAAGTGGGATTCTCGACGGAGGTGGCAACAGGTGGTCGGGCGAGGCGGGGGTTTGATGCCCGCAACGACGGTTTGCGGAGGGCAGGGCAGAGTTAGGATTGTATCGTCATGTCCGGGCTTGTCGGACACGACAAAAAAAATATTGATTATATGTACTACGTGACACGAGGAGGACTGTGTCTGGAATGTGGACACGAAGAAGGTGATAATGTAACTGTAAATAAAGGAATTAGTGGAGGAGATGCGGACACGAACACGATGCACGGCACTTGGGTGGAGAAATTTTGTGGAGGAAAAAAATATGAAGGCTCTTCTTATATAGGAGGTGGACTCCTAGTTGATATGGACTAGGAATTTAAAACACCCTTTTGATAATTCATAAATTTAATTTAGATCGAATTTAAAACTAATCAACCAAATCCAAATCCAAATCCAATATATAGATAAATTACATATTTAAATTAAACTATTTAATTTAAATCAATAAATCTAATCAAAATTTAATTTATCATAAATAAATCCGAAATATCTTTTTATAGAATTTATATAATAATTAATTTCAAAAATTCTAATATATATTTTAAATATTAGTAGAAAATATCTTCAAATACCTTTTAAATAAAATGAGATAAAAATAATTTCAAAAATAAACATAAATATTTAAAATACTTTCTTGCTAAATAAATTATTATACATAATAAAAATAAATTTTTTAAATTATACATGAAATAATTTTCATGCGCCTTACATGAGTAGAATATTCACATAATCTAGTTTTCTAAATTACAACTATTAAAATAAGATAGCCTTTTATAAATACTAAGATAATAAATTTTGGCAACCTCAATAGATACTTTTCACAAATTTTTAATAAAAATAAGTATTATATATATTATTTTGAAACCATCACAGTTAATAAAATCAAAAACCATTTTTCTAAAATTATGTACCTCGTCCATATTCGCACTCGACGAGTAAATACGAAAAATATAAATTTTTGCATGACGTACAATACGATTGCACGACGTACAAATACAAAAAAAATCAGTACTAAAAATATAGTAGAAATTTAGGGATTTTACATCCTACCCAGCTTACAAGAATTTCGTCCTCGAAATTAAAATAGGTGGAGGGTGAGAAGACACAATCGAGTTGTCACGCCCCAGAACCAGAATACTGGAGAGCAGGGGCAGACATAGCCAGCTAAGTATATTGAAGTACAACCCACCTCGCTATACGGTCACGACTGTCTAGATACATGAGGGTTTAACTACAAGCCAATAGTCTCTTATGGTCATGAACAAGCCTAGTGTCTCAATCACAAGCAAGTAAGTAAATATTACAAGATGTAAGATCACCAAATACACAATAGTAAGGCATCCCAAACATTATATATTCAGCTGATCATGAAGCTAGTCGTTACAAAATCTGAGGACTAGCAAAAGTTTAGTCATACATGATCAACCCTAGGATCAGTCAATCATGTTACAGCCCGTAGGCAGACAGTAAGTGTAGAACCTAAAAATCAAGTTGCACCCACAATCAAATATACAGAAATCAAACTGCGCAGCATTTATTGGATTACGCACACATGGATTGCGCACACATGGACATCGCCATCAGCAGACATCGTCCAAATCTGATGTGGCATTGTCATGATTACCTAACAATAATTATCAAATCTCCTGACAACTGACAGCACGAAAGACAAAGAATCCGTTTGTATCTCGAGTAGCACGGCGCTCGAGAACAGCTGTACAGTCCAGCGCAATCTGCCAGTCCGACCTGAGCACGGTCTGCCAGATCCTCCTCAGCACAGTTTGACCAAGTCCAGTCTCCAGCGCAATGTGATGATAGTTTTTCCTTGGCGCGATCTATCGATTTTTTTTGAAGATAACTAACATTTGTTACGTGGTGCACATGCCATCAATTGCTCGATACATGGCAACCGTCTGTACACGACTGTAGGTCCTAAAAAATCAAGTTGCACCTATCAACAAAGTCAGAAAATCAAGAAATACATCTTTCAAATAAACTGCACAGACATCAGATTGTGCATCATTTCGATTGCGCACATCGAACTGCGCACACTTTCAACTGCGCAGGCTGACGTGGCAATGTTATCATTATCTGACAAAATCAAATCTTTCTGACAGCTGACAGCACAAAGAACGAGGAGACTGTTCGTTTATTATGCTGTACAGCGCTCGAGGACAGCTGTACATGTAGCACAATCCAGTGCCTGCGTAATCCATTTTAGCGCAATCTATTTCTGTCACGACCCGCACCCACTGTGAGGGTACGAGAGCGTAACAACGCCCAGCCTACGCCGCAGTGTCGGTAGTAGAACGCTGTTCTAGGTCATGAACTATAACTAACATAATAGAAATGCTCTCCATAAGGAGGCCAACACAGAGGTACAACTCAATCACAATCTAGAGATAGAATATGGCACGATAAAATAGATAAGAGAATCCTCAACCGAGGTACAACAGAAATGAAATACAAGTCTCAACATCTCTACAATATACAAACTCTGAATCAAGAACAACAACTAAACATAAAAGGAAAACAGTCTAAACTATCTATACTAAGCAAGGTATCGTCCTCAGCAGCTGTCTGAACCTCCCTTGGGGTCCAGGTCGCGAGTGTCAACTAGGCAAACTCCAAGTAAGGGTGCAGGGTACCTCATCATCCTCTGTAAAATTTTCAACAGGTCCAGTCAGGACGGGAGCGAGCACAAAACATCTCACGCAGTTCATATCATGTTAGGAAATATAAAGCATGCAATAGAGTAAGGTACATGAAACGCTGAAAGAAGAAGATATATGAAAAACAGTAGAGATTTGATAACAGGAAATATCTAAATATGATAAGTAAGAACTGTAAGGAACATGAGATTTTAGAGTACAATCTGGTTATGTAAACGGACTAAGAAAATGCAATGGTAACTCCATTGTACGTGGGTGTACAATAGACATATACAATAGTTATACAATGTTGTACAATAGGATTTGAGTACATAACCAATTCTACTCTCCCTTCCCAATCAATACACAAGGATCTACTCCAGTTACGTTATCTTATATAATAGTGTACAATGTTATACAATGGATGTACAATGTTATACAATAGTGTACAATGGTCTATCCCTGGGGCTCATGTGATAATGAGAGTACAATATGCACAATGAGTATACAAGGATATGGATATTCAATAAATACAATATGGAAGTAAAACGCACAACACAATATGTATCTAGTGAATACAAGGGGATAACATCCCAAAAGGAGGTCCATATAGTACCAATCCGTGATAACAATCGTGTCAGCATCAAGTACAGTAATCTAGAGCAAGAATATAAGTCCAGACAAGTATGAAACGGTCAGAGAATGTACTCGCCTCGTATCTGAATGTCCGAAGTAAATGTACTGTCCGAGATGAGGTACCTGACTCCTAGTTAGAGCAACACAAGTCAAGATGTATACAGAGGGTAAGATATGAAATGTACAATGCACCTGCATGCTGTCTAGGTCAAACTAGGCTAGAGTCGACACTTGGTCAACTCTAGTCAACCACACTAGTCAAACTAGGTCAAGTCCTAGCCCAAACAAGTCTAACAAGTCTTACTAGGCCTAACCAAGCCTAGTCTAGCAATCACACCAATCACAAGGCTATACAAAATAACTTAGAATATATCCTATAGGCTATGTGTATACAATTCATCCTATAAGACAATACTTATAATATGTGCATATGCATATAGAGTGGGGCACAAGTGTGTGTGGGGTGATACATGTGTGTATGGTGTGACTCATGTGTGATGAGTGTATACATGAGAGTAATATGAGATAGGCTAGAGTGTACATGTAGGAATGCCAAAAATCAGTGGGGGTTGTATACTAGATATAGGAAACAGTGGTAAAACAATGAAGTAGAGAACCACATTGCATAACATTTAGCATTCAACCCAAAACAGTGTATAACAGTCCAATCCAACCCAGAAATCAGTTCAAAACAGTCCCAATAAACTCAGATCAAGTACAACATTGTATGATCCCAAAACAGTTCAAAAGAAATCAAAAGAAAACAGTAAGCAGTTAATACAATTTCCAGTTTTTCAGTCCTTCTTTGAAATCTCAGATTTGAACTCATACCACATCAAAACAAACCCAAATATCAGTTGGCAGTGTAGGCATGTCATGAGTTCTCAGATTTCAGTTTTAAAAAGTAAATGTGCAGGTGTGTGGGTTCAAATGTGACAGGGTATGTGAGGAACCTGTGTTCTCAGGTTTTAGAGCAGTATGTAAATGTGGTGACAGGAAAGTTATTAGTGTAGGAAAAACCTGTGTCCAATATGTGTGTGTTCATGAAGAGAATGCATAGGAATTTCTGTGTGAGTAAGTTAGAACATGTGTAGTGAAAACTCAGTTACACAATTTCTTAAATGAACCTTCAATAAACTCGGTTAAGCAATGAACTTCCAATAAATCCAGTTTACAGGAAGAAAGGGAAAAGGGACCCAATTCAGTTACAGTTCACTAAGGAAAAAGGAAATCAGTTGATGACAAATCATTCATTCAAATCTCAGTAAAATAGGGATGGAAAACCAGTTTTAGTTATCAATAAACCATTTCAATACCCATTCGAAAAGGGAAAGGAAATCAATACATTTTCAAATCGGTTTCAGTCCAAGACTCTAGTCCTCAAACCATTCTCAGATTTCAGTAAATAGGGGAAGAGTTCAGTTAGCAGTTCATCTCAGGCACCATATATTCAGTTTGTAATGACAGTTTAAAACAATAAAAATCCTTTGACAGTTTTCAGTAAAAACTGAAAACACAAAACATGTTCAGAATTCTTCCAATCTCAGTTAAAGGAAAACATATACAAGTTGACAGGAAAAGGGAGAATTAATTAACAGTCCAACAATGAATCCTACTATAGACAGTACCATATTACAAACTTAACAGTTAATCAATTTTAGAAATGGGAAAGGAAGCCAATTCCCAGGTGTATGGACAGTGAACCTTCAAGAACCCAATTTCTGTGGAAGGAAAGGAAATCAGCTCATGGGTGTGTGCCATGGCTGATCTCAAGTTTAAGTCTTTAGGGAAAACTCAGTTTTTTTCTCATTCTAAGTTCCCAACCCAGATATGGTACAACCATTTAAACCTATTAACTCAATTTCAACATTAACCCCATACCATATCAGTCAACATTACAACTATATCTTAGTTTGTAAAAACAGGGAACACAGGTTTACATTTCAACTCATATGATCCTTCAGACTGAGATTGAAATCTCAGGAAATGAATTCAATTCATGTTACTGTATATCAATACTCAGGTTAGGAATGAACAGTGACAAGAAACATTATCAAAAGCTCATTCATATCAGTAAAAAAGAACAGGAACTAAATCTCAGTTATTAACAAATTTCAATCCAACACAATGTCTAATTCACATTCACAAACCAAAAGCCAAATTCAAATGTAAACATTAAGCTACCATGAGCTAGCAATATGTGGGAGTCTAGATTGACCATTTAACAGCATTCAAAATAGGTAATTTACAATTCAAACTCAGGAACAAAACAGTTCAGTTAAGAGGGTATCAGTTTAATGAAACCTATAGCTCAAAATGCAATTCAAAGACAAAAACCAAAGCAAATCACTACCCTATCATGATCATCATCTATTACATATGTATGTGAACTAAACTTAATTATTTAACATCATTAAATCAGTTAAAATGCAGTTTAAATACCCAGAAAATCATTCAGTGAAAGGGTGTATCAGAAATTAGGGGATTTCATGATTTCGAATCTAATTAATCAACAAAATCACAAACAGTGGGTTGGTAGTTAGTGTCACATATGTGTACGTGTCCAGGCATACATTTGTGTCCAAGAAACTAGACAAAATTGTGTCCAAAACACAACACACACAGACACGTGAACTGTGCACTAGACAGTATCGTGCACGCGTGTCAAACACATGACACAGGCCACGTGGGGACACGTAGCCTCCACACGTGTAGCCCACGTGTAGGGCTACATGGTCGACGCCCTGCACCATGTCCACGTCACGTGTCCAGCCGTGTCCAATCGCGTGTCAGGAGCACAATACCACACGCTGCAGTCCAGTGCGAGACCAGTGCACCACGTGTACTGTGTCCGACACGACACGAATTAGTCCAGGACTTGGGGCTGACATGTCAGTCAGTGCCCCCTCCTAGACACCAAATCTTGTGTCTCCACGTGTCCTCTACAGGGAATACTAGGGCCCGATAGGCAGGACACCTAGCCGACGCCCTGTGCAGCGTGTCCAGAGCAATTTAGGACACGAACTCGACACAAATAGCAACTCAGTCATCACAAACATTGAAGTACACATATAGACCTAGTTATCTATGTAATTAGTTTTTCAAAAATCGAAAATAAAATTCTTTGTGACATTACATCAAACACATGCACACATATTATGATACGTGTCTGATACGGACATCAAACAGACACAAATCAACACGAAACCAATACCTACGGCTAGGGGACACCTAGGGCTATCCAAATATGCAAGAAAACTGGAATTTCATGGAGAGAATGAGAAGTTACCTATAGGTGTTCTTCTCCAAAGAAAGCTTCAAAATGGGGGATCCTTCTTGCTAATCCCAAAGCTCCAAATTGTCCCAAATTTGAGAATGACCTCCATGAACAGTAGGGGAATGAAATTTAGATCACTATGGAAGAAGTTTGAATGAAAAAGGAATACTATTGAATAAACTATGAAGAAGTTTCAATGAAGAACAAACCTTTCCTTAGAAAAATGAAGGAATGACTAAAAAGGAGGCACAAACTTTGAGAGGGATTTTATAGTGTTGGGGGGGATCCCTAGGCTGGTCATAAAGTTAGGGTTAGGGTTTTTGGGTTTCATCCTATGGCTAGGATTGAATCAAGGGAAATAGATGGCCTAGAACAAGGGTTCTATCTTAGTCCTTTGCAAATCACTTAACCATGACTAAACTTGACTTAACCCCTTAACCAACTCATCTAATTCTCAAAGTGGCTCACTAAGTTAGTCATGACTCATCTAGGTTAGGTCCAATCTAGGTTAGGCTAACCATAAACACAAGACAATAATTATATTAGTATTTAAATCACACCATTCAATTAAATTATTCAAAAATTCCTAATAAAATATATTAAATTCAAATAAATCCTAAAATGATCAAAATACCCTCTAAGCTAAAATGTACTAATCAAACATCCTAATCACATGGCTAGGCTCTAAGGTTATACTAGACAAACACCAAAATCATAAGTCATGATTTTAAATAGTTTAAAATTAATTAAAAATCACCAAAAATCATAATATGAAATAAATATCAATAAATAATAATTATAATTTCAAAATTATCCTCATTTAGAAAACTGGGTATTACAATTTAAGCACAATCCGAAGTCAGCGCACTTCATCCTGACAATTGACAAAAGTATACGTGGCATTCATGCTATCAATTACTCGTTACGTGGCAACTGTCTATGCACGATCATGCGCATTTCAATCAAATGATGCCATGTGTCCAAGACAGTCAGCCCATAACCAGACAACTGCCTGCACAGTTTGATGCTGTGCAATCCAGTTCCTGCACAATCCAACCTGCGCCATCCAGAATAACTAAAAATTAGTTATTTCCAGAACTCTATAAATAGAGTTTCAAGTCTTCATTCAATGAGAGATCAGATCAGAGATAGAGAGATCAGACATAAAGTTCAGAAATACCAGAGAGTTCAGGAGTTCTTGCCCAAGTGCTGCTGCATTCTTTCGAGGCTTTTGCCTTCAACTTCCGAGGCTTTTGCCTTCAACTTCAACTTCAGAGGCTGCCGTCTTTAAAGTTCACATTGTCCAAGGGATAAAGCAATCGTCTTCTAGATTGCATTGGATTCCTACAGTTGTACTTTCCCAGAATTCTTGTAATCTTTACAAAATTTGTATCAATAAAGTTTCATACTTTTGTTTTTGTAAACAAAATGGCGACTCTGCTGGGGACGACTTTCTCCTCCGACGAGGAAGTGACAACTCAATGTGACGTAGCGTCTATCGGAAAGACGCAGAAGACTCTGGTTGTGAAGGTCAACCAGACAGCCTATGAAGCCATGATCAACTCTAAGACCACTCCTCGCACTGCAACCACTTCTGCCACGAGCAAAGTACGCCCAGTGTGGGTCTCCAAGACTGCTGTGCAGTCCACCAACTCTGCCAGCAAGACTGCTGTGTAGTCTGCCACGAAGCCTGCTGCGTAATCTGCTGCACAGTGTACAGTTGCTGCCACTAAGACTGTTGTACAATCTGTCTCTGTCATAAATGCGCAATCTGCTGCTGCCAGTACACAGAAGACTTCTTATGCTGCCCTATCAAGGGGCAAGACTCCTCTGCCTCTGGCGCAGTTGGCTGCCAATCTTTCTACGCAAACCAGCACTCCAGTAAATAGAGTGCATCCTAAATACTCTGTGGCCAGAACTCCTGATACGCAAACCACAGTGTCTGTGGCCAAAACCAGAAAGTTCTCTGTCAAGGACTCTCCTGTGCAACCTGCCAGTGCGCCATCCACCCATGCACAAACCATGTCTGTGCAATATAAGAAAGGCAGCCCTTTGGCTAATCTCTCTTCTTTTCACAACAAAGGAAAGAGTGCTGCTCCTCTCCAACACCCTGCTGCTCCTGTGCAATCCACTGGGGGTAGTCTTTTGGCTATTCCTCCTACTCTACAGAACAAAGGAAAAGGCCCTTTGGTCTTTTCTCAAACTTTCTTGTCCCATGACTCGGAAGACAACAGAGGGAAATGCTCTTTAGCTAACCCTTCTTTCTAAAACAAAAGAAAAGGCACTTTGGTCTTTTCTCAGTCTTCTTCAGTTTTTACCGTTGAAGATCAATCTGAACGTGCCTCGGCATTAGTCAGTACAAAAATTCTTTTAAACAAGGATTCTTCTCTTCATGTTAAAAGAACTTGTACTGATCAGAGAAGTATTCTGCCTACTCCGGTAGCAGAGTTCCAAGATCTCCCAACCCTTAAAATCGCCCGTTCAAGACAGGGAAAACTGCTGGTGTCTCAAACAGAAACCCTTTGGGGTGAGTTTGCTGATCTAAGAACTTATCTCACCAAACCAACTTCGGTAAAATGTAAACAACCAATGTCGAAGACCAAACATCATCAAAAGTAGACTTCCAGGATCAAGAATCCGGACACCTATGCTAATGAAGTGAGTACTTCCCTGTACACTCAAGGGACAAAACATTTGAAGAACCGGAACCATGTTCCGAATGTTATCAAAGAACATATCCCTCGAACTTTTCCTCGTCCCGTTGCTGTTCCTGATCTCCGAGAACAACTCAAGCAAAAATGGGACAACATCCCAACATCCCCAGTACAACCACTTGGACATCACTGTAACCACAAAGTTGTCATCAAGTGTTGTTGTCAAACAACAAGACGATCTGTCTTCGATCGTCTGAACTTCCCAAACTCTGAACCTATGTCGGAAGATGAAGATGAGGTTCTGTACGCTTCCGTCAACATGACTTCCAAAGACACTGGGGGTAGGAAGTGCTCTAAGCACGGAAAGCCTCACAGGCTAAGCCAGCTGTATTTGGATCTACTTCAAGAATCTTCTGAAGGAGTATTCTAATATACCCGTTCCCGAAACCGAGATACAATCGGTCAAAGGAATCTTCAAGATCCTTCTGAACGTCTTCTTCCTTCTCACTCAGGGGATGATTCTTTGTCCGAGTATGATGCATACAACGAAAGCTCAGAACAAACAGTGTCCTCCACTGTACCCAGAGAAGTGACAGCTTATGTTGTCAATGAAGATCCCGATGCTTCCAGTTCAGCTAGTCAAAAACAAAGAATAGCTGCACTAGAAGATAAGCTGAAGACCATGGCTGAAATGGTCGCGAGTATGTATTCCATCATTGTGGCTCAGCATACAGTCCCACCGACTGTACTTCCTACAAATCCTGAAATCATAGCATCATCGGTGCCTGTTAATGCTGGATTGGGGGTAATATCTCTTCCAGTACCTCCTGTATAAGTCCAACCTACACCCAGTCAGTCAGGTACTGGGGGTAGTGCTTATCATGCTGTTCCTCCTCCTAACACGGTGGTTCAGCCTGCTCCTTCTACATCAGTGGAAGATGCCAATGAAGCTGTGAAGCTCCTACGAACTCAGTTCGAAGCTTTCAAGGAGAAGGACAACTTACAAAAATTGGGGATTAAGCAACCTTACCCAAATGGAAAGAAGTTCCATTTCCTCCGAAGTACAAGATCCCAACCATCTCGCTGTTTGATGGCAGCACATCTCCCAGTCAGTTCATTAACTACTTTGAGGTTATGAATGTCCAACTTCAACCAAATGACGCTCTTCTTACCAGAGTATTCGTTGGCTGTTTAGCTGGCGTAGCATATGATTGGTATAGAAGCTTGCCTGATGGTTGTATCACCTCCTTCTCTGGCTTAAAGCAAATCTTCTTGGAACGATTTTACGAGGGGATCAATGACATGACTATGTCAGCTCTCAATAAAATCAAACAAAAGCACAATAAAACCGCTAAAAGTTTCATCGAAAGATTTCGCCGGAAAGCTTTGAAAATGCCTCCTGGAACTCCGACTGCTGTCACCATAGACACCTACAAGGCAAATCTTTTGTCCATCATCAGCATGTGGACGGAATCTACTCAGTTCCAAGACTGGCCATCTTTTATTGTCAACGCTAAAGCCGCTGAAGTTAGCGCTGATAAATTCAAGCAGCTGGGAGTACAAATGTCTAACCCCGACCGAGATGAGCATCAAACATCAGGTGGTGGCAATCGCAACAACCGCAAACCAAAAGAAACTTTGAACATCAATTTAAACAAGAACAAAAAATCTTTGGCTGTTAACGTAGCTCCTCCTACGTCTACTTCTACTCCTTCAGCACCTCCACCGAGAGAACCTCGTCCTAAAGTAGAATATTCCTTTGATGAGAATGACACTGCAAGCATTTTTGATTGCTTAATCAAAAGCAATAAAATCCAACTTCCAGATCCCAAGAAGCCCGATGAAGTCGATAAAACTGATCATCCCAAATACTGTGTCTATCACAGGTTCATCGGACATCCTACTCGAGCATATTATGTGCTCAAAGGCAAAATTCAGGAGCTGGTCAACGCTGGCGTCGTCACTTTGCAACAAGACGAGAAGACTGTTACTGCAAATATGGTCTCAGTTCAATTCGGTGACTTTCTTCTGCAGATGGTGCAGCACGAAATCATTCCTATTCCCAAAGCTACTCTCGAGATTGAGAATCTCCTTCCTTCACGAAGTGTAGGTCTCGTCCCCTTGTCTCTTGATAATGGCGAGATAATGTGGATTCATTCGGATCTTGCTTCAGAGTTCGAAGTTCCCTCTTCCTCCAAGAAGAAAGATCGTTCCAAGGGTAAGACAAAGATTTACAATATGGTGTCTTTTGACCCCATAGTTGATGAAGAAATCTTGCTAGGCACCAGATCAGGGAAAGCCTATCTGAAGGATTACCCCAAAACTCAAGAGAATCCTGCTTCTTCCTCTGAGCCCGCTCCAGGGCAGCCTGCTTCCACTGAAGATATTCCTACTGCATCTTCACCGGTTGTAGTACCTATTCCTCCCAAGCCGACGGTCGCTGACAAAGGCAAACAGCAAGTCCGCTTTGATAAACCATTGAAGAAGTCATCTCCTTCCGGACTTGAAAAGCCTTACAACTTTGACATCTTAGCTCATTTGGCTAATACACCGGCCCGGCTATCAATCTTCGAGCTCTTGCGCCTCTCCAAAGAGACTCGGGAAACTTTGAGTGAGGCTCTCATGCAAGATAAAACCTGTCTAGCTCTTCTTAAGAAGCCGAAAGTGGAACCAGTTTCTTGCCTCTATTGTCATAGTGTGTTGGAATTAATCCCAAACATCACTTTCACTCAGGATGATATGCTGCTGGAGGATAATAGACATAACCGTCCTCTATACTATACAGGATATGTCGACTCGATGAAAGTCGATCGTATTCTGATAGATCCAGGGTCTGCCCTCAGCATAATGCCAAAGACAATATTGGATGCGCTGAAAATCCCAGTGCATAGTCTCTCCAGCACAATCACCACCATTCTTGGGTTCAACCAGGGAAGGAGTGAGCCTCTGGGCAAGATTCGTCTAAAACTCCAAATAGGCAATCTTCGTACAAAGGTTTGTCACGACCCGCACCCATTTTTTTTTTAAACGGATACGAGACGTGTCCAAGCCAGCCTACGCCGCAGTGTCGGCGGTAGAACGCTGTCACGGCCATGAAGATCAAAATCCCAAAATAATGCTCATTCACAAAAAATTATTTAACTTACAATGATCACAAGATTTACATTTGCCAAAAAATATAAACTTGTACAAAGATTTGAATGACTACCATTCCGCTATCTAGCTAGTCTCTAGGCCTTTGTCTGCAAGTATTCCCGTCACTCCCCAAGCTAAGTGAATCCACGGCTAACCTGAAAATGTTGGTTTCCAGTCAGGAATGGAACGAGCACAATTCACTAAATACAATTTTAAATAAAGAAGATGACTATAAAACAAAGGTTAGACATCAATCATGGGTTTTGAAAATAAACAGGAAATATGAAAACCAATAGTAAATAAATAGACACAAAACACTCTCCCCGACTGTTAGAAGTACCTTTGATATGTGATCGGTCTGGGGTACTACACCGCACGGTCTACAATGTCTACTTGCAAAAAATAAACACGGGCTACAGTGTCTACTTGCAGAAAATAAACACGGGCTACACTACTTGCAGAAATAAACACGGGCTACACTACTTGCAGAAAATAAACACGGGCTACACTACTGCAGAAAGTAAACACGGGCTACACTACTGCAGAAAGTAAACACGGGCTACACTACTGCAGAAAGTAAACACGGGCTACACTACTGCAGAAAGTAAACACGAGCTATACTACTTGCAAAAAATAAACACGGGCTACACTACTGCAGAAAGTAAACACGGGCTACAATGTCTAATACGGGCTATGGTCAGATCACATATCTTTGGTACTTCTAATTTCCGACTCCACAATTATAATAGAAATAATCACATAACCAATGACTAATCAATGAAATATAGTAAAGATCAATATCGAAATGCAAACAATAAACTGTACTCGCCTGTGGTCCTTTGCTGGTGAAACCGACAATCTGAACTACTCAATGTGCCACTATAGTCAAAACCCGTACAACCATCCCCGGAAGCTAAAATAAACAATACCAATTATCTCAGAATAGTCCAATTAGCTAGGATTGCCTGTCCTTACGTCTAATTCTGGACACAGAGGCAAAACGGTAATTTTGGGCCAAAACGATGTCCGCCGTTGGACCCGCTTTGCACCGAAAAGCGTGCCAAAGTCAACGGTCCCTAAAGTCATCAAACTACATGTCTACAGATCCAGTTTTTCGATACGAACCCAACCGTATGTCCAAAGTTGGATTCCAACGGGCCGTGCACAAAATCGCCCGTTGAGTGGGACCGTGGGGCCCGCAAAACGACGATTTTATCAACGGTCTCAGAATCGGACCAAACTTGGCATACAGGACCATAAAAATGATACAGTTCTGTTGGCGCAAGTTTTGTCTCGATCTGACGAGCGTGCACAAAGTAATTGGAGAATTTGTAAAGTGCACGATACGGGGAATTTCGACGGATACGCATCAAATTCGTCGCGCACACGCGACCAATTTGAATTCCGCCAAAGCCCACACGACCACGAAATCGTTACGCAGCTTTCGATGCTTTCGATTCATGACCACGTCGTCCGGATTGGCGTGACGCACGTCGTGTGGAGCGATTTTATTGTTTTGAAAACAGATTTTTAGCAAACTTTAAACAGATTTTATTTGACGAATACAAACAATTAATTAAAAGTGAAGAAGGGTTTTTCTGTCCTATAGGTTGTCCCCAACTTCCTTCAAACACATTTTTGAAATCGTTCATGGTCTGGAAGAAAATTGACCGTAAAGAAGGGTCGTTGGACTGGGTTCTGTTCTATTTTGAACAGGAATTTCCGCGATGTTTGTACTATTTTTCTGATCAATCCAGTACTCTATAATTAAATCTAATTGAAGACCATTGAAGTGGTATAGGTTAGCTATGCAGCAGACTTTTCGGTTCGAAAAATCGTCGAACGACGAAAGAGAAAAGGGTCACAAAAAATGGTACCTGGCTGCCTCGTTGTTGGCGTGTCCTGTTTCGACCCGCGCGTGCGCTGCGTATCCGCGCGGCCTGGCCGGCCGTGGTCGGCCTCCGACGCGCCCTGCGCGGTGGCGCAGTGTCGAGGTGGGTCGCCCAGTAGTCCAGGGTGGAGGCGCATTTGTTGGAGAGTTAGGGTTTCGCGTTTTCTAGCATGCGATATATATATACACACGCGCACATGAGAAACCTGGGGGAAAAACCGAACTGTTGAGCTCGGTTATGAATGGGTTCTCGTTCAGGAGAGTTGGGTGGCTCAGCTCGGCCTGTTATGGCTGGGTCTGGACTGTTAATGCTTCTCTTTGTTTGGGTTTTAGCTCAGCTTGTGGGGGAGTCTGCTCTTGGTTCGAGCATGGGGAAAAATCAGTATGGGGTTGTTTGGGGAAGGTTTTGGGATGGCTGGATATATAACATATATATATACATATATATATATATACTCCTATATTTAATTATACATTAATATATACCCACACGTATATGGATATATATACATGTAAATTTATATATACACACCCATATACCTATTTAATATTTATTTATATACTCATATATATATTCTCTGCATATTATATATATATATATATTTTACACAAATATATATATCCCTATATATTTTCCTATATGTATATATCAATTTATATTTTCGTATGAATACTAGTATAATAATATCCATGCAATCTAATTAAAATACCAGTAATATTTATTCCTAGATTAGGGCCAATCTCATAAATATGAGTATATATATTTATTAATAACATCTTTTTGACGAAGAAAATATGACCAATAACAGTAAAATAATATTATATAATAGTAACCACAATAACATGAAAATAATAATAACAAAATAATAATAATAATAATAATAATAATAATAATAATAATAATAATAATAATAATAATAATAATAATAATAATTAAGCTATTTATCGTGGTTAAGTCGTAACTTGGCCTGGTTTTCCCTACCAAGGCTAATACACTAATCAAGGCACGCCGCTGCGCTATCCGTGCCACGATTCTTAGTCGCCTTGTACTCCAACCTCAACTATGGCTAAAATTATCTACCGTAATAATTAACTAAATAATTTTTTTACAAAATATTAAAAATTACCATTTAATTCAAATAAATAAATAAAATATTATCAAAATTCTGGGAAGAGGGGCTACAAATCTACCCACCTTAAAAATAATTTCGTCCTCGAAATTCTATTTCATGACTATTCCTAAAAAGAACTCTACCATTACCTTAATTTCCTCGAATCTTAATTCTCAAAAACAGTTTATATCATCCTCCTAGCCATTTCGTAATTATGAACCCTCGAGGACTTCTACCTACTTTGGGTCACACTACTCTTCACAACTAAAGTCTATAATCTTTTAACTAGTTGCTAGTAATCCTACCAGCAGCTACCTACTGCATATGACGTCTATAAATCACTTATATCTATCAAGTAACCCAAAATTTAACAAGCAGTAATTTACACAAGTAGCTAAGAAATATTGATAAATTCTAGTAAGCATGGCCATTCGTCACTCTGGAATAGGAAGGGAGGTGAGGTAAGGAAGAATAAGCGAAAGCAAATATGAAGTTCCAAGGACGATAGAGTATCCAACCATACAACTAAAAAGAGTGTTTATGAACCGTAGACTTGTTTGCTAGATTGGGCTACTCTAGTCCAGATACTTGCTAAATCAAGAACCCTTCGTTTCTTAGAGGGGCTTGCAATCCGTGAAATAGAGAAGTTATGTTCTCGAAATTCTGAACATGTTTCATAATAGAACGGAAATTGGAGATATCAAGATTGTGATCTATCCCGTGGTTATTTAAACACAACAAGGGATATAAATGCAATACAAGATCGTATCGCGACTCCTAGGTAGACGGGATAAGGGTTACGAATGATTTCACATTCTACGAGAAGGAGACTACGTAATAGGTATAGGGACTTATCTCAAATAGTCCGATTTTATAGTCAACTATGGTGATATGCATGGATGGGTCTAACTGGATCTAAATGGGTTCTCTGATTGGACACCAATCGTTAGTTGGATGAACCCTGGATTTCAATCTATATGGACTGAACAAGGTCCCAACTATAAACTATTTTTTTTACTAGGTTATGGTAACCTAGAATAGTTTTCCACCCAAGTAGTTGAGTTTGTTGGGCAGTCGGATTGGTTAAGTAGGTTTTGTAGGCCCTAAAGATGCGCTTTCCGTGACTTTTATGTTTAAGTAGCACGAGAAGACACAATTAAATGGCACACTAGTGACATGTGCGTAGTGGGCTTCCAGTCGATCACAACCATATATTGGGTCGAAAGGTTCGAGTCAAGGTTGAGATTCTAATGGAGGTTGGAAAGTATACCGGGTAGGTACTATGGTAAAGGTTATAGCCAGTCCTTTTGTCCTGAAAGTCGTACCCCAAAAATAGCGTACAAAGGGACGGGTTTGAGTGGGACATGATATACCTAGATGAAGGTGGACTCATCTAGATCTTACATATGAAATTTGTTGGAAGGTAACAACTGGTCTCGTGTTCCGAATATTAATGACACAGTCGGGGACACAAAATGATCTAAATGGAAAGTGGGAGTCCAAGGGCACAAATCGTCATCCTAGTGGAAAAATCATTCTAGTCAATCGGTAATCTTCATATACTCCCAAAAATTTTAGGAGACTTACAGTCTACCCACCTTAGAAGCTAGGATATGATTTTAGGAATAAGTGGTTAGAAAAATTCCAATGTCCGGATATTGTACCTCGACCCTTGTAAATGAAGAATAAGGCACGACGTAACGGAATATGGAAGATGTAAGTCAAGTCAAAGATTATTCCTCAATAATTGAAAAATGAGTGTATACAATGACACACGGTCGATAAAATAGAGGAACATACACATCCCTAGTGTACAAGAGTTATCGACGGAGTAATTAGCTCTAAGGCACGTCATATGAAAATATTTCTAACAACTGTGTCGTGATTCTCTATTGGGGTCAAACCTGCCGGACTAGTGTCACAAGGGTTCTAGTTGAAGCAAGCTTCAAACAAAAGATTAGAGGCTCACAACATTTTGTCTCTGGAGAATAGGTAGTCTCTTAGGTTGGCATTCTGACTAAGGGTAAAACCCTCATCATTCTCAAATTTAGATGGCTTGAAAGTCCCGATAACAGTTTGAGGTCGAGAGGAGAACAAGTAACTCAATCACAGGACTGACCGTTGGTAGCTACACTTATGCCTACCATTATCATAGCCATGAGAATACTCTGTATCTCTCTACCATCACGAGCTTTCGTCTTTCCAAATCGGTGAAAAATAAAAATAATAAAGAATTCAAGGAAGATGTTACTGAATACAATTTCGTGATTCAAGGGCGAACATATAATTCAAGAGGAATTGTCAATACAGTCGTGGATGAGACCCTAGAGACATCTATATCTCAATCCACGTAGGATAATTAAATAAAGTGCGAACCAAATGCATCATGGTTGATCAGACCATAATACACTGATTCTGATTAGACAATAAGTTAGCAGGCGTCCCCACTAAACATATGCCTCGAATCAAGCTCGAGAACAGAGTGAGCTTGCAAAAACTAGGCTGTAATAGCAGCGTTGGTCAAAATAGTCAAGATACAAACGCGAGATTTTTGAAAAGAGGTACAAGTAGTTCGAGTTTAGAGAGAATCAAAACTTACCTGGTGTTCTTGCTTCTATAGACATCCCACTATCATCTTACCCTTAAGGCCTTGGTCGACTAATGGTTGATGGACATTCTAAATTCCATATTCTAGGTAAACCTATTAGTGTCAATCAATATCCTCGTCAGTAAGTCACAAGGACTACAGAATGCTAGGTCGAGAGACACGCTACCCAACTTACAAAAACTTCTACTAATATCGTCTTTGCATGGCATTGTCCTATCCTCTATGGTATCCCAAACTTGTAATCATGTTTGAAGTCCTTTCACCGTGGATTATGCCTCGCCCGTATACTCTGGCTGTGGTAAACCATTGGTTTCGTAACTCAACATGATACAAAATCGAACCCTTCTTAACTCTATCCTATATTGGCTCAAGGGTGTCTACGATCAAGAGGACCACTAGCTATAGTTTTAGCAATACTCTATGGCCTATATTTTCTTAAACCCATTTCAACTCTAGGGGTCGTGTCTCGCCAGTGCGCTGCTGGCTGCAGTGTATCCATAGTCTCCAATATTCAATTAAATGGCGACAGTGCGCTGTTGTCCTGCCATTATAAGTTAACTAATATTCCTTTAACTATATATGTAAAAACTCATGAGCTTCTAGAGGTTCAAGCAAGTCGACTATGAGATAAAGCGTAGGTATCTATCAGTCACAACCCTTAAAATAAAAAGTGAACATGGAGGAAATAACTGAAGACAAAGAAATACAAACATTCTAACTATTCTATGTGTATTCAAGCCTTTGAGGAAAAACTTGAATCGAAACTAACTCGAGGTTCGCATATGGATAACCCAATCAGAAATAATAATTCCTGGGGCAAAATAGGAACTAAATAGGCAATTCGACTAAGATATGGGGATGATATCTAAGAGGCAAGGAGAAGGAGCTGCCCAATTCATCAAGTTTAGATCATAAATCATATGGAGCCCTATCTCACCAAGTGAATAATCTATCCACTTTGGATCGTGTCGTCATATCGAGAGATAATAGTGTACCTATGGGGATCTGACAAACAATCATCCTTAAGAACTCCTCATCTAAACTGCATGGTCTAGACTACCCATCGATCAATTTGTATAAGGGACTCCTAGTCCTAGTCATTCTCGTAAGTTAAATTAATTCCTAATCTGTGAATGAGCATTTATTAGGCGCAGGCTCGCAATAGTACAACTAACTTGAGTACTATCACGAGTTCGCATGATTTGCAAAGACTGACCTGCATGGGCCACCACAAAAACTTGTCACGACCCGCACCCATTTTTTTTAAACGGATACGAGACGTGTCCAAGCCAGCCTACGCCGCAGTGTCGGCGGTAGAACGCTGTCACGGCCATGAAGATCAAAATCCCAAAATAATGCTCATTCACAAAAATTAATTTAACTTACAATGATCACAAGATTTACATTTGCCAAAAAATATAAACTTGTACAAAGATTTGAATGACTACCATTCCGCTATCTATCTAGTCTCTAGGCCTTTGTCTGCAAGTATTCCCGTCACTCCCCAAGCTAAGTGAATCCACGGCTAACCTGAAAATGTTGGTTTCCAGTCAGGAATGGAACGAGCACAATTCACTGAATACAATTTCAAATAAAGAAGATGACTATAAAACAAAGGTTAGACATCAATCATGGGTTTTGAAAATAAACAGGAAATATGAAAACCAATAGTAAATAAATAGACACAAAACACTCTCCCCGACTGTTAGAATTACCTTTGATATGTGATCGGTCTGGGGTACTACACCGCACGGTCTACAATGTATACTTGCAGAAAATAAACACGGGCTACAATGTCTACTTGTAGAAAATAAACACGGGCTACACTACTTGCAGAAATAAACACGGGCTACACTACTTGCAGAAAATAAACACGGGCTACACTACTGCAGAAAGTAAACACGGGCTACACTACTGCAGAAAGTAAACACGGGCTACACTACTGCAGAAAGTAAACACGGGCTACACTACTGCAGAAAGTAAACACGGGCTATACTACTTGCAGAAAATAAACACGGGCTACACTACTGCAGAAAGTAAACACGGGCTACAATGTCTAACACGGGCTATGGTCAGATCACATATCTTTGGTACTTCTAATTTCCGACTCCACAATTATAATAGAAATAATCACATAACCAATGACTAATCAATGAAATATAGTAAAGATCAATATCGAAATGCAAACATAAACTGTACTCGCCTGTGGTCCTTTGCTGGTGAAACCGACAATCTGAACTACTCAATGTGCCACTATAGTCAAAACCCGTACAACCGTCCCCGGAAGCTGAAATAAACAATACCAATTATCTCAGAATAGTCCAATTAGCTAGGATTGCCTGTCCTTACGTCCAATTCTGGACACAGAGGCAAAACGGTAATTTTGGGCCAAAACGATGTCTGCCGTTGGACCCGCTTTGCACCGAAAAGCGTGCCAAAGTCAACGGTCTCTAAAGTCGTCAAACTACATGTCTACAGATCTAGTTTTCTGATACGAACCCAACCGTATGTCCAAAGTTGGATTCCAACGGGCCGTGCACAAAATCGCCCGTTGAGTGGGACCGTGGGGCCCGCAAAACGACGATTTTATCAACGGTCTCAGAATCGGACCAAACTTGGCATACAGGACCATAAAAATGATACGGTTCTGTTGGCACAAGTTTCGTCTCGATCTGACGAGCGTGCACAAAGTAATTAGAGAATTTGCAAAGTGCACGATACGGAGAATTTCGACGGATACGCATCAAATTCGTCGCACACACGCGACCAATTTGAATTCCGCCAAAGCCCACACGACCACGAAACCGTTATGCAGCTTTCGATGCATTCGGTTCACGACCACGTCGTCCGGATTGGCGTGACGCACGTCATGTGGAGCAATTTTATTGTTTTGAAAACAAATTTTTAACAAACTTTAAACAGATTTTATTTGACGAATACAAACAATTAATTAAAAGTAAAAGAAGGGTTTTTCTGTCCTATAGGTTGTCCCCAACTTCCTTCAAACACATTTTCGAAATCGTTCATGGTCTGGAAGAAAACTGACCGTAAAGAAGGGTCGTTGGACTGGGTTCTGTTCTATTTTGAACAGGAATTTCCGCGATGTTTGTGCTGTTTTTCTGATCAATCCAGTACTCTATAATTAAATCTAATTGAAGACCATTGAAGTGGTATAGGTTAGCTATGCAGCGGACTTTTCGGTTCGAAAAATCGTCGAACGACGAGAGAGAAAAGGGTCACAAAAAATGGTACCTGGCTGCCTCGTTGTTGGCGTGTCCTGTTTCGACCCGCGCGTGCGCTGCGTATCCGCGCGGCCTGGCCGGCCGTGGTCGGCCTCCGACGCGCCCTGTGCGGCGGCGCAGTATCGAGGTGGGTCGCCCAGTAGTCCAGGGTGGAGGCGCGTTTGTTGGGGAGTTAGGGTTTCGCGTTTTCTAGCGTGCGATATATATATATACACACGCGCACATGAGAAACCTGGGGGAAAAACCGAACTGTTGAGCTCGGTTATGCATGGGTTCTCGTTCAGGAGAGTTGGGTGGCTCGGCTCGGCCTGTTATGGCTGGGCCTGGACTGTTAATGCTTCTCTTTGTTTGGGTTTTAGCTCAGCTTGTGGGGGAGTCTGCTCTTGGTTCGAGCATGGGGAAAAATCAGTATGGGGTTGTTTGGGGAAGGTTTTGGGATGGCTGGATATATAACATATATATATATACATATATATATATATACTCCTATATTTAATTATACATTAATATATACCCACACGTATATGGATATATATACATGTAAATTTATATATACACACCCATATACCTATTTAATATTTATTTATATACTCATATATATATTCTCTGCATATTATATATATATATATATTTTACACAAATATATATATCCCTATATATTTTCCTATATGTATATATCAATCTATATTTTCGTATGAATACTAGCATAATAATATCCATGCAATCTAATTAAAATACCAGTAATATTTATTCCTAGATTAGGGCCAATCTCATAAATATGAGTATATATATTTATTAATAACATCTTTTTGACGAAGAAAATATGACCAATAACAGTAAAATAATATTATATAATAGTAACCACAATAACATGAAAATAATAATAACAAAATAATAATAATAATAATAATAATAATAATAATAATAATAATAATAATAATAATAATTAAGCTATTTATCGTGGTTAAGTCGTAACTTGGCCTGGTTTTCCCTACCAAGGCTAATACACTAATCAAGGCATGCCGCTGCGCTATCCGTGCCACGATTCTTAGTCGCCTTGTACTCCAACCTCGACTATGGCTAAAATTATCTACCGTAATAATTAACTAAATAATTTTTTTACAAAATATTAAAAATCACCATTTAATTCAAATAAATAAATAAAATATTATCAAAATTCTGGGAAGAGGGGCTACAGGTTACCTTCTACATCATTGATAACCACGATTGTTCTTATAATGCTTTGCTAGGAAGAGCATTTCTTCATGAGCATAACATTGTCCCTTCAACTCTCCATCAATGTTTTAAATATGTTGATGACAATGGAGAGGTACAAAAGGAGGTTGCTGATCTCTATCCTTTTAAAGGCATTGAAGCATACTGCAATGATGCTCGTATGTATAAGGATGAGTTCATGAAGGTTGTCCTATCTCTGGACACTGAAGAAGAGCAAGAAACAGTGTCTAATGACACCCTCATCATTCCTGTCAAAGGACGTGTTTCTCGTCCTTAATCCTCCAAGCCACTGGCTGTTCACTTGCCAATTCAAAAGCAATCAAGTGATGATCAGGATCAAAAGGAGCTCACCTCCTCCGAGCCGCTTGTTATCGACCTCCGCCGTAACAAAGAAAAAAAGGCAGCTCACCTCTTCTGAGCCACTTGTTATCGATCTATCTCATAATAAGGACAAAAGGGAGCTCACCTCCTCTGAGCCGCTTGTTATTGACCTCCGTCGTAACAAAGCCAATCCTCCTCCACGTTCTTCTTCTCCTCTTCTTGTAATCAATCTGACTAAGCCTGCTAAGGCTAAAAGTCCTGCTGTAAATACCAATGTACAAATCAATGAAAAAGTACCTACTTTCCAGTATACTGATGTCATTTATCATACTAAATGCTATTTGGATATGTTAGATAGCTATCAGTCATTTACAATGGGAGTTGTGCAATCTCTTCAAACAGAAGTTTCATGTGAACACCCAAAGGATTCATATCGTATTGTTCCCGCTCATAAGAAAGGCGAAAATCCAATACTTTTTAGTAAAGGACTGGAACAACAATTCAGCTATACGGATGATAGCAAAATTAACGACACGGGTCATCTTCAACTCCGTCGTTACAGTCAACAATCAAAAGACATCATCCGAAAGATGGGTTACGACTTCAAGAGCGGCCTTAACTACGGTAAAGGTAGAAAGACTCCTCTCCGTACAGCTGTTCCAAAAGGAAAGTTAGAGATGTACTACAGCAGAACCAAAAGAGGTCTCACATATGCTTCTCCTCCGATGTTATCCCCAGCAGGCTCTGAATCTGATAGCGAGGAGCGTTCTAACTCTTCTGATTCCAGATGGTGGAATTCTGACACCAGCATCAGTTAAGTTCATCGGCTGACTGTATCTTCTAACATGGTCTCCGTCGAGCTTCCAGAAGGCTATGACGAGGATGTTGAAGAAAGTTCTGAAACAGATCCTTGGGCTCAACGAATGGATACCCAATGGGAACTCCGATTCGAACGAAAAGAACCTCCTACCGAAAATCAATTGGTTCAAATTGATGTAGGAGAGAGCGGGTCACCTCGTCCAATATTCATCAGCAAGAACCTCTCAGAGACAGACAAGCAAGAATTGATTCTTCTGATTAAAGAATACATTGATGTCTTTGCCTGGAATTACGAAGACATACCAGGACTGGATCCTAAAGTTGCTACTCATAAACTGAACATCCTGCCGAATACAAAACCGGTCAAACAGCAACAACGGCGTTTCAAGCCAGAAATGATGGACGTAATCGATGATGAAGTCAAGAAGCTCATCGCTTGTGGCTTTATTCGAGAAGAACAGCATCCTGATTGGGTAGCTAATGTCGTCCCAGTTCTAAAGAAAACCGGCAAAGTTCGAGTTTGCATCGACTTCCGAGATCTTAATAAAGCATGTCCAAAAGATGAATTTCTTCTCCCTATCACAGATGTCATGATCGACAACACCTGTGAATTTAAAAGAATATCTTTCATGGATGGATTCTCCGGATACAATCAGATTCGGATGCATCCTGAAGATAAGAAGCATACTTCTTTTTGTACTTCTCGTGGAGTCTACTGCTATACTGTTATGCCGTTTAGTCTCAAGAATGCTGGTGCAACGTACCAACGAGCCATGAGTACCATCTTTCGAGATCATCTGCGCAATACTGTCGAATGCTATGTTGACGACATTGCTGTCAAGAGTCGTCTAAAGGAAGATCACATCCAAGACTTGAGAACTATCTTCAATCTTATGCGCCAACATCAACTCAAAATGAATCCCACTAAGTCATTCTTGGGTGTCTCTAGTGGCAAATTTCTCGGCTTCGTCATTACCTCTAAGGGTATACACGTGGATCCCGAGAAGATCAAAGCCATTCAAGAGATGCGTCCTCCACGTAACCTAAAAGAGCTACGAGGATTCCAAGGTCGACTTGCGTACATCAGGAGATTCATTTCGAATTTGTTTGGACGCTGCAGACCATTCACTCAACTCATGAAGAAGGGTGTATCTTTCGTTTGGACCGAAGAATGTCAACGAGCATTTGACGATATTAAGCGGTATCTCATGAATCCACCAGTCTTGGTGCCACCAATCTCTGGCATACCATTCTTAATGTATGTCCGTGCTATGGATCATTCAATGGGTGCTTTACTTGTCCAAAAGAACAAGGAAGGCCACAAACAAGCTATCTACTATCTCAGTTGTACTATGATTGGTGCTGAACACCGTTATAGTCCGGTTGAAAAAGAATGCCTAGCTCTTATGTTTGCTGTTCAAAAGACTCGACATTACATCATTGGCCAAACTATTCATGTCATATCACGAGTTAATCCTGTTCGGGTACTCATGAAGAAGCCTAGCACACTCAATTCTCGGCTGGCTACATGGGCCATTCTGCTAGCTCAATATGACATGGTATATGTTCCTCAAAAGTCTGTCAAAGGTCAAGCACAGGCGGATTTCTTAGCAGCCCATCCTATTCCAGAGACATCCAAACTCTACGATGAAATTCCAGATGAGACTTTGGAATCTAATGCAGTCTCTGAAGAATTTCCTACTTTGTGTCTATTCTTTGACGGTGCATCCAGAATCGGACCCAATGGTGCCATTGTCGCAGGAGTTGGAGTTGTCCTTGTTTCTCCAGACGGGTCAGCTATCCAAAGAGCATACTCCCTAGATGAGCCTTGCTCCAACAACGTGGCAGAATACAATGCTCTACTCATCGGCCTCCAGCTAGCCAAACAACTCGACGTTGAGTATCTTGAAGTCTATGGTGATTCTAAGTTGGTTATTAACCAAGTTAAAGGGATCTATGAAGTTTGACATCAAGATCTAGTGCCTTACTTTGAAGCGGCAATCAACTTGGCTACATCATTCAAAGCCTTCTTCATTGAATATGTACGCTGAGCTTGCAATACTGAGGCAGATGCTTTGGCCAATCTCGCAGCAGTTTTAGCCATCCCTATTAGAAGACAACAGGTGGTGGTCATCTCTAATCGAGAATTATTTTGCGTCGAAAATAATCGTAATATTGAGTTCAGTAATTTTACTGAAGTCAATGTTATCAGTGAAGATTGGAGAACTCCTTTCATCGACTTCGTAGTTCATGACATACTCCCTGAAGATCCCAAAGAAGCTACGAGTATTCGTCGAAGGTCTCTCCGATTCTATTATAATCAGACCACCAAGACACTCTATCGACGGACTTATGAAGGCTTACTCTTACGCTGTCTAGCTGGTGATGAAGCAAAACAAGTACTGCGTAAAGCTCACGACGGTGTCTGTGGAGCACATTAACCCGGTCCTAAGCTACAGGATCGCATCCGACGCATGGGTTATTATTGGCCCTCTATGGTATCTGATGCAATTGATTATGCAAGAAAATGCCGAGCTTGTCAAATCTATGCAGATTTCATTCATCAACCTTCAGAATTTCTGCATCCGACGGCTGCTTCATGGCCTTTTGAAGCTTGGGGCATGGACATCATAGGTCCCATCAATCCTCCTTCTTCTAAAGGACATCGGTTCATACTGGCAATAACCGATTACTTCTCCAAATGGGCTGAAGCTATACCGTTGGCTGAAGTCAAGAACAGCAGCGTTATTAACTTCGTCAAATACTATGTCATCTATCGATTCGGTGTACCTCGATGAATTATCCATGACAACGGACCACAATTCATCAGCCAGAAATTTACAAGATTCTACGATGATCATCGAATTGACAATGTCGCTTCGACAGCTTACAATCCTACAGCTAATGGCTTAGCTGAAGCTTTCAACAAGACTATCATTAAGCTCCTCAAAAAGTTTGTATCTACTAACAAATGAAATTGGAGTGAAAAGCTTGGTGAATGTCTTTGGGCCTATCGCACTACGGTCCGCAATCCTACAGGCTTTACACTTTTCTCTTTGGTGTATGGTTGTGAAGCGGTTCTTCCTCTGGAACTTCAAATTCCTTCTTTAAGGATTGCCATTTCTAATGAACTCACTACAGAGAATAACGATCTTCTCCAACTTCAAGAATTAGAAGTGCTCGATGAAAAGCGGTTATTGGCTCAACAACATATTGAGTTATATCAAGCCCGTATCTCGAAGACTTTCAATCGCAAAGTTAAAATCAGAGCCTTTCAACAGAGAGAACTCGTTCTAACAGTAAGACGTCCTATGACTCACTAAAGCAAAGGTAAATTCGATGCTAAGTGGGAAGGACCTTACGTTGTCAGCAAAGTCTTTTCAAATGGAGCCTATCAACTTTCAGAGTTAGATGGTCGAGTTGCAATGATGCCTATCAATGACAAATTTTTCAAGAAATACTATGTATAAATGTAACAGAAATTTATGTAAATAAGATCAGACAGTTCATAAATAAAGTTTGATTTTTATTTCATCATAAATGATGTTACATGCTATCAAGGAAGGTCACTATCGTCCTTCTCAATATTGGGATGCGGACCACTGCCGTCCTTATCAAAAACATAATCAGCAAAAGAATTGAGGACTTCTTTGCTCGAGTCCACCAGGAACTTGCAGGCAGCCATTCTCATGGTCTCTTCCTCTTCAGTCTTCCCTGGTTCAAGCAGAAAATCCAGGATATCCCGCGGTGGTTTGAGTGCGGACGAACCTTCGCCCGTCTGCTTTGGCTGGACTGGTTCGGTCGGATGTTCTTCAACACTCGCTTAAACTTTTGGGGCAATTTCAGCATTCTTGGATGCATCTCCGGACGACATCTTTATGTTGAAAAGTGGAAATGGTGATTCCTTCTAGATTTCTGTTCTATTTATAGGCAGAGATTCTCAAGATAATGAAACGTCACATTCATCTGACGGTTCATCCATTCATTACATTCATCCGACGGTTCATCCGTTCATTACAATCATCTGACGGTCCGCCCGTTCATTCATATTCATTTGACGGTTCGCCCGTTCATTCATCATCATCTGACAGTTCATCCGTTCATTCACATTAACCCGACGGTTCGCCCATTCATTCATTATCACCATCTGACGGTCCATCCATTCATTATCATCATCCGACGGTTCACCCGTTCATACGACGGTTTATCCATTCACTACATTCATCTGACGGTTCACCCGTTCATTCAATTCATTTGACGGTCCATCTGTTCATCCTGACGATTCATTTCGTTCATTCACACCTTTTTCTTTTATTATCCATATCAGCAACATGTCGTCTTCGATTAAGTTGTCTATTTTGAAGTATTAATATTCGACAAATTATATTCTGCCACGTCCATATTACCTCTGAGCAGATATAATGAATATAATTATTTTCTACAAAATTATCAAGAAATATATCATGTCCTCTACCTCTGAATATATTTTCTATCGCTATAATTTATATCTGAATAAGATATGCAAGAAATAATAGAGCCACAATAAAATATTTTTTATTGATCAAAATTTGAGACATTACATGCATAGCATAAAGAAAGACAAAAAGATACAAAATGTTCTTTCTACTAAGACGGAGGCTTCATCAGATTAGCAATTTGCTGCTTCAGAATCTGCAACCGTACTTCGCGAGATGCCATCACTTTCCTCCTGGCCTCTTCCATCCCAGATTCTTCAATAAAAACGGGCATGGTCACCATTCAGCGAGTGATTTCAGTATTATGAGCTGCTACATACTCGTTTCTTTCCTGAGTTATAGCATCAATTTGTTGGATCGAAGTCTGATGCTCTGTAACTTCATTTTCTAGCTCCTCTTCGAGACGAACAATTTCCACTCTTAGCTCAGCAATCCTTCTCTCTCTTCTCTCAGCAGTTGAGATCACCGATTCCAACTTGGAATTATATTCAGCAGATTTTGTAGTATATGCATCCAAGAGGTTCTGGAGATTCACTCTTTCAATTGCAGCTGCCTGAGCCATTTGTTCAAACTCTGCCTGCACTAAAGGTTCCACTTTCCCTTTGTTGAGATCTTTATAGTTCTTTATGGAGATTTCCAGCTCATTCAATATATGGTCAAGGAAAGTGGCCTGAGCCTCATCACCTTGCTCCCGGATGGCCTTCACCAAGAAAGAGGTCGGACCTCTAACCATGAAAAAATCAGTGTCTTCTTTGTCCATCATTCTATTGATCAGAGGTCCCAAGGACTCGAAGAAGCATTTAGTGAATGATTGGATGACAAGCTAATTAGTCGCCAGAGCACCAGGAGTCGCAGCTACTCCTATTGATGACAAAGCTGCAGGACGCTCAATTTCTCGCATCTGAACAGCAGGCTCTTTAAATAAGGGAACCAAAGTGGAGCTAGTTGCTCCTCCTGGTTGTTCCTCTGCAAAATCAAATACTGTCACTTTGCCTGTCATTGGCTATTGATAAAGAGAATCAAAAGTAAAAACAGTCTTACCATGGGTGGATCCAGCAATAAGCCTATCATTTGCAGGAACAGACTTTAACTGAGCAGAAGTAGCTTCAGACGCTACGGCCTGGCTACTCCTTGCTTCAGAGCCACAAGATAAATGGCGGCTGCTACTGGCAATTGTCGTTGCTAGTACTATATCCATGCATGTTTGAGGAGCAGAAGAGGATCCAGATTCTGTATGGATAAAAGTAACGATGTTAGCTATCAAGTTATTTATTAAAAGAAGATCGCTAATTTTATTACAATACCTTCGGGAGCAGCAACTGGAGTTTCTCCAACTCCATCTCTTCATTAGCAATCTTCTCCGGAGATCTCGGCACCTCAGCCTCCTTTTCAGGAGTCAGAGTGTCTCGAAGGGATGTCTGGATCTCAACATTCCCTTCCAGATTTTGTGTTTCATCAGCAGCTTCTGATGGGGTGCTCTCCTCGTTTTCGCTGTCCTCGGGAGCCTCTTCGCTAGCAGCATCAGCGACATGATCAGCTTCTGCTTGATAACCGAAGTCACAGCCATATAATGCTTCGATCATCAAACGATCTTCTTCCGCAAAGGTTGCTCCCGGTGTGGCAGGAAGATGAGTTTCCGCTACTATTGGCAATGGAGATTGCAAAGGTTCATGCTCTGTTTCTGTAATATTGTCTCTAGGCTCTATGGCCTCATCTCTCCGGTCAATCTCATTTCTCTCCTCAATATCCTTCCTCTGTTCCGGACTAGGAGTTTTATTCCCAGACTCAGAAACAGGAGTGGGAGAGGGCATGGTGAGTCCCGCTGCAGCGTCTATCACGATCGAAGACAAAACTTGTCCTCTGTGGACCAACCTTTTTTTCCTATGCAGAGGTCTCTCAGGACTCTCTATGTTTATTGCCTCGACTTGCTTTTGAACAGAGGTCGGTGTGGCAGCTTCTTCCAGCTGAATTGTCTCGGCCAGCTGTCGAGATTAAGATCTGGTTTTAACCTTTTCTGAAGAATGATCCAAGATCAGTTTCTTCTTCGCAGCTGGGACGGAAGGTTCCTCTCTCCTTTTCTTTTTGGCCGAAGATTTAGCAACCTTCAAAGAAACATGCAGTGGCATGTTAATCTCTTCAGGGAACATAGCATCCCTCGAAACTTCTAAGGGTGCATCCACTGGCTCATGCACCTCATCATTGCCTGGAAGTGACATGATGACTCCTTCCTTCTTCAATCTCGTTACAGACGCGAAGCTATCCGCAAGATTGAAGTTCTCGGCAAAAGTGTTCGATGATGTATAAAACACCGAATATGTGAACAGCATACGAGGGCCATGATTACTATTCACCGGCATCGAGAATATTACTTTCGTATCTCGAGCATTGTAATAAGCCCAAGCTCGGGCTCCATCTATCAAGAAACCTTTTTCTTGTAGGCATGAGATAGCATTACCTACGTAGAATTGGTCGTACCCAAACTGCCGAGCAAACCGGCTGGGAAAATATGGCTCCAAGTAGCATTCTTCTTCAAACCGATATATCAAGTGGGATGGACGAATTGTCTTCAACCAATTAAAAGCTGTACGGCTCAAAGGTTACATCTTTGAGTCAACCATGTTGGTCGGCATTTGTTCATATCCGGCAGGAGGAGGAGTGCAATGGAAGTTCCATCCTTTGGCAAGGTTCAAAGCATATCGGCAATCTCTCAAAGAAGTGTATTTTCACTTACCGTGGAAGAATCTCCGTAAAAAGCTGCCATTGACTGGTCCCATATCGGGGTCCATCAAAGTAGGATGGTGTAGAAGCAACCACCCAAACAGATAAGTATACGGCAATTCTAGCCGAGGAAACTCTTTCTCGCCCTTAGATTTCAACATCAATTCGACGTACAGACGGAGACTGGCGTTCATTCTACAAGTCATCGCCGATAAGAGATCCATCTTGTAGCCGAAGACTAGTCGAACGGCAGCAAAAAGGACACCGCGATGAAAGCGGTCTACGACACTTGCTCTGGGAACGACGAATCTACGGAGCCAATATGTCAAAAAACCTGCCAGTTGGGCTTCTTTTGATATAAATCGATATCCCACTCTTAGATAACTTTCGAGAGTGTCTCCTTTCTTTAGAGGAGGACATTGATAATCGTCCTTGATCTCGACATCCAAGTCACCACTTCTCTCCATTAACTTCACCACCTCAGTGCTGCTCAGTGGTTTAAAGAAGTCGGAAAAGCAGTTGTCATATTCCTTGGTCTTCTTTTCTTCAATATGGTTGAGGAACAGATAAGGCAACCATTTGGACAAATAGCAGGTACCAGATATACCACTTTTGTAAAACAAAGTGCAGATTTTATAATGACACAGCAGTTCTTCGAAGACTTCTACCATGGCTGCGTTCTCTTTTTGAAGTTTGTCCAACTCATCATTAGTTGGGACAAATTTCTCATTCGGGGCATCCCCCATCGGCAGGTAAGAGATGTACTGCATCTCGTGAAGGGCAAACCCGATCTCTCCGCAGGGAGTCATAAAAGTCCCTGTCCTGTAGTTGTATCTTTCTGCTAGAGCCAGAAATAGATGCGGATTGGGGGCAAAACCGTACACATGGACACATGGATTGCGTACACATGGACAGCGCCATACGCACACATGGATTGCACACACATGGACAGTGCCATCAGCAGATAGTGCCCAAATCTGATGTGGCATTGTCATGATTACCTAACAATAATTATCAAATCTCCTGACAACTGACAGCACGAAAGACGAGGAATTCGTTTGTATCCCGAGCAGCACGGCGCTCGAGAACAGCTGTACAGTCCAGCACAGTCTGCCAGTCCGACCTAAGCATGGTCTGCCAGATCCTCCTCAGCGCAGTTTGACCAAGTCCAGTCTCCAGCGCAATGTGATGATAGTTTTTCCTTGGCGCGATCCATCAATTTTTTTGAAGATAACTAACATTTGTTACGTGGTGCACATGCCATCAATTGCTCGATATATGGCAACCGTCTGTACACGACTGTAGGTCCTAAAAAATCAAGTTGCACCTATTAACAAAGTCAGAAAATCAAGAAATACATCTTTCAAATAAACTGCGCAGACATCAGATTGCGCATCATTCCGATTGTGCACATCGAACTGTGCACACTTTCAACTGCACAGGCTGACGTGGCAATGTCATCATTATCTGACAAAATCAAATCTTTCTGACAGCTGACAGCACAAAGAACGAGGAGACTGTTCATTTATTGTATCGCACAGCGCTCGAGGACAACTGTACATGCAGCGGAATCCAGTGCCTGCGTAATCCATTTCAGCGCAATCCGAAGTCAGCACAATTCATGTGGCGCACTTCATCCTGACAATTGACAAAAGTACACGTGTCATTCATGCCATCAATTACTCGTTACGTTGCAACCGTCTATGCACGATCATGCGCATTTCAATCAAATGATACCATGTGTCTAAGACAGTCAGCCCACAACCAGACAACTGCCTGCGCAGTCTGATGCTGCGCAATCCAGTTCCTGCGCAATCCAACTTGCGCCATCCAGAATAACTAAAAATTAGTTATTTCCAAAACTCTATAAATATAGTTTCAAGTCTTCATTCAATGAGAGATCAGATCAGAGATAGAGAGATCAGACATAAAGTTCAGAAATACCAGAGAGTTCAGGAGTTCTTGCCTAAGTGCTGCTGCATTCTTCCGAGGCTTTTGCCTTCAACTTTCGAGGCTTTTGCCTTCAACTTCAACTTCAGAGGCTACCGTCTTCAAAGTTCATATCGTCCAAGGGATAAAGCAATCGTCTTCTAGATTGGATTGGATTCCTACAGTTGTACTTTCCCAGAATTCTTGTAATCTTTACAAAGTTTGTATCAATAAAGTTTCATACTTTTGTTTTTGCAAACAACGACCAAGCGCATTTTAATCAAAATAATGCCACGTGTCTAAATACAGTTAGCCCACGATCGAGCAACAGCCCAAAGGCCAGCGCAGTTTATAGCCTGTGCAGTCCAATGCTGGCGCAATCCAGTGTGCGCAGTCCAGAATAACTACAAAACAATTATTTTCAGAACTCTATAAATAGAGTTTCACATCCTTCATCAAGGGGACGAATCATAATCAATAGATCAGGAGTTCTTGTCCAAGTTCTGCGGCATTTTTCAGAGGCTAAAGTCTTCAAAGTTCACATAGTCCAAGGGATAAAGCGATCGTCTTCTGATCGGATTCCTAAAGTTGTACTTTCCCAGAATTCATTTGTAATCTTCTTTCAAAGTTTGTAAATAAACTTTTATTTTTGCAAACAAAATGGCGACTCTGCTGGGGATGACTTTCTCCTCCGATGAGGAAGTGACAACTCAATGTGACATTACGTCTATCGGAAAGATGCAGAAGACGCTGGTTGCGAAGGTCAACCAGACTGCCTACGAAGCTATGATCAACTCTGGGGCTACTCGCCGCACTGTGACCTCTGCCAAGAGCAAGGTCCATTCAGTGTGGACCCCGAAGTCCTCTGCGCAGCCTACTATCTTTTCTGACAGGGGACCAATGGCCACTTCTGCCCTTGCGCAATCCACCACCCTCTCTGCCAAAATGCAATCCAAAGCTCCTGTAGACCAGGCGCAGCACGCTACTTCTCTTGCAATAGCGCAATCTACGACTTATGCTGCTATGACAAAGTCCAGGACTCTTCTCCCTCTGGCGCAGTTGGCGGCTTCTTTTCCTCCTGCGCAACCCACTACTTCTTCAACCAGAGGCAAATTAAGCCATCTGTAGCCAAGGCTGCACTTGCTACTTCTTCCAGAGTGCAGGTTGCACCCCTGCTGGTTCTATGGCCAAAGTGCCATCTGTCATCTTTTCCAGAGGGCAAGTTATTGCCTCTTCTGTTCCGACGCAATCCAAAAGGGATAGTCCTTTGACTATTCTCCCCTCTTCTAATAACAAAGGGAAAGGCTCTGCCCCCTTCCAAAGCCTCCTGTTGCACTGGCGCAACCCACAGGGGGTAGTCCTTTGACTATTCCTCCTCTGTCTCAGAACAAATGGAAAGACCCTTTGGTCTTTTCTCAATTTTTCGTAGTCCAAAACCTGGAAAAAATAGAGGAAAATGCTCTTTGGCCAACCCTTCTTCACAAAATAAAGAAAAAGGCTCTTTGTTCCCTTTTCAGTTTTCTTCGTTTTTTACCTCGAAAGATCCATCTGAACGTGCCTCGACACCAAATAGTACAAAAACTCTCTCAAACAAGAGTTCTTCTCTCCCTGCTAAAGGTAAGAATATTGATCAGAGAGGCATCTTGTCTACCCCAGTAGCACACTTCCAAGATCTTCCACCTCTTCAGATATCCCGATCAAAGCAGGGGAAATTGCTAGTGTCTCTGACGGAGGCCCCTGGGGGTGAATTTGCCAATTTACAGGCTTATCTCAATAGACCAACTTCTGTGAAACGTAAGCAACCAATGCCGAAGGCGAACTTGCATCAGAAGCAAACTTCCAGGAGAAAAAATCCTGACGCCTATGCCAACGAGTTAATACTTCTCTTTATACTCATGGGACAATGCATCTGAAGAATTGGAATCATATTCCGAATGTCGTCAAAGAATATACCCCTTTAACTTCTTCTCGTCCCGTCATTATTTCTGATCTCCGGGAACACCTCAAGCAGAAGCGGGACAACACTTCAACACCTCCAATCCAACCACTAGAACGCCATTGTAATCACAAGGTGGTTATCAAGTGTTGTTGCCAGACAACAAAACGATCTGTCTTCGATCGTCTAACTTTTGAACCAATGTCAGAAGACGAAGACAAGATGCTCTATGCCTCTGTAAATATGGCTTCTCGAGATACTGGGGGTAAGAAGTGTTCAAAGCACGACAAACCTCGCAAGTCCAGTCAACGATATCTAGATTTACTCCATGAATCTTCTGAAGGAGTATTCCGACACACCCGATCCCGAAGTCGAGACACAGTCGGTCACAGGAATCTTCTCCAAGATCCCTCTGGTCATTTCTCCATTTCTTCCTCAGGGGATGATTATTTCTCTGATTACGATGCATATAGCGAAAGCGCTGAACAGACAGTGTCTTCTACTGTCTCCAGAGAAGTGTCAGCCTATGTCGTTACTAAAGATCCAGACGCTTCTAGTTCGGCAAGTCAAGAGCAACGAATTGCCGTACTGGAAGACAAATTGAAGACTATGGCTGAAATGATCACAAATATACATGTCGTTATTGTAGCTCAACATACAGTGTCGCCGACTGCACCTGTTGTAAATTTCGAGATTATAGCATCATCGATGCCTGTCAATGCAGGTCTGGGGGTACCGTCACCTCAAATAGCCTCAATACCTATTCAAGTTATACCCGGTCATTCAGGGGCTGGGGGTAGTACTTACCATGTTGTTCCTCCTCCTAACTCGGTAAGCCAGCCTATTACTTCTCCATCCTCAGGAGATGCCAATGAAGCTATAAAACTTTTGCGTACTCAGTTTGAAGCCTTCAAAGAGAAAGATGGTCTACAGAGGCTGGAGATCAAACAACCTTACCCAGTTGAATGGAAGGAAGTCCCATTTCCTCCAAAGTATAAGATTCCCATGATCATGCTGTTTGACGGCAGCACTTCTCCGAGTCAGTTTATTAACAATTTTGAGGTAATGACTGTCCAGCTCCAGCCAAGTGATGCTCTTCTTACTAGAGTCTTCGTCGGCTGCTTAGCCGGCACAATATATGAATGGTACCGCAGCCTGCCTGACGGCTCTATCACTTCATTTGTTGGGCTCAAGCAAATATTCCTGGAACGATTCTACGAGGGTATCAACGATATGACTATATCTGCCCTCAACAAGATCAAACAAAGACATAATAAAACTATTGAGAGTTTTATTGAACGATTCCGCCAAGAAGCACTCAAAATGCCTCCTGGAACCCCATCTGTTGTAACGATAGACACTTGTAAATCAAACTTGTTGCCTATCATCAGCATATGGACGGGGTCAACACAGTTCCAGGATTGGCCGTCATTCATCGTCAATGCTAAAGCAGCTGAAGTTAGCGCCGAGAAGTTCAAACAGTTGGGGGTACATATGTCTAACCCTGATCGAGATAAGCCTTATGCATCTGGTAGCGGTAGTCGCCAGAATAACCGTAAGGGCAAAGAAACCTTGAACATTAACCTAAGAGCAAAGAATCTTTGCCGTTAACGTGGCTCAACCCACGTCTACCCTTGCTCCTTCTGCACCTCTACCAAAGGAACCTCGCCCAAAAGTAGAGTATTCCTTTGATGAAAATGATACAGCGAGCATCTTTGACTGTTTGCTTAAAAGCAATAAATTGCAACTCCCTGACCCGAAGAAGCCTGACGAAGTCGATAAAACTGACCACCCTAAGTATTGTGTTTATCACAGGTTCATAGGGCATCCTACTCGGGCATGCTATGTGCTCAAAGGCAAGATTCAAGAGTTGGTCAACGCCGGTGTCGTCACTTTCCAGCAGGATGAAAAGATTATTACAGCTAATATGATTTTTGTACAGTTCGGTGATTTCCTGCCACAAGTGGTACAGAGTGGCATCATCCCCATTCCCAGGGCCACTCTTGAGATTGAGAATCTTCCTCCTCTATGAAGTGAAGGTCTTGTCCCCTTATCTCTTGATAATGGTGAGATTATGTGGATCCATCCTGATCTTGTTTCAGATTTCGAAGTTTTTTCTTCCTCCAAGCAAAAAGAACGCTCTAAGGGCAAGACAAAGAGCTGCAATATGGTGTCTTTTGACCCAATAGTTGAAGAAGAGATCCTATTGGACACCAGGTCAGGGAAAGCCTATCTACGAGAGCATCCCGGAATCTAGGAGAATCCTGCTTTATCTTCTAAGGCTGTTCAAGTGCAACCTGTCTCTACGAAGGACATCCCTTCTATATCATTACCGGTTGTGGAACCAACTCCTTCTAAACCGACAGCAGCCGACAACGGCAAACAACAAGTCCGCTTCGACAAAGCTTTGAAGAAGTTTTCCCCTCTGGACTTGAGAAGCCGTACAACTTTGACATATTGGCTCAATTGGCCAACACACCGTCCAGGTTGTCCATCTTCGGGCTCTTATGCCTCTCTAAAGAGACTCGAGAAACACTGAGTGAGGCTTTGATGCAGGCAGAAACTTGCCTAACTCTTCTCAAGAAACCTGAATCAGAACCTGTCTCTTGTCTCCACTATCACAGTATGCTGGAATTAATTCCAAACATTACCTTCATACAAGATGACATGCTGATGGAAGACAATTGACATGACAGTACTCTCTACTTTATAGGATATGTCGACACCATGAAGGTCGACTGTATTCTGATAGATCCAGGGTCAGCACTCAGCATCATGCCGAAGACGATGTTGGATGCTCTAAAGATTTCAGTGCATATCCTCTCGAGCACTATCACCACCATTCTGGGATTCAACCAGGGAAGGAGTGAACCTTTAGGCAAAATACTCCTAAAACTCCAAATTGGCAATCTTCGTACGAAGGTGACCTTCTACATTATAGACAACCACGGTTGCTCTTACAGTGCTCTTCTGGAAAGACCATTCCTTCATGAACACAACATTGTTCCTTCTACTCTCCATCAATGCTTCAAGTACGTTGATGACAAAGGAGAGGTCCAAAAAAAGTTGCGAATCTCTACCCTTTTAAAGGTGTTGAAGCATATTGCAACGACGCTCGCATGTACAAAGAAGAGTTTATGAAGGTAGTACTGGCCATGGATGTTGAGGAAGAACAAGAAGCAGTGCCCAATGACACTCTCATCATATATGTCAAAGGGCGTGTCTCTCATCATCAATCCTCCAAACCACTGGCTATTCACCTACCGGCCCGGAAGCAATCAACTGGAGATCAAAGGGAGCTCACCTCTTCTGAGCCACTTGTTATCGACCTCCATCGTAACAAGGATAAAAGGGAGCTCACCTTTTCTGAGCCACTTGTTATCGACCTCCGTCGTAACAAAGATAAAAGGGAGCTCACCTCTTCTGAGTCGTTTGTTATCGACCTTCGTCGCGACAAGTCTAATCCTCCTTGCTCTTCTTTTTCTCCCCTTGTAATCGATCTGACCAAGCTTGCTAAGGCTAAAGGTCCTGTTGTAAATACAGATGTACAAATCAATGAAAAAGTATCTACTTTTCAGTATATTGATGTCATTTATCATACTAAATGCTATTTGGATATGCTAGATAGCTTTCAGTCATTTACAATAGGGGTCGTACAATCCCTTCAGACAGACGTCTTATTTGAACATCCAGATGACTCATATTTTATTGTCCCTTCTCGAAAGAGAGACGAGAGTCCAATACTTTTTAGTAAAGGGCCAGAACAAAAATTCAGCTATACAGATGATAGTAAAAGTAACGATACAGGACGTCTCTAACTTCGTCGTTATAGTCAACAATCAAAAGACATCATCCGAAAGATGGGTTATGACTTCAAGCATGGCCTCGATCATAATAAGGGTGGACGAACTCCTATCCGTACGATTGTTCTGAAAGGAAAATCAAAAATGTACTACAGCAGGACGAAAAAGGGTCTCGGATATACTTCACCTCCAGTCTTATCCCCAGAAGTCTCCGAATTCGATAATGAGGAGCGCTCTAACTCTTCTGATTCCAGATCATGGGATTCTGACATCAGCATTGGTCAAGTTCACCGATTGATTGTATCTTTTAACATGGTCTCCATTGAACTCCCAGAAGGCTATGACGAGGATATCGAAGAAAATCTCAAAACAGATCCTTGGGTTCAACGAATGAATACCTAATGAGAACTCCGATTCGAACAACGGGAACCTCCTACTGAAGACCAATTGGTTCAAATTGATGTAGGAAAAAATGGGTCACCTCGTCCAATATTCATCAGCAAGAACCTCCCAGAGGCGGATAGGCAAAAATTAATTCTTCTTATTCGAGAATATATTGATGTCTTTGCTTGGAGTTATGAAGACATGCCAGGTTTAGATCCCAAAGTTGCTACTCATAAATTAAATATTTTGCCTAATGCAAAGCCAGTCAAACAGCAGCAAAGGCAATTCAAGCCAGAAATGATGGATGCAATTGATGATGAAGTCAAAAAGCTCATAGCTTGTGGCTTTATTCGAGAACAACAACATCCTGATTGGGTAGCCAACGTTGTTCCAGTCTTGAAGAAAACTGGCAAAGTTCGAGTTTACATTGACTTTCGAGATCTTAATGAAGCTTGTCCAAAGGACGAGTTTCCTCTCCCTATTATGGATGTCATGATCGACAACACTTGTGGGTTCGAAAGGATATCCTTCATGGATGGATTCTTTGGATATAATCAGATTCGGATGAACCCTGAAAATGAAAAACATACTTCTTTTCGTACTCCTGCAGAGTTTACTGCTACACTGTGATGCCATTTGGTCTCAAGAACGCTGGTGCAACTTACCAACGAGCTATGAGTACCATCTTTCGAGATCATCTACGCAAGACTGCCGAATGCTATGTCGACGATATTGCTGTCAAGAGTCGTCTAAAGGAAGATCACATCCAAGATTTAAGAACTATCTTCAATCTAATGTGCCAATATCAATTAAAAATGAATCCCACCAAGTCATTCTTGGGTGTCTCTAGTGGTAAATTTCTCGGCTTCGTCATTACCTCTAAAGGTATACACGTGGATCCTGAGAAGATCAAAGCCATTCAAGAGATGCGTCCTCCACGCAATTTAAAAGAGCTACGAGGATTCCAAGGTCGACTTGGGTACATCAGGAGGTTCATTTCAAATATGTTTGGACGCTGTAGACCGTTTACTCAGTTAATGAAGAAGGTTGTATCTTTTATTTGGACCGAAGAATGTCAACGAGCATTTGATGATATAAAGCGGTATATGATGAACCCACCAGTCTTGGTGCCACCAATCTTAGGCATACCATTCTTAATGTATGTCCGTGCTATGGATCATTCATTGGGTGCTTTACTTGCCCAGAAGAACAAAGAAGGCCATGAACAAGCCATCTACTATCTTAGTCATACTATGATTGGTGCTGAACACCGTTATAGCCCGATTGAGAAAGAATATCTAGCTCTTATGTTCGCTGTTCAAAAGACTCGGCATTATATCATTGGCCAAACCATTCACGTCATTTTTCGAGTTAATCCTTTTCGGGTACTGATTAAGAAGCCCAGCACACTCAATTCTCGACTGGCTATATAGGCCATTCTGCTAGCCCAATACGATATGGTTTATGTTCTGCAAAAGTCTGTTAAAGGTCAAGCACTGGCTGACTTTTTAGCAGCTCATCCTGTTTCGGAGACATCTAAGCTTTATGACGAAATTCTAGACGAAATATTGGAATCAAACATGATCTCTGAAGAATTTTCTACCTGGCGTCTGTTCTTCGACGGAGCATCCCGGATCGGATCAAATGAGACCATTGTCGCAGGAGCTGGAATTGTTCTAGTCTCTCCAGAAGGATTAGCTATCCAAAAAAATTATTCCTTAGACCAGCCGTGCTCTAACAATATGGCTGAATACAATGCCTTGCTTATTGGACTCCAGTTAGCTAAACAGTTGGAAGTCGAATATCTTGAAGTCTATGGTGATTCTAAACTGGTTGTCAATCAAGTTAGATGAACATACAAAGTTCGCCATCAAGATCTAGTACCCTATTATGAAGTAGCGATTTATATGGCTACATCATTTAAGGCTTTCTTTATTGAATATATTCGACGAGCTTGCAACACTGAGGCAGATGCTTTAGCTAATCTCGCGAAAGTCTTAGCGATTTTCGTCAAAAGACAACAAGTGGTTGTTGTTACCAACAGAGAGTTGTTCTGTATTGAAAACAATCGTAACATTGAGTTCAGTAACTTCATCGAAGTCAATGTTATCAATGAAGATTGGAGAGCTCATTTCATTGACTTCGTAGTTCATGATATACTTCCTGAAGATCCTAAGGAGGCTACGAGTATTCGTCGACGATCTCTTCGATTCTACTACAATCAGACCACCACGACTCTCTATCGACGGACTTATGACGGCCTACTCTTGCGTTGTCTTGCTGGTGATGAAGCGAAGCAGGTATTGCGTGAAGCTCATGACGGTGTCCACGAAGCACATCAACCCGACCCTAAGTTACATGATCGTATCCGACGAATTGGTTACTACTGGCCCTCTATGGTATCTGATGCTATCGAATATGCAAGAAAATGTCGAGCCTGTCAAATCCATGCAGATTTCATCCATCAACCGTCAGAATTCCTTCATCCGACTGCTGCTTCCTGGCCTTTTGAAGCTTGGGGCATGGATATTATAGGACCCATCAATCCTCCTTCTTCTAAGGGATATCAGTTTATTCAAGCAATAACGGATTATTTTTCCAAATGGGTCGAAGCTATACCTTTGGCTGAAGTCAAAACCAGCGGCGTCATTAACTTCATCAAACTCCATGTCATTCACAGATTTGGTGTACCTCGACGAATCATTCACGACAATGGACCTCAGTTCATCAGTCAAAAGTTTACCAGGTTCTGTGATGATCATCGGATTGACAATGTTGCTTCTACAGCTTACAACCCTGCTGCTAATGGCTTGGCTGAAGCCTTCAACAAGACTATCATCAAACTCCTTAAGAAGTTTGTGTCTTCTAACAAACAAAATTGGAGTGAAAAACTCAGAGAATGTCTATAGGCCTACTGTACTACGGTCCGCAACCCTACAGGCTGTACACCCTTCTCTCTGGCGTATGGCTGTGAAGCAGTTCTACCCCTAGAACTTCAAATTCCATCTTTGAGAATTGCCATCAATAATGAACTTACTACAGAGAATAATGATCTTCTTCGACTTCAAGAATTGGATGCGCTCGATGAGAAGCGGTTATTGGCTCAACAACATATTGAATTGTATCAAGCCCGCATCTCGAAGGCTTTTAACCGTAATGTTAAAGTCAGAGCCTTTCAGAAAGGAGAACTTGTTCTAACAGTCAGACGTCCTATGACTATGACTCACATGAGCAAAGGAAAGTTTGACGCGAAATGGGAAGGGCCTTATATCGTGAGCAAAGTTTTCTCTAATGGAGCCTATCAACTCACAGAGTTGGACGGTCGAGTTGCGATGATGCCTATCAATGGCAAATTCCTTAAAAAGTACTATATATGAATACAAAAGAGATTTCTTGTAAATGTGACAAGATAATTCATAAATTTTATTTTATTTTATCATAAATGATATTACATGATATCAAGGACGAGGATCACTATCGTCCTTTTTAAAGACAGGACGAGGACCACTGTCGTCTTTTTCAAAAATATAGTCAGCAAAGGAGCTGAGGACATCCTTGCTCGATTTTACTGCGCAAGCGACCATACTCATGGCCTCCTCTTCTTCAGTCTTCCCTGGCTCGACTAGGAAGGCTAAGATATTATGTGGCGACTTGGGTACAGACGAACCTTCGCCCGCCTCCATCTGCTTTGGCTGGGTTAGCTCGGCTGGACATTCTTCAGCGGCTTCTTCGACCTTTGGGACGATCTCAGCCTTCTTGGATGCATTTTCAGATGATATTTTGTGTTAAGAAAATTGAAACTGATCATTCCATCTGAATTTTTGTTCTATTTATAGACAGAGATTCTTGAGATAGCCTATTACGAGAACCGAAGCGACGTGTTCTTCACAACATTCACACGTTTATTATGATGGTTCATCCGTTCATTCCATTCATCCGATGGTTCACCCGTTCATTCTATTTTGGTTCACCCGTTCACTCCAACCAATTGACGGTTCATCCGTTCATCCCGATGATTCATTTCATTCATTCTGACGACTCATCCGTTCATACATATCAGTAACTGGTTACGTATTGATTACCTCTGATTAAGTTGTCTATCGAAATAATGATATTCAAAAAATTATATTCTGCCATGTCCACATTACCTCTGAGCAGATATAAGAAATATAATTATTTTCTAAAATCAAGAAATATATCACTATCTGAACCTCTGAATACATTTTCTATCGCTATTATTTATATCTGTAACAGGATATGCAACAAATAATAGAGCCATAAAATAATGTCTTTTCATTGATTCATTGATAAAGGTGAAAAGATATTACAAAAAGGCATACTATAAAGAAGAAAATACAGAAAGTTTTCTTTCATTCAGCCGGAGGGATCATAAGATCAGCAATCTGCTGCTTCAAAGTTTGGAGCCGTTCATCATGAGAATCCAGCACTCGTTTCCTAGCCTCTGCCATTCCAGATTCAGTATCGAATGTTGGCAAGGTGACTAATCGGCGAGCAATTTCATCCTGATAAAATTTGACGAATTCATTTTTCTTATGGGTCAGGACATCCAATTGCTGAACTGCGGCCAGGTACTGTGTAGTCTCTTCATCAATAGAAAGTTGAATGACTCTCAACTCCTCTTGAAGCCGAGCGAACTCTGTCTTCAAATCAGCAACCTTCTTCTTCTTTTCTCTAGCAGTAGATGCTATTATATTGAGCTGAGAATCAAACTCTAAGGATTTCATAGCAAAAGTGCCCAAGAAATTCTTAAAATAAGCCTTTGAAACCTCAGCTTCTTGTGCCATTCTCTCGAATTCAACAATCACGAGCGGCTCTACTTCCCTTTGATTGAGGTCTTTGTAAACCTTGATTGCTTCTTCCAACTCATCCAACACATGTTCAAGATAAGCGGCCTGAGCCTCATCACCCTGATCTCGGATGCCTCCGATCAGGTAGGAAGTTGGACCTCTGACAGTATTGAAACCAACAGTTTCTTTTTCCATTGTCCTTTTTACTAAAGGTCCTATTGAAGTGAAGAAGAAATTGGTGAAGGAACCAACTACAAATTTGTTGGTAGCCACTGCATTAGGTGTGGCAACTACTCCTATAGAAGCTTCAGCAGCGGATGCCTGCGAAGGTGGAAGTTCAGCATCTCGAACATTGGCCGTAGCCTCTTTTGACATGGGAACCATAGTGGAGCTGGTCGCCCCTCCCGGATGTTCTTCTGAAAAATCAAATGAACATCATCAGTTTGCCGTCACTAAAGACTATCAAAAAGATTAACACGAAGGCAACTTACCAACGCTTGGTTTGGTGACAAGATTGTCATTTATTGAAACAGGCTGAAGCCTCACGGAAGTAGTTTCAGACATCACTACCTGACTACTCCCCGCTTCGGAGCCACCTGATAGATGACGGCTGCCAATGGCTATCACCTCTGTCTGGACCATGTTAGTACCTGCCGAAAGAACTGCAGGAGTTTAGATTTCTACATGGATGAAGATTAAAACATCAGTCATTTAATCTATAAATGAAGATTATCAAAATCAGTCAATACCTCTTTGATCTTTTGGGTCAGTGGCAGTAGCCTCTCCCGGTGCTACTTCATCAACAGCATTCTTCTCCTATGATGCTTGGTCAGCAGCATCCTCTTCCGAAACCATATTGTCGTTAATGTCCTCTGCTGGTGTTTTTTCATCATCTGCTGCCTCTTTTGGTGCTTCTTCATCGTCAGTTGCATCGATCAGATCTGCGTCATGGAAGTCAAAGTCATATCCATCCAAAGCTTCTATTATTAGTCTATCTTCCTCAGCGCAACGCGAACTCAGTGTAACCAGATCAGCTGCTCTCATTGCAAGTATAGGAGGCGACACTACTTCAAGAGACGATTCTGACTCATTGATCGTAATCAGAGTTGCAGTCCCTTCTCTTGCTTTCGTAGCTTTATCTCTTGTTTTCGCAGTCTCTCCTCTTGCTTTTGTGGCCTTATCCCTTATTTCTGTACTTGCAGTTCCTTCTCGTGTATCTATCACCTGCCCAGGCTCAGGAGGAGGTGTAGGAGAAGGCATCATAACCCCAGCGGCAGCATTAACTAGGGCCGATGTGTGGATAGGTCTTGAGGGAGTGTTTGCTTTCTTTCTGAAGGCTATTTTCTTTCTACGTAGAGGTTCTTGAGGACTCTCTACGTCTACAGCTTGTGTCTGTCTTTGGATTGATCATGTGGGGGTCGTCGCTTCCTCCCTATGAGCTGACTTAGCCTGTTGTCGAGACTGTGATCGGGTAGTGACCCTTTCTAAAGAGTCTAGGGCAGTTTTCTTATTGGAGACATGAGAAGATGGTTCTTCTGCCTTTTTTTCTTCTCCTTGATCGGAGATTTTACAATCTTTAATGAAACCCGCAGTGGTTCATAGACTTCTTCAGGGAAATTGGCCTTCCTCGAAGCTTCCAAAGGCACATCAGTAGGTTCGTGTTCTTCATCATTTCCGGGAGGTAGCAGAACGGGTGCCCCTTTCCTAAAATGTGTCACCGTCGCAAAGCTGTCTGTCAAATTAAAATTCTTAGCAAAAGTATTTGCTGACGTATAGAAGATTGAGTAAGTGTACAGTATGCGCGGGCCTCGGTCGTTCTTTGAGGGCATAGAGAATGTTGTCTTGGTATCCCGAGCATTGTAATAGGCCCAAGCCCGGGCTCCATCAATCAGATAACCTTTTCCCTGTAAGCATGTCATGGCATTTCCCATATAGAATTGGTCGTAGCCGAATTGACGTGCAAAACGACTTGGAAGATAGGGTTCAAGATAACACTCGTCTTCTAACCGATACACCAGATGTGAGGGCCGAATCATTCTCAGCCAGTCAAAGGTTGTATGGCCCAAATGTGGCACTCTCACCGAGTCGATAAGGTTCGTCGGATGTAAGCCCCCTGAATTTCAGGGTTTATTTTTATTTTTCTGAATGAATTATTTTCGATAAATATATTATTGTTTAATTGTTTAGATCATTAATGTACCTTTCCATGACTTTGACTTCTGGAGTGTCAGGGATGCCAATCTCTGTAAACTCTCTTCATGAGTATTGAAGTAGACAAGATTATCTTCCTGTTGATATATCGTGTCCCACTTAAATTCGTTCTCTTGTGCTCTTTTTGTATCGCGCAACTTCGGGTCAATTTAGACCAATTAATCATTGAATAATTATTCCCACTTTTATCTTTGATCATCGTTTGCACGTTACCGTAACTTTTAATTTAGGAGCACGAGACCAGTCGTTTTCCCATAACCAACTTCTCATGAATGATCTACTCGAGACGCTCTTCACCCATGACCTTCGTGTCCCACTCAGGCACTCTATTTTGTGCTCCATTTTCTTCGCAAAACTTTCGGGTCAATTTAGGCCGATTTGTTATCTACCGTAAATCTTGATTTATTTTCCAATTTAATTTCGGAACCCGACATCGATCCAACTTGTTAATCCAAAGTATGGACGTGGCCCACATGAAGCCTACTACCCACATAAAATTTGTGTCCCATTTATTAGAGTCCCTGCATATTATTTATTTATCCATGATTATAAATACCTATTTTTAATTCGAATATTGCCCCCTGTCCGATTTTGGCCCGACCCGGTTCGACCGAACCCGAACCCAAACTCCATATTGTTCTTCCATGACTGCCCAAATACCCCACATAATTTTCCTATATTTCCTATTTTGAAAATATCACTTCCTCTCTTCTTCTCAAATATCTCATATGTATATATATATATATATATATATATATATATATATATACATATATCTAACTCTCTCTCTCTCTCTCTTCTATTATTTACTACACACCACAACCCATCCCCTCTCCTTTACAGCACCCCCCCAACAACAGTGGCCGACGTCCCCCTCTCTCTTTCAAATATCTATAATCTCTCCCTCTCTCTATTCTCACTCTCTCACTCTTTCTTTTATTATATCACACACACACACATACAAAATATATCACACAACTCTCTCCCTCTAAACACAACACACACACTCACCACCCTACCCCCTCTCGGCCGACAGCCCCCCCACCTACCGCCGGCCACCAGCCACCTCCTCCTTCTCCTCCTCCTCCTCCATCAATATCATCACCATCTCCACCACACACCACCCTCACCAACACCATCTCCATCACCATTAATATCACCATCATCACCACCATGCAAACCACTCCCGCCACCACCTTCACCCACGCCGGCGACCGCCGCCGCGGCCACCCCCGCCGGGCAGCCGCGCCCCTGGCCGAGCAACGCGCACGTGCGCTGCAGCGCAGCGCCGCAGCAGCAGCAAGTTGCAGAAGTGGCTGCAGCGCCACCCCCGCGCGCGCATGGTCGCATGGCGCGCGCTGCAGCGGCCAGCCACCGGCCACCGGTGACCCCTCCACCGGTGCGCGACCCCTCGGCAAACTCCCCTAGGCCACTGCCCGCTTCCTCGGCGCGACGCATGGGCTATTCGTGCGTTTTGAACAAAATCCCGTCGGCGCGCGCGAGTTTTGAACTCGGAAATAGCGCTCTGTCGCAGCAAGTTCGTACACGTTTTCTGGAAGATCCGAACGTTGGATCGGCGAACTTTTTGCTCCGTCGCAATCTCGGTATATCCGTCTTCACTTCTGTCATTTTTCATCCGTTAATTTCGTCGTTTGATACCTCAAAACTGGCCACCAAGTTGACGTTTTAAATTGAACTGTTTTTGGACAGTTTCGTGATGCCAACTTCGCGGGTTCGTATCTTCGTCGTCGCAGCTCCGTTTTGTGCACCGTCAGTTCAGGTGCATAGCTGGTATAACCCTCTTCCTGCCTCCTTTAGGTTTCGTTTTATTATAAGTACGTTTGGTTGGTTGAATTCGACGCCAAAGTTGGCCGTCCGAATTATTTAAATTGCACTTGTAAAATTCCATTTTTGTACCGGGGACTCCGGATTCAATTTCTGACACCACCAGTAGACTCGTGGCGTCGTTCTGGCATGTTTTCATATAAAATTTGCTTGATTTGGAGAACGTGGACCCTGGCACGCATTTCGGTGCAAAGCGGGTCCTACTTTTCGGGTCAACGGGTCACTTTGAGATCGGCTCATCGGAATCCGATTCTGGATATACCATTGAGTTCTTATCGTCATTCTGAACTTGTTGACATATAATTTGCTGAGTTTTGAAGACATTTGCTCCGGCATGCATTTTCGTACAAATCGGATACCAAGTGTCGCGTCAACGTATCATTTTGAGATCGGCACATCGGAATTCCATTTTGGATATACCGTTGGATTCGTATCATCATTCTGGATTCGTGGACATATAATTTGTTAGGTTTTGTAGACTTCTATCCCGACACGTTTTTCGGTGCAAAGTATGTCCAACGGCGGACATCATTTTGACCCGAAATTACCGTTTTGTCCCTGTGTCCAAATTAGACTTATGGATAGGCTATCCTAGCTGATTTGACCGTTCTGGACACGTTGGTGATATTTATTTTATCATCCGACAACATCTGTAGATTTTGCTTATGTGTTATCCTTAATTTATAATTAATTATTTTTCCAGAAATTGTTACTTTCTGGTTTTGAATTTTTATATATATTTTAATTGCTGTAAAAATCTGGAAAAAATTGTATTTAAATACTATGTTAATTTAGATAATTTATTATAATTTTTCCAGTATTTAATAAGTACTTTTGGTATTTTATAAAAATGGGAAAATAGAACTCATTTTCAGGATACATGTTTTTGCTGATTTTTAATAAATATCTATGTGGGCTTATAAATCCCAGAAAAATTAGTATAAATTTCTATAATTAACAAGAATCATTTTGGTACTTTATTTTATATATAATTGAGCTTTTTGTCTATCTCAAAAATTATTGGAACTCAATGTACAGTTTGATTTATTTATTGAATAGTTACGACTTTCAATATTTTGTATTGTTTTGAGTTATAGACGTATTGGACCTCACCCTACACTAGTGTAAGGCCCTAGAAAAATTAGTTTGGATAGTGTCACTCCACATTAGACTTTTTATGCTAGGTCCCCACTTGACTAGTTTGACTAAAATATTTGATTAGAGTTGACTTTGACCTAGATTGGCTTAGAAATCATATAGATTGTATTAGTTCTTTCGTTTACTTTCATTTTGGACATGTCATAACTGTATTACTCTATTTTAGGACATTGTGACCCTGGTACAGATATCTGATATTACACTACTCTTTTCAGAGTATCAGGCGAGTACATTCTCTGATAGTTCTCTCATTTATTTGTCAATTACTGTATTTCAGTTCTAGTTAGTTCTATGTGATTCTCTGTATCAACACGTATGGATATTTTTGGATTCATATATGCAACACATACCTTACTTGCTGACCTCTATTACTGGAGTCGTTGGAATCATTCCGGAATCATTTCTGGAATCATCATTTGGCCGGACTCATCTCGATTCTTGTGTCTTGTACTGGATTCACTTGCTGGGCGAGAAAATATTGAGTAAGACATGTAGACATACCCTAAATCCGGAATCTCCCACAGGAATCTACCGGAAGCATAGCCATCTCTTGCCTGATCAGTGAGAGATGTGCCTGATACCTACAGCCGTTTACATGTCGACCTCGGTATTTTAAAACACACTGTTAGATCATAGTTGGACTCACCCTGGATTCATTGATCACTGTTGGACTCATCTTGTACCGAAAATCATCTAGTATCGGATTATATGGACTGGACTCACACTGGGATTACATTAGACTTATATTGTACTGTCTGGACTCATACATGTTATTCTAGTTCAGTTAGCTTTTATTACCGTCATCATTGCCATGATTCTTCTCTTGTTTAGTTACCTTTCTTTTCTTGTATCTTAACTGTTTTTCTATACCATCACCTGAATATAAACTACCATGTTCATCAATAAAACTGTCTATAACTGATTTAGAGTTCTCTGTCATTTACTTGGGTTTTCAAGATGGGTTGTACTCGTTCCTGTCCTGATTGGACCTATTGAAAATATTACAGATGATAGTCCTGAGGATACATTTCCTACTTACCATGGACCTGGCCTTAGCTCCAGAAGAGGCCCCAGCGGGAAACCTTGCTTAGTTATCTTTCATGTATTTTGAGACTTAGACTTTGGTCTGTACTTATATTTGGATACTGGACTTTGTCTCCAGTTAGATACTTGGAAGTGTATTATTAAATCTGTGTTTGTTTACCTTCGCTTATAGATGCTGTGTTGTGATGAACATTTAAATGTGATTTTAGAACTGTTAGTAGCTTAGATCCTTTATTGTATATTCTTAGAACAGCTTACTACGCTTTAACAAGCGTAGACTGGACATGGCTCGGCCCGGCCCAACAATTTGGGTAACGGGTCGTGACATGTTTTTAGTGGTGGCCCATGCAGGTCCAGACTTAAGTTGTTTATTTACGTTATTGTACCAAGCATGCCTGCAATTAGGATCTAGGACAACTTGATAACACTAGGAATAACATTTAGAACACCTAGAGTGTAACTCCACTGTTCCTGAATAATAAAATTTTGGTATTTTCTGTATAATTTTTATTAGAAATTATTTTAAGATTTATCATTAAATTAATTTTCCAAATTAATTTGTCTAGAGTTCTATTTTAAAGGATTTCCTTGCTAAAAATATGTAATATCTAAATATTATTATTGATTTTATAAATTTTTTTTTTCTATTTAGTAATTAATTTACTTAGATTTTTATTCAGAATTATTGATCAGATTAATTAATCCAGCCCAACTTAATGGGCCAACCAACCCATTGAACCCAGCCCGGCCCAGCCTAGTGGCCAAATGGGGCGTGGGTGCGCGGGTCCACAATGGACCCGGATTCGATAACCGTAACCCGTTATCACATAACCGTTGGTTTTAAAAACCAACCCATTCTTCATTTATTTGAACTCAGTTCATTCCTCCTCTGCTGTGACAGAACGACGACGACGACGACGACGACAGTGACGACGACGGCGACTCTGAGAATACTCCAGCCCTCTCCAGAAGCTTCTTCTCAACGGCCTAACCGTCGAGCGCCACCTCGCCTGCCCGTCCAACCGCCTCGCCACCTGACCGCCTGCCCGCGCAACCACCTGCCCGTCGCCACCGCGCTTATAAATAGGACCAGCCCCTCCTCCTTCTTCATCATTTGCAGTAGCAGCGGAGCCCTGCCCAAATCGTTCCCGATCACCTTCTTCTTCCTCTGCTTCTTCTTTATCGAGCTATGGCCATGGCGAATGGAGCTTCGAACCGCTGCTGTGCAGTGAGGACAGCGGAAGCGTAGCCGAGATCCATGGCTCGATTGACTGAAGCTTGGTGAAGGTCGACGTCAACTTTTCCCTAGAGCAAGGATCGATCAATCGATCGTGATCTCTGCACTTCAGTAAATCAGTGAGTTCTTCAAATTCCTTCTTCCTCCTGACATTCGAATTTCCTACCGATAATTCTTGATCGATTCGATTCTTGAGGTCCAATTGAGAATTGTGAGTCTTCTTGATCTATTCTTGTGAATTCTCTCCAATTTTGGAGTCGAAACAATTCAAATTGAGCTCACAATCCTTTATTCTTTTCACGCACATTATATGTTCGATAAATGTCCAGGAGAACCTGTCACGCCCCAGAACCAGAATACTGGAGAGCGGGGGAATGACTCAGCCAGCTACGTATTACGGGTAGATGAATACCGTATAATACGATCAATGCTGTCTAACCAGACGAGGGGGTGCATAATACATAAAGGTCTCACTATGGTCACTTCACATCTATTGTCTCAATCATTCGAACAAGAAACAGTAATAGAGAACATGTAAGATAAAGCAGTAAGGCGTCCCAAACGCTCAGTCAAAATGTTCTTGATATCTGGCTTTACAAAACATAGCCAGATGATGTAGCAAAGTATACACAATTGTTATCAGCTGCAGTCTGACTTAATTACAATTATGCAAAAGTAAGTGCAAGACAATCCGACTAACATGTCGGTGCCAAACGGCAAAGTATAAAGTAAATAACAAAACGAGCGGGGAGGTAAGGAACCCACTCGAGTCCTCCTGCAATCATCCCTCTAGTATTGACCATCTTGGAGGTGGAAGTAAGCGGAGTCCTCGGGAACCGGCTCTAAATCTGGCCATGCAAAACCAGAGAGGTTAGACCTCTAATAGCAAGTACCGCAAGGAAGCACGATATGAGGTATTAAACCAGTAAATAAGAGAATATAATAATAGATCTCTGATCGCTACTGGGATTCACGTAACATCACGACACTTCGAACCAACCTCCCAACCAAACAAGGACAGAAGTTGGCCCGTCATGTCATGATGCTCTGATCATCTCAGTTAGTTAACAGAGTAGGTACAGTACACAAACAAATCAACTTAAACGGCCATCCAACTCCTACGGCTTACTACTGTGAGTCCCAAGTTATCCTGGAATTATGCAATAAGGATTTCTCAGTTCTTACTATGGACAAGCAAGGCTAGTCTATCCAATCAATCAATTGCGCCAATCATGAATTAGACGAGTCCCAGCGGGACGTCCGTCATCAATGTACAATATACAATAATATAAGCAGATACCGCTCCCTGTCCGTGTGGCAGATTTGCAGTATCTGTGGGAACCAGCCGGCCTGTTGGGCACTAATAGTCCCAAAGAGGGCTGCCATGTAAAAACTCGGGAATCCATTCTCTCCATGCAATCATTATTTTTATTTAACTTAATAGTCTCTACGTTGAGTGAAATCCCATGCCGTGGATCATGGTCATTCGGAATGAGTACTTTAGTACGGGGTACGATATGCACAACTCTACAACGATGCCCGTGCGGTTAGGTTGTAGGTCTTACATAGCGTAATGCAACAATCCAAACTAACCACGGAACAATCATGCCTTGACCATAAAGTACACATGCTTCTTTTATAGTAAAATAAATAAATAAATAAATTGAAGCCTGCATGTGTGTCTGTATGTCAATATTCGGGATCGGCCAATCGATTATAGTAGTTCATACTTAATATGAACGTGTCTCATTCATTTATTTCAATAAGACGACTAGCCAGTCTCTTAGTTCCATCTAGGAACGCATGATCAATAATTAATCAAGATAACAATCAATGTTAATTAATACCAAATTCGAAAAATAAATATTGGGAAATAAATAATGTTTGGGAAATAAAGAATCTCATGCGCTGTAGAAAATGATTGGGGAATAAATAAATCTCATGCACTGTGGGAATGTTTGGGAAATAAAGAATCTCATGCGCTGTGGAAAAGGTTGGGAAATAAATAATATCATGCGCCTGAGGGAAATGATTGGGAAATAATTAAACTCATGCGCTGTGGGAATGCGGCTGTGAGAAATAAATATCATGCGCTGTGAAATAAGATTGAGAAATAAATAATCCATGCGCCTGAGGAATGAGATTGGAAAATAAATATCATGCGCTGTGAAATAAGATTGGGAAGTAAATAATCCATGCACCTGAGGAAGGTGGCTGTGAGAAATAAATAAACTCAGAGAAGCTGTGGAAAATAAATAAACTCATGCGCCTGAGGGAATCTGTGGGAAATAAATAAACTCATGCGCTTGAGGGAAAGGATTGAGAAATGAAATAAATAAACTCATGCGCCTTGGCTGTGGGAAGTGATTGGGAAATAAATAACTCATGCGCCTTGGCTGTGAGAAGTGATTGGGAAATAAATAACTCATGCGCCTTGGCTGTGAGAAGTGATTGGGAAATAAATAACTCATGCGCCTTGGCTGTGGGAAGTGATGATTTGATGCGCTGCGGGAATAAAGATTCCATGCGCTTGAGAAATGAAGATTGCTGCGGGAAATAAATCTCATGCGCTTGAGGAATGGAGATTTGATGCGCTGTGGGAATAAAGATTTCCATGCGCTGAGGAATGAAGATTGGATGCGGCTGTGACTGTTCTTCTTCTCCAAATTTTCTGAGAACAGAACCATGGGAACCATGGAGGCCATTGCTTCCAAGCTCCATAAATCCTTCATCCCAAGCCCAAATATGGACTTCCATAGGTCAAAATTGGGTAGAACGAAATTCTCTACAACATGGAACCATCGAAACTTGAAGATAACAAAGTTTACTAGATCAAAATCTAAGAAATCCGAAAATGTATCAAACTTAGATCTACAACAAATAAGCCATGGAAACTGAAAATGCTAAGTACTAAAGAGACTTAGAATCAAATGAGGAAGATGATGGAACAATAAAAATGGGGATCCATCAAGAAGCAAGTTGGCACTTGCCTAGCTCTTCTAGGTTGGTGGGAGAGTTATGAGGAAGAAGAAGTGAAATAGAAAGAAGTAATGAAGAGAGAGAAATGGTTTTGGGCTTTAAATGAAGGGGTGGTGGTAGGTGGGGGTTTATTTCGGTTCATGATGAACCAACACAATTGAACCAATCTGAGCCGAACCCATAGCAAGCTAAAGCAGAGTATAAAAGCAGAAAGTAAATTGCAGAAATAAAATGCAGAAAATAATTAGCAGGAAATAAAAGGAAATTAAATACAGAACAATACATGATAAATATTAAATGAATAAATTCCAGCAGTACATATATTTAGAATACGTATTCTGGGAACGGAAAGTGACATCTCTACCCTCCTTAGAAAAATTCCGTCCTCGGAATTTCAGATCCAAATATGATAGAAACATCGAAGCTAAACTAATCTAAGTACGATCAATTAGAGTAAACAATCATTCCACAATATTAACAGTAAGAAACATATCCATGCTGAACATTCTACGACACCAAGCAATTCTACTTACAACGTGACAAGCATGAGGGGTTAAGACAATCAAGGTATACAGAAAGAGATATACCTTGTGAGTCAAACAGGTACGGATACCGTGATCGGATATCATCCTCACGTTCCCACGTTGACTCCCCCAAAGAGTGATGACCCCAAGCAACCCGGACAAGGTTAATTGTTCGGTTCTTGAGTATCTTCTATCTTCGGTCCAAAATAGACACAGGCTGTTCCTCGTAAGACAGGTTGGTACCAACAACCAGCTCAGAATAATCAAGGACATGGCTAGGGTCCGATACATACCTTCGCAATTGAGATACATGAAATACGTCATGCACCTCTCGTAACGAAGGTGGAAGGGATAAACGATAAGCAACCTCGCCTACCCGATCAAGAATAACAAACGGGCCCACGTATCGAGGACTCAACTTCCCGCGAATGCCAAATCTAATGACCCCACGGGTAGGTGAGATCCGCAAGAATACGTGGTCCCCAACAGAAAACTCTAGCGGCCTACGATGCTGGTCCGCCCAATGACGATGCCGATCCTGCGCAACTCGAAGTCGCTCTCTAATTCCTTTAACCACTTCAACCGTCTGAACAATCAATTCTGGGCCTAGCATCTTTCTTTCCCCAATATCGTCCCACGCTAGTGGCGACCTACACTTCTTACCATATAGTGCTTCAAACGGCGCCATCTGGATACTGGCTTGATAACTGTTGTTGTATGAGAACTCGACCAAGTGTAGGTGGCTCTCCCAAGATGCTCCAAAATCTAGGGTGCAAGCTCGCAACATGTCTTCTAAAGTCTGAATTGTTCTTTCTGATTGCCCATCCGTCTGTGGATGGTAAGCCGTGCTAAATCTTAACTTGGTACCCAAGCTATGATGTAAGCTCTTCCAAAAATATGATATAAAACGGGTATCTCTGTCTGACACAATACTGACTGGGACCCCATGCTGTCTGACTATCTGCTGCATATATAATTCTGCCAACTTCTCCGTAGATTGACCTACTCTAAAAGGAAGAAAATGTGCCACCTTCGTAAGCCGATCTACGATTACCCAAATAGCATCCTTACCACTTGGGGATCTCGGTAAACCGGTCACAAAGTCCATTGTAATGTGCTCCCACTTCCATTCCGGGATAGGAAGCGGTTGCAATAATCCAGCTGGCCTCTGCTGTTCTGCCTTTACTTGCTGACATACCAAGCAACGGGAAACGAATCTAGCTATCTCCCTCTTCATCCCGTTCCACCAGAAGTGCTGCTTGATATCTTGGTACATCTTGGTCCCTCCAGGATGTATAGAATACTGGGAACTGTGAGCTTCTGCCATAACTTCCTATCTGATATCTCCACTAGGTACACATAGACGTGATCCAAACCTAAGCGTACCATCTTTATGAATTCTCATCTCCTTCCTGAGTCCTGACTCACATTCTGTCCTAAGCTTCTGAATCCTTGGGTCTTGTGCCTGAGCTGCCTTGATCCTATCTACCAAGTTGGATTGAACTTGTAGACTCGTCAGAACTCCTACATCACTAGGAAGTACAACCTCGATGCCCATCTCCTGAAGGTCCTCTAAGATATGCTTCTGTGTTGTTAACATAAATGTGCCGCCTCTCCTGCTGAGAGCGTCTGCTACCACATTTGCCTTGCCTGGATGATACTGAAGCTCCACGTCATAATCCTTGATCAGCTCTAACCATCTTCTCTGCCTCATGTTCAGTTCCTTCTGAGTAAAGATGTACTTCAGACTTTTGTGGTCCGTGTACATCTCCACTCGGTCACCATATAAGTAATGCCTCCATAGCTTCAAAGCGAATACTACTGCCGCCAACTCCAAATCATGAGTTGGGTAATTCTTCTCGTGGTCTCGGAGCTGCCTAGATGCATACGCTATCACCTTTCCATGTTGCATGAGGACACATCCAAGTCCTTTACCTGACGCATCACAATAAACGGTAAAACCTCCGGGTCCAACTGGCAATGTAAGAATAGGCGCTGATATCAACTTCTGCTTCAGATTCTCAAATGATGCCTGGCATTCTGTCGACCAAACGAATGGTACATCCTTCCGTGTCAAGCGGGTCATGGGTGCTGAAAGCCGTGCAAAGTCTGATACAAACCTTCTGTAATATCCTGCCAATCCCAAGAAACTCCGTACATCTGCTACGGTCTTGGGTACTGGCCAACTCTCTACTGCTTCTACCTTCTTGGGATCTACTGCTACTCCAGCTCCTGATATGATATGACCCAAAAATGAAATATGATTCGTCCAGAACTCACACTTGCTGAGCTTGGCATACAACTGGTTCTCTCTCAGGACCTGTAACACCTTCCTGAGGTGGTCTTCATGCTCCTCTTCACTAGCAGAGTATATGAGAATGTCGTCAAGAAATACAACGACAAACTGATCTAAATACGGCATAAAGATGCGGTTCATCAAATCTATGAATATTGCTGGAGCATTGGTCAAACCAAACGACATTACTAAGAATTCATAATGCCCATACTTCGACCTGAATGCTGTCTTGGGAATGTCCTCCTTCCGAACCCTCACTTGATGATACCCTGAGCGAAGATCTATCTTGGAGAAAACTCTGGCCCTGCTCAACTGATCAAATAAGTTGTCGATCCTGGGTAGTGGGTACTTGTTCTTCACTGTTGCTGCGTTAAGCTTCCTGTAATCAATGCACAATCTGGATGATCCATCCTTCTTCCCCACAAGTACCACTGGTGCTGCCCAGGGTGACACGCTAGCTTGGATGAACTTCTTCTCCTTCAGTTCCTCTATGTGTTGATATACCTTGGCCTGCTCTGAGTCTGCCATTCTGTAAACTCGATCTGATATCGGTTTAGTTCCAGGTGCCAATTCTATGCTGAACTCAATATCCCTAACTGGTGGCAGACCTGGAAGTTCTTCAGGAAATACGTCTAGGAACTCTTCAACTACCTTCGGGACTTGAACTTCTTCCATTGCCGTTATTACTCCCTGCTCTTGCTGAGTTGCCTCTGATCTGACTAAGGTAAACCGCTTCACGCCTGGAATATCAAAAGATACACTCCCTCTACGACAATCTATTGTCGCATGACTGTCTTTCAGCCAGTCCATGCCTAAGATAACGTCGAAATTTCCAACAGGAAATTCTATCAACCGGGCGGGTAAGGAATGCCCGCAAACTACAACGCTACATGCTAGAATAACTCTACTAACTCCTACGAGCCCATTACCAGTGAGTATATTCAACCTCCCTGGCAATGCCTCGAACTCCATTCCTAGCCGTGTTGCAAATTGTGCAGATATAAATGAGTGTGATGCTCCCGAATCAAACAATGCTACTGCGGGATAAGAGGCGACGAGAATGTTACCTGCCACAACATCTCCCGATGCCAATGCCTCTTCCAAGGACAGAGTGAATGCCTGCCCTCGGCCTCCTTGCTGGTTCCCATGCTGCGGCCTAGCCTGGTGCTGCCGCTGGCCCCTGCCTTGGTGATGCTGGGGTGGTCTATGCTGATGTTGCTGTATCGGCGGTCCCTGCTGCCGAAACATCTGAGCCTGCGTCATGAACGGACGCTGGGCCAACGGTCTCACTGCTACCGCTAGTCCTCGATACTGTCCTGCCTCTGGTGCTGGCAGAGCAGGAAACTGTTGTACTGGTCCTCCTGACCTCGAATTCATGGAACATGTGGTAACCCGATGATCTGGATTTCTACATATCAGACACAGCCCGTTCAATGTCCGACATACATCTCTAGTATGCCCTATCTTCCCGCAATAAGTACAGCCCGCTGGGGGTTGCTGGTTCTTCCTCTGCTGTTGTTGCTGCTGCCTTGGTGGTACTGGTCCTCGTATCGCCACATCGTGGATACGAATGCCAGTGGATGGTGTTGTTGTTCGGGGAGCTGCTCCCCCTCCTCCTTCAATCTGACTGTGGGATCTCTTCTGACCTCCAGTCCTTGCCGCAAGCCTCTGAATGGTTATCTCATGCCTTCGAGTTGCCGTCAATACTTCATCAAAAGTCTGGTAATTGTGCCCCTCTATCAATTGCAAGAGCTCAAGATGAAACCCTTGCTGGAACCTCATAGCCCTCTGGCTCTCTGTTGCTACCATCTCTGGGGCGAACCTACTCAATCTGCAGAACTCTGCTGCATAAGCATCTACAGTCTTGCCAGCCTGTCTGAGGTTGATAAACTTCTGTTGTAGCTCAAACTGCGCCACAACTCCATAGTACTTTGTCTTGAATCTTGCTGTAAAATTGTCCCAAGCCACAGGACGTCTGACGCCTACCTCCTCTGATTCCCACCAATCACGTGCGAGATCTTGAAGTAACAGCTTCACTAGATCCACACGTTCTTCTGCTGGCAACTTAGCTGCTGTCAGAATAGCCTCCATATCCTTAAGCCATGCATCTGCTGAGATGGCATCCTCCGTGCCTTCGAAACGACGGGGGTTGTACTTGCAAAATCGGGCTGATGCTCCTGAATCTGGCCTCACTCCTCTTTCCAAAGCCGTCTGCAATCCTTGGTTGAGCAACACATTCTGCTCTTGCAACTGAGTGTGCATGTGCTGCTGGGCCAACATCTGATGTTGCTGAGTAGCCATCATCCCTCTCATGATCTCCAGAAGGGCTGGTGTGTCCACTTCCACTGGGGTAGGTGGAACTATTGGTGGTGTTGGAACCTCCGGATACTGCGGTCCAACTGCTGGTTCCACTATCCCCTCTTCTTGAATAGCCTCTTGAGGTTGTACTGGCTCTTGTTGCTGACCAACCTGGTCAGGTTGCCCATGTTGCCCTTGTTGTTGTTGTCCAATCCTGACAGATGCGGACGAGGTGCCCCTAAGAAAAAGGACAAGAGAATAATCAAACGGTCGGACAGCGAAGATCAATGAAGTCAAAGGATACCGGAATGTCAAGCTAGAATCGAGAATACGAATCAGGAGATCAAGGAGAAACATGTGTGATTGAGACATCCTATAAATTAAAACACCCCACAAGTCTGAAATCAGACCTGCATGGGCCACCACTAAAACCTTGTCACGCCCCAGAACCAGAATACTGGAGAGCGGGGGAATGACTCAGCCAGCTACGTATTACGGGTAGATGAATACCGTATAATACGATCAATGCTGTCTAACCAGACGAGGGGGTGCAGACTACATAAAGGTCTCACTATGGTCACTTCACATCTATTGTCTCAATCATTCGAACAAGAAACAGTAATAGAGAACATGTAAGATAAAGCAGTAAGGCGTCCCAAACGCTCAGTCAAAATGTTCTTGATATCTGGCTTTACAAAACATAGCCAGATGATATAGCAAAGTATACACAATTGTTATCAGCTGCAGTCTGACTTAATTACAATTATGCAAAAGTAAGTGCAAGACAATCCGACTAACATGTCGGTGCCAAACGGCAAAGTATAAAGTAAATAACAAAACGAGCGGGGAGGTAAGGAACCCACTCGAGTCCTCCTACAATCATCCCTCTAGTATTGACCATCTTGGAGGTGGAAGTAAGCGGAGTCCTCGGGAACCGGCTCTAAATCTGGCCATGTAAAACCAGAGAGGTTAGACCTCTAATAGCAAGTACCGCAAGGAAGCACGATATGAGGCATTAAACCAGTAAATAAGAGAATATAATAATAGATCTCTGATCGCTACTGGGATTCACGTAACATCACGACACTTCGAACCAACCTCCCAACCAAACAAGGACAGAAGTTGGCCCGTCATGTCATGATGCTCTGATCATCTCAGTTAGTTAACAGAGTAGGTACAGTACACAAACAAATCAACTTAAACGGCCATCCAACTCCTACGGCTTACTACTGTGAGTCCCAAGTTATCCTGGAATTATGCAATAAGGATTTCTCAGTTCTTACTATGGACAAGCAAGGCTAGTCTATCCAATCAATCAATTGCGCCAATCATGAATTAGACGAGTCCCAGCGGGACGTCCGTCATCAATGTACAATATACAATAATATAAGCAGATACCGCTCCCTGTCCGTGTGGCAGATTTGCAGTATCTGTGGGAACCAGCCGGCCTGTTGGGCACTAATAGTCCCAAAGAGGGCTGCCATGTAAGAACTCGGGAATCCATTCTCTCCATGCAATCATTATTTTTATTTAACTTAATAGTCTCTACGTTGAGTGAAATTCCATGCCGTGGATCATGGTCATTCGGAATAAGTACTTTAGTACGGGGTACGATATGCACAACTCTACAACGATGCCCGTGCGGTTAGGTTGTAGGTCTTACATAGCGTAATGCAACAATCCAAACTAACCACGGAACAATCATGCCTTGACCATAAAGTACACATGCTTCTTTTATAGTAAAATAAATAAATAAATAAATTGAAGCCTGCATGTGTGCCTGTATGTCAATATTCGGGATCGGCCAATCGATTATAGTAGTTCATACTTAATATGAACGTGTCTCATTCATTCATTTCAATAAGACGACTAGCCAGTCTCTTAGTTCCATCTAGGAATGCATGATCAATAATTAATCAAGATAACAATCAATGTTAATTAATGCCAAATTCGAAAAATAAACATTGGAAAATAAATAGTGTTTGGGAAATAAAGAATCTCATGCGCTGTAGAAAATAATTGGGGAATAAATAAATCTCATGCACTGTGGAAATGTTTGGGAAATAAAGAATCTCATGCGCTGTGGAAAAGGTTGGGAAATAAATAATATCATGCGCCTGAGGGAAATGATTGGGAAATAATTAAACTCATGCGCTGTGGGAATGCGACTGTGAGAAATAAATATCATGCGCTGTGAAATAAGATTGAGAAATAAATAATCCATGCGCCTGAGGAATGAGATTGGGAAATAAATATCATGCGCTGTGAAATAAGATTGGGAAGTAAATAATCCATGCGCCTGAGGAAGGTGACTGTGAGAAATAAATAAACTCAGGGAAGCTGTGGGAAATAAATAAACTCATGCGCCTGAGGGAATCTGTGGGAAATAAATAAACTCATGCGCCTGAGGGAAAGGATTGAGAAATGAAATAAATAAACTCATGCGCCTTGGCTGTGGGAAGTGATTGGAAAATAAATAACTCATGCGCCTTGGCTGTGAGAAGTGATTGGGAAATAAATAACTCATGCGCCTTGGCTGTGAGAAGTGATTGGGAAATAAATAACTCATGCGCCTTGGCTGTGGGAAGTGATGATTTGATGCGCTGCGGGAATAAAGATTCCATGCGCTTGAGAAATGAAGATTGCTGCGGGAAATAAATCTCATGCGCTTGAGGAATGGAGATTTGATGCGCTGTGGGAATAAAGATTTCCATGCGCTGAGGAATGAAGATTGGATGCGGCTGTGACTGTTCTTCTTCTCCAAATTTTCTGAGAACAGAACCATGGGAACCATGGAGGCCATTGCTTCCAAGCTCCATAAATCCTTCATCCCAAGCCCAAATATGGACTTCCATAGGTCAAAATTGGGTAGAACGAAATTCTCTACAACATGGAACCATCGAAACTTGAAGATAACAAAGTTTACTAGATCAAAATCTAAGAAATCCGAAAATGTATCAAACTTAGATCTACAACAAATAAGCCATGGAAACTGAAAATGCTAAGTACTAAAGAGACTTAGAATCAAATGAGGAAGATGATGGAACAATAAAAATGGGGATCCATCAAGAAGCAAGTTGGCACTTGCCTAGCTCTTCTAGGTTGGTGGGAGAGTTATGAGGAAGAAGAAGTGAAATAGAAAGAAGTAATGAAGAGAGAGAAATGGTTTTGGGCTTTAAATGAAGGGGTGGTGGTAGGTGGGGGTTTATTTCGGTTCATGATGAACCAACACAATTGAACCAATCTGAGCCGAACCCATAGCAAGCTAAAGCAGAGTATAAAAGCAGAAAGTAAATTGCAGAAATAAAATGCAGAAAATAATTAGAAGGAAATAAAAGGAAATTAAATACAGAACAATACATGATAAATATTAAATGAATAAATTCCAGCAGTACATATATTTAGAATACGTATTCTGGGAACGGGAAGTGACAGAACCTGTCGTTGAGCTGAGGACTCGGGAACACTGTATCGAACACGCTGGGAGCACGTCTAGTTCACTTCATAGCTGCAGGTATCTTCTACACTTCTCCTAGATGATTTTAGGTAGCCATGAACCGTAGGAATCTATGGGTGTTGGGGATTTTGTGTCGAGAGTAGTATCGGACAGACAGTGATCTTGCGGATACGAATTGTTGCAGTGATCTAATGTTTAGTTGGACACAGCCAAGAATGTGGCATAGGCAGGGAGTATTCTTTTAGATATCAGAATTAGTTGTGATGGTCATTTAAATCTTTGAATGGCCACTGTATATGTGACCATTAGGTTTGAATATGGGTTGGTTCGTTAGTAGACAGTAAGTGTTATTGTCGACTGTAGGGATTTCCCTTCTAGCTGTTGAGATTCAAATAGGTTATTTTGTAGTAAGTTTATGTTTTAATGCATTATGATGGGTTGGTCATTTGGACTGTGGTGTTAAATGCATGTAGCAGTTGAAATATTGGGTGAGACTTTTGGACTAGGTCTTGTTAGTCCAGTTCTGGCCTTGTAAATTTTTTTTCTAATATTATAGGTAAGCTGAAGTTGAGAAGTTGATTAATCCTTGGGGATCAGTTGCATTAGATCTGTGGGATTGGGTTGGTTTCATTCACAATCTAGTCCTGATAGCTTGGTTCATATTGATTAGGCTTAGGCCATAGTTGTTTGGGCCATAAGTTTTATGTTGTAAGCTAAAAGTTTGAATTGGTGGGACTCAGCCTACTTGGTAGTATTGAGGAATGGGTTCATAGTAATTATTGGAGTAAGGCTTTTGGAGATTTATGAAGTTTAATAGAAAATTATTTATTGGATTTCTATTAGGTTTTGGACTCGGAGCAATCTTGGACAAAACCCGAAATCAAGGCAAGTACATGTACTCAGTATTACCATCATTGCATGCATTGCACTCACACTTGTTATCGTATTATTTATTTTACTTGTTCTCGATTGCTTGCTTGCTTGCATTGTTTTCCGTGTCGGGTGGGGGACGTTCTAGAGACATGTGATTGACTAATATTGGACAAATTTTGCCTAATAGCATACCTTGTATGCCTGAGTCCATTTCGTGCGTGACTGATAGCATTGTCGTCAGACATGCCTGATTATTGCATGACTGATAGCATTGTCATTAGACATGCCTGATTATTCGTGACTGATAGCATATATATTTTATATGCCTGATTATATTAGTTCCCACATGTTGATAACGTCCAATTGCACATGTACACATAGTTAGTGCATATTTATATTATTTTCCATTGTTTCTCTGTTCAGTTCTACTTGCTACATTGTACCATTCCATTGATCTTCCATGGTGAGTTTTATTGAGTTACATTGTACTTTGCTCCTTTTCTGACTGGATCGTTGATTACAGGTGAGATGGATCATAGATTATCATTCATGATTGGCATTGGAGCTCGCTTGATATTCAGACATTAGATTCATGTATAGGAATTTATTGAGTGTATTTGATCACATGTTATTGTTGTATCATTTATCTTTTACTGGCTTTGTACCCGGACATTCATGTATAAATTGTAATAATTATATAGTGGATTGCTGTGATGGTTAGTATAGATTCCGTGATTAGATGCTGTGATGAGATACTCTTGTATTTATATGACTAGACGGCTCACTACCGCTGTCAACGACAGTGTAGGCCGGGCATGACATCGACCCGTACCCGATTATCCGGGGGCGGGGCGTGACATGTTTTAGTGGTGGCCCATGCAGGTCCTCTATCTAATGGTACTTAGGATTAGAGTGCCAATGGAAGCCTGCAGAATTAGAAAACTCATCACAGCATAGGACCGTTATGATATTGTTTATTTTCTGTCTTTTCTATATTTTGTTAACACACAAAGTATACCTACGAGTCACTGATAGTTCTCCTCCTACAATTCCAGAGATGGCCAAAGGAAGGAAGGAACCTCATTCGCGAGGCCGCACTCCGAGTGTAGCCTATTCCGAGAGAGGATCATCTGCCCTACCTATAGTAGACCCAGAGCGCTCCGGTACCCACGTGCCACCTGTCACGAGAGCTTCTTCACGACACTCCATTAGTTCCATGAGAGGCACCCAGATGCATGAGCTAGTCCATGGGCTATTGGAGGCCCAGAGAGCCCAGACTCAGAGCTTGTTGGATGCTCAGAGGGAGCAGACCACTATATTGCGAGAGGGTATTGAGAGACTAGTTAGCCCATTCCTACCACCACCACCTCCACTTCCCCAGACTACTACTACTGCTCCACCTACATCTCAGATTCCACCTCCACCGACTACCATACCAACTCCATCATACGTCCCACATCTGCCATACGTTTCACATCCATCATATGTTCCACCACTACCCACCCAGACTCCTGTACAGCCTACTACTACCACTTTTGTTCAGCCTGAGCCTATTTCCTTCATCCCGCCTCCCATCCATACTCATGCTTCCCCTACTTAAACCCCTGCTACCTGCACTCCCCACCAGAGAGAGGGTTCTATCCTAGACTTTAAAAGGATGGCACCTAGAGTGTTCCTTGGGACCGAGGGTATACTCTACGCCGATGAGTGGCTAGAGGATATGGAGAGGGTAATGCGACTATCTAGGCTCCCGGAGGACCTCAAGGTGGAGGCAGCCGGCGTGTAGATGCATAACCTGGCACGTACCTGGTTAGGAGTGAGCCTCAGCTCGCAGTACCTGGATTGACTTGGGATCAGTTTGTAGAAATCTTCAAGGAGAAGTTTTTCCCAGCAGTAGCTAGAGAGGCTTTGGAGCGTCAGTTTCAGACTCTTGAGCAGGGGACTCGCTCGGTTGATGAGTACCCAGCAGAGTTCGGACGACTCAGTCGGTTTGCAGAGGGTAGAGCCAGAGATCCAGTCGTGAGAGCCACGAGATTCAGGCAGGGTTTGAGCCACGAGCTTCGTTACTTAGTTACGGCTAACGGAGCGACTACTTATGCTGGGATGGTCGCCGTTGCTCAGAGATTGGAGATTGATCTGAGCCTCCGACCCAAGAGAGACCGTGATATTAGTGGAGGAGGTAGTCACTCGGGACCACCCAAACGTCCTAATAACCATCAGATGAAGACCTTCGCATCCCAGCCTTCTTAGGAGACACAGCAGCAGCAACGACCAGTTCAGCAGTCTTGTGAATTTTGTCAGAAAGTGGGCCATACCTGGCGGGTGTGTAGAAAGAGACTTGGACAGTGCCTCATCTGTGGTGCAGCTGATCATCAGGCTAGGGAGTGCACCATTGCTCGTACAACAGCTGGATCTTCGGGACTTCCACAGCCAGAGGGATGTGTCTACCTTACGACAGAGGAGGGAGCAGAGGCTATTCCGATTCCTGATGAGGACTAGAGACCGGAGGCATTCTTGCATAGCTGAAGCAGACCGTGGGTCATCATATCTTTTAATTCCTCCTAGCATCTAGACTTTCCTTGTTGTTTCATATTCAAGACTTGTTCCTAAAGTCTCTGTATTGTTTTATTTTGGCCATTTGTTTGATCCTTGTTATTCCTTAGTACCTAATAAAATTACTTGTTCACTTCCTGTCATGACTTTAACTGTTAAAAATTCATTTGATTCTTCATAAATCCTTGGAAATTTTCGGGATAAAGTTGAAAAAATATTCGACGACAACTATGACGTGGCAGATGTGTACTGCAGTCAATTACCTGGATTATGGAAACTGAAAGTTTATTGCAGCCAGATGCACACTGGCGAGGCATAGACTCTAAGTCGAAGTAATTACAGGTAATCACGGGCTCTCGAATATTATTGAGACTAAGTCCTAAATTCATATTGTTTTCTGATATCGGATAAAGTTGACATAGTATCTTGGGTAATGTATCATTATCGGGACCCTGGAACCGAAGGTTCACTGCAGCCAGATGCATACTGGCGGGGTAGGAACTGTAGGGAAAGTGACTTCAGATATGTATGATTATCGGATACTATTGAGACTACTATCCCTTGATCTTGTTTCATGACTATCACCTTGTACCGCTTGAATCGTGCCAATTTGTTTTTGATTGCTCTTAATCGTGCTTAATCGTGCCATCTGAAATTTCGAGGACGAAATTTTTCAAGGGGAAGAGATTTATAACTCCACTGTTCCTGAATAATAAAATTTTGGTATTTCCTGTATAATTTTTATTAGAAATTATTTTAAGATTTATCATTAAATTATTTTTCCAAATTAATTTGTCTAGAGTTCTATTTTAAAGGATTTCCTTGCTAAAAATATGTAATATCTAAATATTATTATTGATTTTATAAATTGTTTTTTTTCCATTTAGTAATTAATTTACTTAGATTTTTATTCAGAATTATTGATCAGATTAATTAATCCAGCCCAACTTAATAGGCCAACCAACCCATTGAACCCAGCCCGGCCCAGCCTAGTGGCCAAATGGGGCACGGGTATGCGGGTCCACAATGGACCCGGATCCGATAACCGTAACCCGTTATCAACCGTTGGTTTTAAAAACCAACCCATTCTTCATTTATTTGAACTCAGTTCATTCCTCCTCTGCTGTGACAGAACGACGACGACGACGACGACGGTGACGACGACGACGACTCCGAGAATACTCCAGCCCTTTCCAAAAGCTTCTTCTCAACGGCCTAACCGTCGAGCGCCACCTCGCCTGCCCGCCCAACCGCCTCGCCACCTGACCGCCTGCCCGCGCAACCACCTGCCCGTCGCCACCGCGCTTATAAATAGGACCAGCCCCTCCTCCTTCTTCATCATTTGCAGTAGCGGCGGAGCCCTGCCCAAATCGTTCCCGATCACCTTCTTCTTCCTCTGCTTCTTCTTCATCGAGCTATAGCCATGGCGAATGGAGTTTCGAACCGCTGCTGTGCAGTGAGGACAGCGGAAGCGTAGCCGAGATCAATGGCTCGATTGACTGAAGCTTGGTGAAGGTCGACGTCAACTTTTCCCTAGAGCAAGGATCGATCAATCGATCGAGATCTCTGTACTTCAGTAAATCGGTGAGTTCTTCAAATTCCTTCTTCCTCCTGACATTCAAATTTCCTACCGATAATTCTTGATCGATTCGATTCTTGAGGTCCAATTGAGAATTGTGAGTCTTCTTGATCTATTCTTGTGAATTCTCTCCAATTTTGGAGTCGAAACAATTCAAATTGAGCTCACAATCTTTCATTCTTTTCATGCACATTATATGTTCGATGAAATGTCCAGGAGAACCTGTCGTTGAGCTGAGGACTCGGGAACACTGTATCGAACACGCTGGGAGCACGTCTAGTTCACTTCATAGCTGCAGGTATCTTCTACACTTCTCATAGATGATTTTAGGTAGCCATGAACCGTAGGAATCTATGGGTGTTGGGGATTTTGTGTCGAGAGTAGTATCGGACAGACAGTGATCTTACGGATACGAATTGTTGCAGTGATCTAATGTTTAGTTGGACACAGCCAAGAATGTGGCATAGGCAGGGAGTATTCTTTTAGATATCAGAATTAGTTGTGATGGTCATTTAAATCTTTGAATGGCCACTGTATATGTGACCATTAGGTTTGAATATGGGTTGGTTCGTTAGTAGATAGTAAGTGTTATTGTCGACTGTAGGGATTTCCCTTCTAGCTGTTGAGATTCAAATAGGTTATTTTGTAGTAAGTTTATGTTTTAATGCATTATGATGGGTTGGTCATTTGGACTGTGATGTTAAATGCATGTAGCAGTTGAAATATTGGGTGAGACTTTGGACTAGGTCTTGTTAGTCCAGTTCTGGCCTTGTAAATTTTTTTCTAATATTATAGGTAAGCTGAAGTTGAGAAGTTGATTAATCCTTGGGGATCAGTTGCATTCGATCTGTGGGATTGGGTTGGTTTCATTCACAATCTAGTCCTGATAGCTTGGTTCATATTGATTAGGCTTAGGCCATAGTTGTTTGGGCCATAAGTTTTATGTTGTAAGCTAAAAGTTTGAATTGGTGGGACTCAGCCTACTTGGTAGTATTGAGGAATGGGTTCATAGTAATTATTGGAGTAAGGCTTTTGAAGATTTATGAAGTTTAATAGAAAATTATTTATTGGATTTCTATTAGGTTTTGGACTCGGAGCAATCTTGGACAAAATCCAGAATCAAGGCAAGTACATGTACTCAGTATTACCATCATTGCATGCATTGCACTCACACTTGTTATCGTGTCATTTATTTTACTTGTTCTCGATTGCTTGCTTGCTTGCATTGTTTTCCGTGTCGGGTGGGGGACGTTCTAGAGACATGTGATTGACTAATATTGGACAAATCTTGCCTGATAGCATACCTTGTATGCATGAGTCCATTTCGTGCGTGACTGATAGCATTATCGTCAGACATGCCTGATTATTGCGTGACTGATAGCATTGTCATTAGACATGCCTGATTATTCGTGACTGATAGCATATATATTTTATATGCCTGATTATATTAGTTCTCACATGTTGATAACGTCCAATTGCACATGTACACATAGTTAGTGCATATTTATATTATTTTCTATTGTTTTTCTGTTCAGTTCTACTTGCTACATTGTACCATTCCATTGATCTTCCATGGTGAGTTTTATTGAGTTACATTGTACTTTGCTCCTTTTCTGACTGGATCGTTGATTACAGGTGAGATGGATCATAGATTATTATTCATGATTGGCATTGGAGCTCGCTTGATATTCAGATATTAGATTCATGTATAGGAATTTATTGAGTGTATTTGATCACATGTTGTTGTTGTATCATTTATCTTTCACCAGCTTTGTACCCGGACATTCATGTATAAGTTGTAATAATTATATAGTGGATTGCTGTGATGGTTAGTATAGATTCCGTGATTAGATGCTGTGATGAGATACACTTGTATTTATATGACTAGACGGCTCACTACCGCTGTCAACGACAGTGTAGGCCGGGCATGACATCGACCCATACCCGATTATCCGGGAGCGGGGCGTGACATAGAGGATTTCTAGGATTGTAACATAGGAGAACTCGTCACAGCATAGGACCGTTAACTGTATTTAGTCTCTTGTTTGTATTTCAGTGGGTCAATTTAGACCAAATTTGTACCCTTGGGATGTCCCCTGAGGATCTTACTCTAATCTTATCTAGAATTCTGTTTCCACTTATTTCCATTTACTCTTACTTAATTCATTGTTGAAATTGATTTCTGATTTTCGTTGTTGACTTTGATCTTGTATCGTGATAAATTTTGTGGATTAAATTATGATATATCCTGATAAGATAAACGTCTGCTTTATTTATGGAGTTTAGAATTTTTCGCAGCCATATTAGCTGGTATGACAAAAACATAGAGCCTGATTTCGGATATACTATCCTATTCATAGAATTTAGATTTTCTCATAGCCATACCAGTTGGCGTGGCGAGGATTCGAGATAACATGATTATAGGGTGTATACCTTAGTTATGACTCTACCGTTTATTGCATCTAAGCTTACTAGTGTGACGAGAATTCTGGCAACATGATTTCAGGAAGACGTATACGGTTATCAGATCATATCTCAACTTGGTTCACTTTGTCATGACCGAATGAGCAAAAATAAATTCTTATTATCATTCTTCCCCGTCTTGATTAACTCTGTTCCATCTATAACTAGGATTATAGGTTCTCTAGGACTCTCCAATAGAATTGCTTTCATGTTATCTTTTGGGCATAATTATTTTTGTGTTCCATCTTTCCTATGACTTGACTAAACTTTTCTTCGTTAACCTCTTGGATAATTCTTCTCGTTATAAATCTCGTTGTATTTGTACCATTCTTGGAGATATTCCAATAAACTTTCCTGTCTTGCTTGACCTTTAACTTGTTTGGACACTGTTATGGATTGCTTAACCCAGTCTTAGGCCTTGTTACCTTCTGCTTCATAGGCGACCGAAATAGCCAAACCTTGTTGACTGATCCTGTAGTATAACTATAAATGTATGGTGTGATTATGATAAGTACTTTTCCTAGGGATTGGTTAGATTAAGCTTATAGGACACGTATAAGTGACTGACTGTAGTAGATTTGGAAACCATTAAGAACGATTGTATTGATAGTATGACTTGATGATAGGGTATCTAAGATAGAATAATGAGATATTATATTGTTATGACTATGGATTGAGGATCCGAATCATGTACTTACAAATTGAGGATTTAGCATTTGTAGAATTTTGGTTGGTTATATATAGCTGATTACATATGATTAGATGGTAGACCGATATGTGGATTGATATAGAATAAGTTAGAATGAGATATAATATTGCATAAGATATCAGTTAAAAGACCAGGAACAAGACAGAGACATATGTACATTGGTAATTAATAAATCGGGAGTTTTGAAATCGAGGATTTATATTTGGAGGACTTGTTGAGTAAAAAGAAGAAGGCTCTACGCCAAGGATAAGAATTAAACGTATAATTTTAAGGAGAAACTGTAGGAAAAGATTGACGACAAATGATGCAAGGGAACTGTGGATTGATAGAATAAGGATACTTAGGATGCGATAAGGGAATCAAGTATTTACAATTGAGGTTGAAAATATGGTTAATGATCAAGCATTGTTGGCTTATAGACATACCCAGAGAATGATCTATAGTTTAGGGTATACATAAATGTTTCATGTTGGCATGGAAGATTTTTTTTGAGGATGTATGACGTAGTTTATGATAGAAGGACTTTGTTGAACCTGAACCGAAAAGATTGTAAAGAGAAACAGAAGAAATGATTACAAGAGTAGCTGATTGAGTAATGTAGCCAGAGCAGCTACACATTATAGTTTGACCGGTTGGATGATTTTTAATTTCAAGGACAAAATTTTTGTAAGGTGGGTAGGATGTAAGTCCCCTGAATTTCAGGGTTTATTTTTATTTTTCTGAATGAATTGTTTTCGATAAATATATTATTATTTAATTGTTTAGATCATTAATGTACCTTTCTATGACTTTGACTTCTGTAGCGTCAGGGATGCCAATCTCTGTAAACTCTCTTCATGAGAATTGAAGTAGACAAGATTATCTTCCTGTTGATATATCGTGTCCCACTTAAATTCGTTCCCTTGTGCTCTTTTTGTATCGCGCAACTTCGGGTCAACTTAGACCAATTAATCATTGAATAATTATTCCCACTTTTATCTTTGATCATCGTTTGCACGTTACCGTGACTTTTAATTTAGGAGCACGAGACCAGTCGTTTTCCCATAACCAACTTCTCATGAATGATCTACTCGAGATGCTCTTCACCCATGACCTTCGTGTCCCACTCAGACACTCCATTTTGTGCTCCATTTTCTTCGCACAACTTTTGGGTCAATTTAGGCCGATTTGTTATCTACCGTAAATCCTGATTTATTTTCCAATTTAATTTCGGGACCCGACATCGATCCAACTTGTCAACCCAAAGTATGGACGTGGCCCACATGAAGCCTACTACCCACATAAAACTTGTGTCCCATTTATTGGAGTTCCCGCATATTATTTATTTATCCATGATTATAAATACCCATTTTTAATTCGAATATTGCCCCCTGTCCGATTTTGGCCCGACCCGGTTCGACCGAACCCGAACCCAAGCTCCATATTGTTCTCCCATGACTGCCTAAATACCCCACATAATTTTCCTATATTTCCTATTTTGAAAATATCACTTCCTCTCTACTTCTCAAATATCTCCTATGTATATATATACATATATCTAACTCTCTCTCTCTCTCTCTCTCTCTCTCTCTCTCTCTCTCTCTCTCTCTCTCTCTCTTCTATTATTTACTACACACCACAACCCATCCCCTCTCCTTTACAGCACCCCCCCAACAATAGTGGCCGACCTCCCCCTCTCTCTTTCAAATATCTACACTCTCTCCCTCTCTCTATTCTCACTCTCTCACTCTTTCTATTATTATATCACACACACACATACAAAATATATCACACAACTCTCTCCCTCTAAACACAACACACACACTCACCACCCCACCCCTCTCGGCCGATAGCCCCCCCACCTACCGCCGGCCACCAGCCACCTCCTTCTTCTCCTCCTCCTCCATCAATATCATCACCATCTCCACCACACACCACCCTCACCAACACCATCTCCATCACCATTAATATCACCATCATCACCACCATGCAAACCACTCCCGCCACCACCTTCACCCACGCCGGAGATCGCCGCCGTGGCCACCCCCGCCGGGCAGCCGTGCCCCTGGCCGAGCAACGCGCTCGTGCGCTGCAGCGCAGCGCCGCAGCAGCAGCAAGTTGCAGCAGTGGCTGCAGCGCCACCCCCACGCGCGCATGGTCGCATGGCGCGCCACCGCGGCCAGCCACCGGCCACCGGCGACCCCCTACCGGCGCGCAACCCCCCGGCGAACTCCCCCAGGCCACCGCCCGCTTCCCCGGCGCGACGCATGGGCTATTCGTGCGTTTTGAACAAAATCCCGTCGGCGCGCGCGGGTTTTGAACTCGAAAATGGCGCTCCGTCGCCGCAAGTTCGTGCACGTTTTTTGGGAGATCCGACCGTTGGATCATTGAACTTTTTGCTCCGTCGCAATCTCGGTATATCCATCTTCACTCCTGTCAATTTTCATCGGTTAATTTCGTCGTTTGATACCTCAAAACTGGCCACCAAGTTGACGTTTTAAATTGAACTATTTTTGGACAGTTTCGTGATGCCAACTTCGCGGGTTCGTATCTTCGTCGTTGCAGCTCCGATTTGTGCACCGTCAGTTCAGGCGCACAGCTGGTATAACCCTCTTCCTGCCTCCTTTAGGTTTCGTTTCATTATAAGCACGTTTAGTTGGTTGAATTCGACGCCAAAGTTGGCCGTCCGAATTATTTAAATTGCACTTGTAAAATTCTATTTTTGAACCCGGGACTCCGGATTCAATTTCTGACACCACCAGTAGACTCGTGGCATCGTTCTAGCATGTTTTCATATAAAATTTGCTTGATTTGGAGAACGTGAGCCCTGGCACGCGTTTCGGTGCAAAGCGGATCCCACTTTTCGAGTCAACGGGTTACTTTGAGATCGGCTCATCGGAATCCAATTCTGGATATACCGTTGAGTTCGTATCGTCATTCTGGACTCGTTGACATATAATTTGCTGAGTTTTGAAGACATTTGCTCCGGTACGCATTTCCGTGCAAACCGGATACCAAGTGTCGCGTCAACGTATCATTTTGAGATCGGCACATCGGAATTCTATTTTGGACATACCGTTGGGTTCGTATCATCATTCTGGATTCGTGGACATATAATTTGCTAGGTTTTGTAGACTTCTATCCCGACACATTTTTCGGTGCAAAGTATATCCAACGGCGGACATCATTTTGACCCAAAATTACCGTTTTGCCCCTGTGTCCAAATTGGACTTATGGGTAGGCTATTCTAGCTGATTTGACCGTTCTGGATACGTTGGTGTTATTTATTTTATCATCCGACAACATCTGTAGATTTTGCTTATGTATTATCTTAATTTATAATTAATTATTTTTCCAGAAATTGTTACTTTCTGGTTTTGAATTTTTATATATATTTTAATTGCTGTAAAAATCTGGGAAAAATTGTATTTAAATACTATGTTAATTTAGATAATTTATTATAATTTTTCCAGTATTTAATAAGTACTTTTGGTATTTTATAAAAATGGGAAAACAGAACTCATTTTCAGGATACATGTTTTTGCTGATTTTTAATAAATATCTATGAGGGTTTATAAATCCCAAAAAAATTAGTATAAATTTCTATAATTTACAAGGATCATTTGGTACTTTATTTTATATATAATTGAGCTTCTTGTTTATCTCAAAAATTATTGGAACTCAATGTACAGTTTGATTTATTTATTGAATAGTTACGACTTTCAATATTTTGTGTTGTGTTGAGTTATAGACGTATTGGACCTCACCCTACACTAGTGTAAGGCCCTAGAAAAATTAGTTTGGATAGTGTCACTCCACATTAGACTTTTTATGCTAGGTCCCCACTTGACTAGTTTGACTAAAATATTTGATTAGAGTTGACTTTGACCTAGATTGGCTTAGAAATCATATAGATTGTATTAGTTCTTTCGTTTACTTTCATTTTGGACATGTCATAACTGTATTACTCTATTTTAGGACATTGTGACCCTGGTACAGACATCTGATATTACACTACTCTTTTCAGAGTATCAGGCGAGTACATTCTCTGATAGTTCTCTCATTTATTTGTCAATTACTGTATTTCAGTTCAAGTTAGTTCTATGTGATTCTCTGTATCAACACGTATGGATATTTCTGGATTCATGTATGTGACACATACCTTACTTGCTGACCTCTATTACTGGAGTCGTTGGAATCATTCCGAAATCATTTCTGGAATCATCATTTGGCCGGACTCATCTCGATTCTTGTGTCTTGTACTGGATTCACTTGCTGGGCGGGGAAATATTGAGTAAGACATGTAGACATACCCCAAATCCGGAATCTTCCACAGGAATATACCGGAAGCATAGCCATCTCTTGCCTGATCAGTAAGAGATGTGCCTGATACCTACAACCGTTTACATGTCGACCTCGGTATTTTAAAACACACTGTTAGATCATAGTTGGACTCACCCTGGATTCATTGATCACTGTTGGACTCATCTTATACCGAAAATCATCTGGTATCGGATTATATGGACTGGACTCACACTGGGATTACATTAGACTTATATTGTACTGTCTGGACTCGTACATGTTATTCTAGTTCAGTTAGCTTTTATTACCGTCATCATTGCCATGATTCTTCTCTTGTTTAGTTACCTTTCTTTTCTTGTATCTTAACTGTTTCTCTATACCATCACCTGAATATAAACTACTATGTTCATCAATAAAACTGTCTATAACTGCTTTAGAGTTCTCTGTCATTTACTTGGGTTTTCTAGATGGGTTGTACTCGTTCCTGTCCTGATTGGACCTGTTGAAAATATTACAGATGATAGTCCTGAGGATACATCCCCTACTTACCATGGACCTGGCCTTAGCTCCAGAAGAGGCCCCAGCGGGGAACCTTGCTTAGTTATCTTTCATGTGTTTTGAGACTTAGACTTTGGTCTGTACTTATATTTGGATACTGGACTTTGTCTCCAGTTAGATACTTGGAAGTGTATTATTAAATCTGTGTTTGTTTACCTTCGCTTATAGATGCTGTGTTGTGATGAACATTTAAATGTGATTTTAGAACTGTTAGTAGCTTAGATCCTTTATTGTCTATTCTTAGAACAGCTTACTACGCTTTAACAAGCGTAGGCTGGACATGGCTCGGCCCGGCCCAACAATTTGGTTAACGGGTCGTGACATCGGTATATATTCATAACCAGCTGGAAGGGGAACACAGTAAAAATTTCATCCTTTGCCAAGATTCAAAACTCGTCGGCAGTCTTTCAAAGTGGTATAAACCCACTTGCATCCGGAATATCTTCATAAGAAACTGCCGCTTACCGCCCCCATGGCAGGGTTCATTAGAGAAGGATGGTATAGAAGCAGCCATCCAAATAAATATGTGTACGGCAGTTCCAGTCTGGAAAAATGTCCCTTCTCGCCTTTTCCTCGGATCACTGAGTCAACAAAGAGACGGAGTCCGGCGTTCAGCTTGTACGTCATTGCTGATAACAAATCCATCCGATAGCCAAAAACTAGACGTACGGCAGCAAATAATACACCACGATAGAAGCGGTCAACTACACTGGCCCCGGGAACAACATATCGTCGAAGCCAGAAAGTAAGAAAACCTGCCAGTTGGGTTTCTTTCGACATGGGCCTGTAACCTATTCTCATATAGCTCTCAATGATGTCTCCTTGCTTGAAAGGAGGGTACTGAAGATCATCTTCGATCTTGATGTCCATCGCATCGTGCGTCTCCATCAACTCTATCACCTCGCTATTGCTAAGCGGTTTAAAGAAGTTGGGGTTGCAGTTCTCGTGTTCCTTAGCTTTCTTTTCAATAATGTGGTTAAAAAAAGATACGACAACCACTTAGATGAATAGCAAGTACCGGACGTGCCACTCTTGTAATACTGAGAACAAATCTTATAATGGCATAGTAGCTCTTCGAAGACATCTATCATATCGGCATTTTCCTTGCGTAGATTGTCCAATTCATCATTCGTCGGGACGAACTCTTCGTATGGGATATTCTCCATCGGCAAATTAGAGATGTGTTTCATCTCATGCAAGGCTAAACCGATTTCCCCACGCGGCGTCATGAAGGTCCCGGTTCTGTAATTATATCTTTCCGCCAACGCGAGGAATAAATGTGGATTAGGGGGAACCCATAGACAGTGTCGTACAATGCATGATACAGATCAATGTCTCTGAGCTGACTCTCAAACTGGACTAATATCCAATTGGCCACGTAACTCCATCTTTTATTCTCTGGGTTTACAAGACCTGTCAACTGCAGGTCATGGTCTGAATATCTCCCTTCCACCTTTGCAAACCCATTTGCAAATATTGGGGTCCTCTCTGGCAACAACAAAGAAGAATCCTTCGGTGGGATGCAACCGGGTTTTAGTCCTCGGAGCAGAGAACTATGTCGTTCAGAAGAGCTGTAGAATATATCTTTATTGTCTGGCCCTTTCTTAACATAGATGTTGTCCACTCGGGCCTGTTGCAGTAGAGTTATGTCCCACTCCATCTTTCTGGGATAACCCGCAAAAGCGTATCTGGACAGAGGAAGACATCTTGAGATCTCTGTCAGATATATTGTTTTCTCGCCCCTTCTGAAGATTCTCTCCTCCATACGAGGCCTCGGCTGTGAATTCTTATCAAAAGCTTCACCAAACAAGAATAGGGGTTTCTTGTGTGTGACAGTATCAGCAGTCTGTAGAGGTTGCCCGTTCATCAGACATAATAGAGTCTCATTATCTTGTGCAATCAAGATAGCCTGCCGAGATGATGGTAAAGCGTACTGAGGAAAGGAGACATGCGAAAGATCTTCCTTGAACTCTGACTCAAACAGAGTTCCGGCAAGAACCTCATAGTTGGGATCTTCTCTGATGTCAACTACATCAATAGAGGACAAAAAATAGTATGCTTGGAAAAAAATGGGCAAGAGAATCAGTTCTTACACTAAGTTTTACAAAGATCAAATGAATTGCGCTCCATATCTGTACAAGTCATCCGATTGCGCCAGCGATAGCTTAGATACACAAAACAGCAGACTGCGTTAACATTGCTGTCAGTGCGCTCTGTCCGATTGTGCAGCAAGAGTCGAGACACAATCTTCATAAAAATGAAAATTTTGTACAAGCATGCTGCCAAAACCCTAAAGAGGGTGGCGCAACAGGGCTTGAATGCAATCAACTCTAAAAAGAGAGATGCACAGTAATTTGAAATCATCAAAAAAACCTAAAAAGGGGTTTTGATTGCTGTTCACTCTCACCATGAAGAGCGGGATGACCGCTTTCATATCGAAACATTCGGGGCGCCGTGCGAGTCGAGGAGTCGGCAACAGCCTTTTCTTTCTCCGCCGCAGATCTCTTAGGGGCCATGTCGACGACGATAATGAACGAAAAAGGAAGTCGGAGAAGAAGAGTTAAGAAAATCAAAACAAGTAAAGGTTCACAGACTGAAAGAAGAAGGATATTTATAGCTTTCTAAAGAAGTCTAACGGACATCACTGATTGCGCCTGAATAATCGGAACAGATTCCTTGGATTGCGCAAACTTAGCGCAACTTGATTTAAAATTTTGAAAATTCAAAGTATTTCGAAATTTTGAGCATTTCAAAATTTGAAAACATTGAAGGGGGTCTTGTAGAACCTAAAAATCAAGTTGCACCCACAATCAAATATACAGAAATCAAACTGCGCAACATTTGTTGGATTACACACACATGGATTGCGCACACATGGACAGCACCATCAGCAGACAGCGCCCAAATCTGATGTGGCATTGTCATGATTACCTGACAATAAATATCAAATCACCTGACAACTGACAGTACGAAAGACGAGGAATCCGTTTGTATCCCGAGCAGCACGGCGCTCGAGAACAGCTGTACAGTCCAGCACAGTCTGCCAGTCCGACCTGAGCGCGGTCTGCCAGATCCTCCTCAGCGCAGTTTGACCAAGTCCAGTCTCCAGCGCAATACGATGACAGTTTTTCCTTGGCGCGATCCATCGATTTTTTTAAGATAACTAACATTTGTTACGTGGTGCACATGCCATCAATTGCTCGACACGTGGCAACCGTCTGTACACAACCAAGCACATTTTAATCAAAATAATGCTACGCATCTAAATATAGTTAGCCCACGATCGAGCAACTGCCCAAAGGCCAGCGCAGTTTATAGCCTGTGCAGTCCAATGCTGGCACAATCAAGTGTGCGCAGTCCAGAATAACTATGAAACAGTTATTTCCAGAACTCTATAAATAGATTTTCACATCCTTCATCAAGGGGACGGATCATAATCAAGAGATCAGGAGTTCTTGTCCAAGTGCTGCTACATTCTTCAGAGGCTAAAGTCTTCAAAGTTCACATAATCCAAGGGATAAAGCGATCGTCTTCTGATCGGATTCCTAAAGTTGTACTTTCCCAGAATTCATTTGTAATCTTCTTTCAAAGTTTGTAAATAAACTTTTGTTTTTGCAAACAAAATGACGACTCTGCTGGAGATGACTTTCTCCTCCGATGAGAAAGTGACAACTCAATGTGACATTACGTCTATCGGAAAGACGCAGAAGACGCTGGTTGTGAAGGTCAACCAGACTGCCTACGAAGCGATGATCAACTCTGGGGCTACTCGTCGCACTGTGACCTCTGCCAAGAGCAAGGTCAATTTAGTATGGACCCCAAAGTCCTCTGCACAACCTGCTGTCTTTTCTGACAGGGGACCAATGGCCACTTCTGTCCTTGCGTAATCCACCACTCTCTCTGCCAAAATGCAACCCAAAGCTCCTGTAGACCAGGCGCAGCACGCTACTTCTCTTGCCACAGCGCAATCTACGACTTATGTTGCTATGGCAAAGTCCAGGACTCTTCTCCCTCTAGTGCAGTTGGCGGCTTCTTTCCCTCCTACGTAACCCACTACTTCTTCAACTAGAGTGCAACTTAAGCCCTCTGTATCCAAGGCTGCACTTGCTACTTCTTCCAGAGCGCAGGTTGCACCCCCTGCTGGTTCTATGGCCAAAGAGCCACCTGTCATCTTTTCAATCACGGCCAAGCAATGAGTACGACTTGATACTTTAACTAACTAGGGTTATCACAGGCCTAGTTACTAACAAGATGCAGCGAGATTATTCCACAGCCACAAGCCCTGCAGACCATCCAGGTTACCCTGGTCGAATTATTAGGGGTTGAATTCAGGTGGGTACATCGTCCAGGAAACGCATATACCCTTAAGTAGCTTGAAGGGTGCAACACATGACAGTGTGCTGGAAATGTGCCCTACTCGACGGCAGGCTACAGATCCCAGGCGCGCCCAGGTAACGAGATTGCCTGTAGCTGGGAAATCTCTTCATGACTACTGTGTTATTCTAGTTATTAGCCTTAGTCCATTTCAGTAGGTACTCCTGACCGTGGTACTCAGGAGTCCCTTCCTAAACATGATGCGAGACAGGACTGATTTATTTGTACAAGCACAATCGCCCACGGTATCCAGGTTATTTATACTGGTCATATCAGGTCATGTCATGTCACGGAGCCGTCGCAACAGCTTATCAGGATAATCATGTCAGGTTACTTGTCAGGAGTGCACCACGGCGGGCCACTATTATGTCATGTTACTTGTCAGGAGTGCACCACTACGGGTCACTGTCGTGTTCATGGTACATGTGCAGGATAACATAGTACAAACATTCATCAGGGGACCGAAGTTACATTAAGAGTTACAAGGCATTGAGTCAACAATAATAATAAAATAATAATAATAAAATAACAAGACAAGGCATGGGGAGGAGCCATACGGCTCAGAGAGATGATTCCATGCGGTTGGAAGGGTACAGTTTCATGCGGCCCAGAATTCGAGCTAATGCGGCTCTGGGCGGATAAGCCTATGCGGCTGGGGAGAGAGCAGCCCATGCGGCTGGGGGAAAAAAATCCAAGCGGCTCGCGGGGAGGGGGCATATGCGGCTGGCGGAGAACACTCGTACGACAGGGTCGGACGGAGTCCCATACGGGCAGAAGGAGATGGGTCACATGCAGCTCAATTCGGTCCGGGTCATGCGACCGGGTCCAAGTAGTACCATGCAGCTCGGTCCGATGCGGCTGGGATGAGTCCTATGCGGCTATAGTGAGATGGGTGCATATGCGGCTGGGAGGGGCAGAGCACATGCGGCTGGGAGTGACTGGGGGCTTATGCGGCTAGGGGAATTTCAGGAGTATGCGGCTGGAATCAAGTTCATACGGCTCAAATGAGGAAAATCTTATGCGGCTGGAGTTCGTCCTAGTCATGCGGCTGAAAATGCCATGCTGCCTTTATGCGGCTGAGTTGGTGCATGTGGCTAGAAATGGGACTTGTCGCATAAGGCTATGCGGCTAAGTTCATGCGGCTAAAAACTATGTGCGGCTAGAACTGTTCTTCTTCTCCAAATTTTCGAGAAGAAGAGCACCATGAAGCCATGCTTCCAAGCTCCATAAAACCTTCATCCAGAGTCAAAATCTGAATTTCTATAGGTCAAATTGGGGCATAATGAAATTTTCTACAACATGGAACCATCAAAACTTGGAAATAATAATGTTAAGTAGATCAAAACCCAAGAAATCCAAAAATGACATAAACTTATATCTACAAGCAATGAGCCCTGGAAATTAGAAATGCCAAGAACTAAAGTGCTTTAGAATGCTGTGAAGAAGAGCATAGAACAATAAAATTTGGGTTCCTACATGAAGCAAGATGCACTTGCCTAGATCTCTCTCTCTCTCACAGGTTGGTGAGGAGTTAATGGTGGGGAAGAAGAAGAGTAATGAGGAGAGAGAAAGGAGAGGGGCTAATAAATGGGAATATTGGTGGTAGGTAGGGGTTCTCGCCTTGGTCCATATTGAACCAAAAGCAACCCTAAACCAAACCAAGCCAACCCAAACCAAGATGAACCATGGCCAAAAAAATAGAAATACCCAATAAACCAAGCAAGGAGACATACAATACAAGATAAAATATGTACACGTATTCCAAAATACGTAGTATGAACTATAGGCATTACAACTCTACCCACCTTAAAAGAATTCTGTCCTCAAAATTTAATTAAGAGGCTAGAGGGACAAGAGCAAGCTATACTAATCACAAGCAAGTTATAACTAGGCAATCAATCATTCATTTAAGCAAGGAACTAAGGGTGCAAGGCATAAGAAGGACATTATACCTTACGAATCAAATAGGCCAGGATATCGCAATCGGATGTCATCCTCACGCTCCTACGTTGACTCACCCAAAGAGTGATGACCCCAAGCAACTCGGACTAACTTGATAGTCTTGTTCTTGAGCATCTTCTCTCTTCGGAACAATATAGACATGAGCCTCTCCTCATACGAAAGGTTGGTACCAACAACCAATTCCGAATGATTTAGGATGTAGCTCGGGTCCGGGATATACCGTCGCAATTGGGATATATGAAAAATGTCATGCACCTCACGTAGCGACGGCAGGAGAGCGAGACGATAGGATACATCACCTACTCGCTCCAGAATATTGAACGGCCCTATATACCTAGGACTAAGCTTTCCCCGTACGTCAAAACGAATGACGCCACAGTTAGGCAAAATTCTCAGGAATACATGGTCGTCGACAGAAAACTCCAGAGGGCGCCGATGAGAATCGGCCCAATGGCGGTGGCGATCTTGGGCAACACGAAGATGATCCCTGACTCTTTTGACCACTTCAACGGTCTGGGCAATCATTTCTGGACCAAGCATCTGCCTTTCTCCAACATCATCCCAGGCTAGTGGAGACCTGTACTTCCTACCATACAGTACCTTGAACGGTGCCATCTGGATACTGGCCTGGAAACTGTTGTTGTACGAGAATTCTACTAGGTGCAAGTGATCTTCCCACGAACCACCAAAGTCGAGTGTACAGGACCGCAACATGTCTTCAAGGGTCAGAATTGTGCATTCCGACTGGCCATCTGTTTGCGGATGATATGCTGAGCTAAACTGGAGGTGAGTCCCCAAACTCTCTTGCAGGCTATGCCAAAAGTGTGACGTAAATTTAGAATCTCTGTCCGAAGTAATACTAACTGGCACACCGTAAAGCCTGACGATCTTCCTGAGATACATCTCTGCTAGCCGAGCCGTCGACTGACCAACTCTGAATGGAAGAAAGTGGGCCACCTTCGTGAGCCGGCCAACTATAACCCAAATAGCATCTCGACCAGCTGGGGATCTAGGCAATCCAGTCATGAAATCCATGGTCACATGCTCCCACTTCCATTCTGGAATTGGCAAGGGCTGAAGAAGTCCAGCTGGCCTTTGATGTTCAACTTTAACTTGTTGGCAAACCAAACATCTTTGTACCACCGGGATAAATGGAATACTGCGAGCTGTGAGCCTCTGCCATGATCTCCTGTCTGATATCTCCACTGGATACACAAAGACGATTTCCATGTCAAAGTGTACCGTCCTCATGGATACATAACTCTGGTCTTCGTCCTGCCTCACACTCTGCTCTGAGTCGCTGAAGCTTGAAATCTGCTGACTGCGCCATCCGAATCCTCTTGACTATAGTGGACTGAACTTGTATACTGGCTATCAATGCCATACTGGAAGAGAGAACAACTTCGATACCCATCTTCTGAAGATCTGCAAACAGCTCTGGTTGCGCTGTTAGGAAATAAGCTCAGGCTCTCCTGCTCAATGCTTCCGCAACAACGATTGTAGCTCCCCTTCCCGAAAAATTTAGAAATATTTTATTATTATTTATTTTATTTGAATGGTTATTTTTAGATTTTATAAATAATTATTTAGTTAATTATTACGGTAGATAGTTTTAGCCATGGTTAAGAATTGGAGTACAAGACGACTAGGAATCATGGCACGGATAGTGCAGTAGTGTACTTCGACTAGTATTTAGCCATGGTAGGGGAATGCAAAGTCTTATGAGTATCCTAACCAGAAAAACTAAGCCAAGTTGCGACTTAACCCTTACCGAAGATTTTATTTATTATTAAGGTTTATTGACTTGTGAAAGATCCGGTTGTACCAAACCAGTCTGGACTGGGCCCGAACCGAAACCGAGCCCATGTAATCTTGTATTGAGGCCAAAGACGTCCATGTAGACGTACACATTGCATTTATTAATTTTGATATTCCAAATAGGCATTTCATAGATAAAGGATTTATATATAACATATATTTTATCGCTATTGAATTGATGTTCTATTTTGGAAATAGGACAATTGTGCAGTTGGCAATATCTAGGACATACCAACAAATTCAGGTACATCCGGTATTGAATTACTGTATTCTGTTCTCCTACATTTCTTTAGTATTATCGTTAAGAATAATTATCGTATATATATATATATATATATATATATATATATATATATATATATATATATAATTATTATTATTGATTCTTCCTAAGTTTGATAATAAATATATTTTTATAGTCTGTGTACATATTGTCATCATAACTCTATACTAGGAAGATGTAATATTATGATTTTTGAAGAATTAAATCATATGTATATACATACATATTTAATTATATAGGCGTACGAATATATATTCATAATTTATTAAGGTACATATAAATATACATGACATTTATATAAGTGTGTGTGTATATACATATTTATATATTATGTGTATATACATGTATATATACCTATTACTTATAGTAATAATCCATCCTAAACTAAATCCTTTCCCCACAGCCCTCAGGTCCGAGCACCCAGCCCACGAAATCCCAGCCCACAGTAGGCAAACAAGCCAAACCGAGCTTTTGCTCTCGACTCCCCGTATATATACGCATACGCACATACGTAGGGGTCGAAACCCTAGGCAATCGCGCGGCTGCCCAACTCCAGTGCCACCCCGACCCTGGGCGGCCACCCGCCGTCGTACGCCGGAGCCGGACGGCCGAGCGCGGGCCGCGCACACATGCGCGTACAAAAGAAGCAGCCGTGAGGGGTTCTCGAACGATTTCCTCCTGGATATCGTACCCCTACCTAAACCACTAACACTTGAGGAACCCCCATCACCCCGCGCCCCTTCTCGACCGTCTGCACAATGCCGCGCACCGTCGTGGACTGTCGGACGACGGCCAACAACAGTTACGCGCTCAACAGAGCACACAGTAGCATCAAATATCACTGCGAGGTATACTACTTCATGGCCTTATATCTTTCTCTATTTTTGATCAAAGTTTGATTTGTAAAATCCTACACATAGGCTACACGAACCTCTAGAGACCCCAACAAATAGGTACAAATATGGTTGAGCCATCAATCCAGAATATCGACGCAAAGTCAAAGAAAAATCATGTCGAAACAGGACTGATAACTGTTCCAAGTACCTATGTTTGAGGTTGATTCCTGGACACTCTAGTAATTATTTAGAAGATCTAATTCAAAACAGTCCTAGATAACCTATAGAGCTCCACAAACCTCTTTGTAGATTTCTATTTGATCGATTATACGTTGAGAAAACCAGATCCCAAGTTTGCGAAATAAATAGTTTTCAAAACAGAAAATCTAGGAAAAACTTCCCGACACGACGTGCGTTCCGCCAATCCGGACGACGTGGTCGCGAACCGAAGGCATCGAAACGTGCAAAACGGTTTCGTGGTCGTGTGGGCTTTGGCGAAATTTAAATTGGTCGCGTGTGCGCGACGAATTTGATGCGTATCCGTCGAAATTCACCGTATCGACCTCTGTGCAAGTTTTCTAATTACTTTATGCATGCTCGTCAGATCGAGACAAAATTTGCGCCAACAGGACCGTATCATTTTTTTGGTCCTGTATTCCAAGTTTGGTATAATTCTGAGACAGTTGATTGGATCACCGTTTTACGGGCCCCACGGTCCAACTCAACGGGTGATTTTGTGCACAGCCTACCGGAATCCAACTTAGGAAATACGATTGGGTTCGTACCAAAAAATGGATCCGTAGACATGTAGTTTGACGAGTTTAGAGACCGTTGACTCTGGCACGCTTTTCGGTGCAAAGCGGGTCCAACGGCAGACACCATTTTGGCCCGAAATTGCCGTTTTGCCCCTGTGTCCAGAATTGGACTTAAGGACAGGCGATTCTAGCTATTTTGACTATTCTGAGAACATTGGTAATATTTATTTCAGTTTTCGGGGACTGTTGTACGAGTTTTGACTATTGTGGCACATTGAGTAGTTCAGATTGTCGGTTTCACCAGCAAAGGACCACAGGCGAGTACAGTTTATTGTCTGCATTTCGATATTGATCTTTACTATATTTCATTGATTGGCCATTGGTTATGTGATTTTTTATACTCTATTATAAATTGTTGAGTCGGGGATGAGAAGTACCAAGGATGTGTGATCCGACCATAGATAGTGTTTATTTTCATGCAGTAGACATCGTAGACAGTGCTTATTTTTTGTAAGTAGACATCGTAGACAGTGCTTATTTTCTGCAAGTAGACATCGTAGAAAGTGCTTATTTTTTGCAAGTAGACATCGTAGACAGTGGTTATTTTCTGCAAGTAGACATCGTAGACAGTGCTTATTTTTCATACAAGTAGACATCGTAGACCGTGTGGTGTAGTACCCCAAACCGATCACATATCAAAGGTACTTCTAACAGTTGGCGAAAGTATTTTGTGTCTATTTATATGCTATTGGTTTTTCGTATTTTCTGTTTATTTTTAAAACATGTAATTGATGTCTAACCTCTGTTGTATAGTCATTTTTTTATTTAAAATTACATTCAGTGAATTGTGCTCGTTCCATTCCTGACTGAAAACCAACATTTTCAGGTTAGCCTTGGATTCACTTAGCTTGGGGAGTGACGGAAATACTTGCAGATAAAAGCCTAGAGACTAGCTAGATAGTTGAGTTGTAGTCATTCATTTATTTGTACAAGTTTATATTTTTCTACAGGTGTAAAACTTGTGATCATTGTAAGTTAAATTAATTATGTGGATGAGCATTATTTATGATTTTGATCTTCATGGTTGTGACAACGTCCTTCCGCCGACACTGCGGCGTAGGCTGGCTTGGACACGTCTCGTATCCGTTTAAAAAAAAATGGGTGCGGGTCGTGACAAGTTTTTGTGGTGGCCCATCCAGGTCAGTCTTCGTAAATCACGTGAACTCGTGATAGTACTTTAGTTAGTTGTACTATTACGAGCCTGCGACTAGGAAATGCTCATTCACGAATTAAGAATTAATTTAATTTAAGAGAATGACTAGGACTAGGAGTCCCTTATACTAATTTACCGATGGGTAGTCTAGGCCATACAATTTAGGATGAGGGTTATTAATTTTGATACCTTGTCAGATCCCCATAGTTACACTATTACCTCTTGATAGGACTATATGATCCAATGTGGATAGATTATTCACTTGGTGAGGCAGAGTTTCCTGGAATAATGATCTAACCTTGATGAATTGGGCAAATCCTTCTCTTTGCCTCTTAGATATCATCCTCATATCTGAGTTGAACTGCCTATTTAGTTTCTATTTGCCCTAGAAATTAATATTTTATATAAATTCTGATTATTGTTATCCCCATACGGACCTCGAGTTAGTTTCGGTTCAAAGTTTTCCTCAATGTTTGAATACACATGGAATAGACATTAGAATGTTTGTATATCTTTTGTCTTCAGTTATTTCCTCCCCGCTCAATCTTTTATTTTAAGGGTTGATAGGGCAAATATTTATGCCTTATTTCATAGTCAACTTGTTTGAATCTCTAGAAGCTCAGGGTTTTATTTACAGATATAGTTACGAGAATGTTAGTTAACTCATACTGGCAGGACAGCAGCGCATTGTCGCCATTTATTTAAATTTTGGAGACTATGGATTCACTGCAGCCAGCAGCGCACTGGCGAGACACGACCCCTAGAGTTGAAATTAGATTAGGAAAATATCGGTTATAGAATTTTGCTAGAAATATGACTAGTGGTCCACTCTTGATCGTAGTTATCCTTGAGCCAATATTGGATAGAGTTAAGTAATGTTCGATTTGTATTATATTTGAGTTACGAAACCAAGGGTTTACCACAGCCCAATTTTACGGGCGAGGTGTAGTCCTCGGTGAAATGACTTCAGACGTGATTACAAATTAGGGATACTATAGAGGATAGGACGGTGCCCTATATGTTCTATAAGATCTGAAGCCAATAGTAGTGGAAGTTCTGTGAGATTGGGTAGCGTGTCTCCCAATCTAGCATTCCGTGGTCCTTGTGACCTATTGACGAGGATATTGTTTGACGCCAATATGTTTACCTAGAATATAGAGGTTTAGAGGTTCATAACCCATTAGTCGCCAAGGCATTATGGATAAGAAGATAGTAGGATAATCGTGTAAGCAATAACACCAGGAAAGGATCTGATTTTCCCAAAACTCGAACTATTTGTGCCTCCTTTCCAAAAATCTCGTCTACCTATATTTTGACTATCTTGACCAATACTGCTATTACAGCCTAGTTTTTGCAAGCTTACTCTTTTATCGAGCTTGATTCAAGACATATGTTTATTGGGGACGTCCGCTAATATATTATCTAATCAGAATCATTGTATTACGGTCTGATCAACCATGATGCATTTGGTTCGCTTTTCTTCTAATTATCCTACGTGGATTGAGATGTAGATGTCTTTAGGATCTCATCTGCGACTGCTTTGACAACTCCTCTTGAATTATACATTCGCCTTGAATCACGTAATTGTATTCGGTGACATCTCTCTTGAACTCTTCATTGTTTTGTCTTTCACTGATTAGAAAGACGAAAGCTTATAATTGGTAGAGAGACACAGGGTATCCCCATGGCTATGATGGTTGTATACACAAGGGTAACTACCATCGGCCAGCCAGGTGACTAGAACCTTGCCTTGAGTTACTCATTCTCCTTCCGACCCTCCAACTACTTTTGGAACCCCTAGCCATCTGAATTTGAGAATGATTAGGGTTTACCATTGGTCAAAATGCCAACCTAGGAGACTATCTATTCTCAAGGAACCAAATGTTGTGAGCCTCTAATCATTTGTTTGAAGCTTGGTTTAACTAGAACCCTTGTGACAATCGTCCGACAGGTTTGACCCCAATAGAAATTCACGACTCAGTTGTTAGAAATCTTTTCATATGATGTGCCTTAGAGTTGGTTACCCCGTCGACAACTCTTGTCTACCGTGGACGAGTAGATCATTCTATTTTATCGACCATGTGTCATTGTACACACTCGTTTTCCATTTATTGAGGAACGATCCTTGACTTGACTATACCTACCGTATCCCGTAGTGCCTTATTCTTTATTAACTAGAGTCGGGGTACAGTATCCTGATTTTGAAAATTCTTCTAACCTCATCATTCCTAAGACCATGTCCTAATTTTTAGGGTGAGTAGACTGTAAGTCTTCTAGAAATTTTACGGTATGTAAGGATTACCGATTGATTGGAATAATTTCCACTAGGATGATAATTAGTGCCCCATGGACTCCCACTTTCCATTTATATTATTTTGTGTCCCCGGCCGTGTCATTAATATTCGGAGCACGAGACCAGCCGATACCTTCCAACAAATTTTATATGTAAGATCTAGACGAGTCCACCTTCATCTAGGTATATCATGTCCCACTCAAAACCATCCCCTTGTATACTATTTTTGTGCTACGACTTTCAGGTTAAAAGGACTAGCTACAATCCTTACCATAATATCGGTATACTTTCCGATTTCCATTAGAGCCTCAACCTCGACTCGAACCTTTCGACCTAATATATGATTGTGATCTACTCGAAGCCCACTACGCACATGTCACTAGTGTGCCACGCAATTGGGTCTTCTCGTACTACTTAAAAACTAAAGTCATTGAAGGCGCATTTTCGGGCTTTAAGGACCTAGCTAACCAACCCGACTGCCCATCTAGCTCAACCACTTGGGTGGAAACCCATTCTAGGTTACCCTAACCTGGAAGAAATAGTTTTATTATAGGGATCTTGTCCAGTCAATATAGATTGAAGTGCAAAGTTCATCCAACCAACGATTGATGTCCAATTAGGAAACCCATTAAGATCCTGTAAAAACCCATCCATGCATACCACCATGCTTGGACTATAACACAAAACTATTTGAAATAGGTCCCAATACCTATGGTGTAGTCTCCACCTCTTAGAATGTGAAGTCATTTGTAGCCATTATTCCATCTACCCGGAAGTCGCGGTACGATCTTGTGTTGCATTATATCCCTCGCTCGTGTGTTTAAATAACCACGGAATAGATCATAATCTTGATTTCTTAAATTTCGTTCTATTATAGAACCCTGTTTAGAATTTCGAGATTGGAATTTCTGTATGGGATGGATTGCAAGCCCCTCTAAGAAGCGAAGAGTTCTTCGATTTAGCAGGTGACTAGACTAAAGTAGCCAATCTAGCAAATAAGTCAAGGGTTCATAAACTTCCTTCCTAATTGCATTATAGAATATTCTCTACTGCTCTTGAAACTTCATATTTGCTCTCGATTATTCTCCCTTATCTTCATGTCCTTCCTATTTTGGAGCGACGATTGGTCATGCTTATTAGAGTTTATCAACCTTTCTTAGCTACTTGTATAAGTTTGTTGCTTATTAAAAATTCGGGTTGCTTGATAGATACGAGAGGATTATAGATACCATATGCCTAGATATGTGTTGGTAGCATCATTAGCAACCAGTTAGAAGATTTTAAGATTTTAGTTTGAGGAGTAGTGTGACCAAAGGTGGGTAGAAGTCCTGGAGGCTATATGGCTAGTAGAAGAATACAAACTATTTTTGAGGAATTAAAATTGAGAAGATTGTGGCAATAGTGGATTTATTCTTTTACTTTTAATTTTGAATTTTAGGCATGGTTATGAGTTAGAATTTCGAGGACGAAATTATTTTTAAGGTGGATAGATTTGTAGCTCTCCTTCCCGAAAAATTTAGAAATATTTTATTATTATTTATTTTATTTGAATGGTTATTTTTAGATTTTATAAATAATTATTTAGTTAATTATTACGGTAGATAGTTTTAGCCATGGTTAAGAATTAGAGTACAAGACGACTAGAAATTATGGCACGGATAGTGCAGTAGCGTGCTTTGACTAGTGTTTAGCCATGGTAGGGGAATGCAAAGTCTTATGAGTATCCTAACCAGGAAAACCAGGCCAAGTTGCTACTTAAACCTTACCGAAGATTTTATTTATTAATTATTTATTATTAAGGTTTATTGACTTGTGGAAGACCCGGTTGTACCAAACCAGTCTGGACAGGGCCCGAACCAAAACCGAGCCCATATAATCTTGTATTGAGGTCAAAGACGTCCATGTAGACGTACATATTGCATTTATTAATTTTGATATTCCAAACAGGCATTTCATAGATAAAGGATTTATAAATAACATATATTTTATTGCTATTGAATTGATGTTCTATTTTGAAAATAGAACAATTGTGCAGTTGGCAATATCTAGGACATACCAACAAATTCAGGTACATCCGGTATTGAATTGCTGTATTCTGTTCTCCTACATTTCGTTAGTATTATCGTTAAGAATAATTATCGTATATATATATATATATATATTATTGATTCTTCCTAAGTTTGATAATAAATATATTTTTATAGTCTGTGTACATATTGTCATCATAACTCTATACTAGGAAGATGTAATTTTATGATTTTGGAAGAATTAAATCATATGTATATATATATACATATTTAATTATATAGGCCTACGAATATATATTCATAATTTATTAAGGTATATACAAATATACATGACATTTATATAAGTGTGTGTGTATATACATATTTATATATTATGTGTATATACATGTATATATACCTATTACTTATAGTAATAAACCATCCTAAACTAAATCCTTTCCCCACAGCCCTCAGGCCCGAGCACCCAGCCCACGAAATCCCAGTCCACAGTAGGCAAATAAGCCAAACCGAGCTTTTGCTCTCGACTCCCCGTATATATATGCATACGCACATAAGTAGGGGTCGAAACCCTAGGTAATCACGCGACTGCCCAACTCCAGCGCCATCCCGACCCTGGGCGGCCACCCGCCGTCGGTGCCACGCCGCCGCCGTGCGCCGGAGCCGGACGGCCGAGCGCGGGCCGTGCGCACATGCACGTACAAAAGAAGCAGCCGTCAGGGGTTCTCGAACGATTTCCTCCTGGATATCGCACCCCTACCTAAACCACCAACACTTGAGGAACCCCCATCACCCCGCACCCCTTTCCGACCGTCTGTACAATGTCGCGCACCGTCGTGGACTGTCGGACGACGGCCAACAACAGTTACGCGCTCAACAGAGCACACAGTAGCATCAAATATCACTACGAGGTACACTACTTCATAGCCTCATATCTTTCTCTGTTTTCAATCAAAGTTTGATTTGTAAAATCCTACGCATAGGCTATACGACCCTCTAGAGACCCCAACAAATAGGTACAAATATGGTTGAGCCATCAATCCAAAATATCGACGCAAAGTCAAAGAAAAATCATGTCGAAACAGGACTGATAACTGTTCCAAGTACCTATGTTTGTGGTTGATTCCTGGACACTCTAGTAATTATTTAGAAGATCTAATTCAAAATAGTCCTAGATAACCTATAGATCTCCATAAACCTTTTTGTAGATTTCTATTTGATCGATTATACGTTGAGAAAACCAGATCCCAAGTTTGTGAAATAAATAGTTTTTAAAACAGAAAATCTAGGAAAAACTTCCCGACACGACGTGCGTCCCGCCAATTCGGGCGACGTGGTCGCGAACCGAAGGCATCGGAAGGTGCATAACGGTTTCCTGGTCATGTGGACTTTGGCGGAATTCAAATTGGTCGCGTGTGCGCGACGAATTTGATGTGTATCCGTCGAAATTCACCGTATCGACCTCTGTGCAAGTTTCTCAATTACTTTGTGCAGGCTCGTCAGATCGAGACGAAACTTATGCCAACAGGACCGTATCATTTTTTTGGTCCTGTATGCCAAGTTTGGTCCAATTCTGAGACAGTTGATTGGATCACCGTTTAGCGGGCTCCACGGTCCAACTCAATGGGTGATTTTGTGCACAGCCTACCGAAATTCAACTTAGAACATACAATTGGGTTCGTATCGAAAAATTGGATCCGTAGACATATATTTTGATGACTTTAGATATCGTTGACTCTGGCATGCTTTTCGGTGCAAAGCGGGTACAACGGCGAACACCGTTTTAGCCCGAAATTGCCGTTTTACCCCTGTGTCCAGAATTGGACTTAAGGACAGGCGATCCTAGCTATTTTGACTATTCTGAGAACATTGGTAATGTTTAGTTCAGCTTTCGGGGACTGTTGTACGGGTTTTGACTCTTGTGGCACATTGAGTAGTTCAGATTGTCGGTTTCACCAGCAAAGGACCACAGGCGAATACAGTTTATTGTCTGCATTTCGATATTGATCTTTACTATATTTTATTGATTAGCCATTGGTTATGTGATTTTTATACTCTATTATAAATTGTTGAGTCGGGGATGAGAAGTATCAAGGATGTGTGATCCGACCATAGACAATGTTTATTTTCATGCAGTAGACATCGTAGAAAGTGCTTATTTTCTGCAAGTAGACATCGTAGACAGTGCTTATTTTCTGCAAGTAGACATTGTAGATAGTGCTTATTTTTTGCAAGTAGACATCGTAGACAGTACTTATTTTCTGCAAGTAGACATCGTAGACAGTGCTTATTTTTTTGCAAGTAGACATCGTAGACAGTGCTTATTTTTCATACAAGTAGACATCGTAGACCGTGCGGTATAGTACCCCAGACCGATCACATATCAAAGGAACTTCTAACAATTGGGGAAAGTATTTTGTGTCTATTTATCTGCTATTGGTTTTCCGTATTTCCTGTTTATTTTCAAAACATATAATTGATGTCTAACCTCTGTTGTATAGTCATTTTCTTTATTTGAAATTGCATTCAGTGAATTGTGCTCGTTCCATTCCTGACTGAAAACCAACATTTTCAGGTTAGCCGTAGATTCACTTAGCTTGGGGAGTGACGGGAATACTTGCAGACAAAAGCCTAGAGACTAGCTAGATAGTTGAGTTGTAGTCATTTATTTATTTGTACAAGTTTATATTTTTCTACAAATGTAAAACTTGTGATCATTGTAAGTTAAATTAATTTTGTGAATGAGCATTATTTGTGATTTTGATCTTCATGGCCGTGACAGCGTCCTACCGCCGACACTGCGGCGTAGGCTGGCTTGGACACGTCTCGTATCCGTTTAAAAAAATGGGTGCGGATCGTGACAACGTTGGCTTTCCCAGGATGATACTGTAGGTTGACATCATAATCCACAAGAAGCTCCAGCCATCTCCTCTGACGCATGTTAAGATCCTTCTGGGTGAAAACATACTTCAGGCTCTTGTGGTCGATGAAAATCTTCACCCTATCTCCATACAAGTAGTGCCTCCACAACTTAAGTGCAAACACTACGGCTGCCAGCTCCAAATCATGGGTTGGGTAATTCCTCTCATGATCACGAAGTTGTCGTGACGCATAAGCTATTACCTTCCCATGCTGCATCAAAACACATCCTAAACCTCTGTCTGAAGCATCGCAATACACTGAGAATCCTCCGGTCCCATCTGGAAGCGTGAGAATAGGAGCCGTCATCAAGCCTCGCTTTAACTTCTCAAAAGAATCCCTGCACTCTGCTGTCCAAGCAAACTGCACATCCTTGTGGGTCAACTGGGTCAATGGCGCTGAAATTCGAGCGAAGTCTGAAACAAATCGTCGGTAATAGCAGGCCAATCCAAGAAAACTACGAACTTCTGCAACTGTGCTGGGTACTGGCCACGACTTAATAGCCACGATCTTCTGGGGATCTACTTCTACTCCTCCTCTAGTGATGATGTGCCTCAAGTACGAAATGCGATCGAGCCAGAACTCACATTTACTGAACTTGGCATACAACTGGTGCTCCCTAAGAATCTGAAGAGCCACACGGAGATGCTGCTCATGCTCCGCCTTACTCTTGCTGTAGACCAGGATGTCGTCTAGGAACACAATCACGAACTGATCCAAGGCATGAAGATACGATTCATGAGGTCCATGAATACAGCCGACGCATTGGTTGCTCCAAAGGACATAACAAGGAACTCCCAATGCCCATACCTCGATCTAAAAGTTGTCTTCGAGATGTCCTGCTCTCTGACTCTGATCTGATGGTATCCTGAGCGCAAGTCGATCTTTAAAAACACTGCTGCCCCTTTGAGTTGATCAAACAAGTCGTCTATCCTCGGGAGAGGGTATCTGTTCTTGATTGTCACTGAGTACAAGGTACAATAATCAACACATAACCTGGACATACCATCCTTCTTTTTCATAAGAAGCATCGAGGCTCCCCAAGGCGATCTACTAGCACGAATGAATCCCTTGGTTCTAAGTTCTTCAATCATCTTGTACAATATCTCTAACTCTGATGGCGCCATCCTATAGACTCTCTCTGACACTGGGGCTGTTCCTGGGATCAAGTCAATGGTGAATGCGATCTCCCGCTCTGGAGGCATTTCTGGAAGCTCTTCTGGGAAAACATCGGGAAACTCTTCAACTATCCGAGGGAACTGCATTGCTGCTACTGCCATCCATAATACTGGAGGAGAAGGTTCAACTTCGCCTCGGGAGAAGAAAAACTCTGGCTCGCCTGGAATGCTAAAAACAACCCTGCCAATGTGGCAGTCTATTCTAGCATATTGGTTCCTCAACCAATCCATCCCTAAGACCACATCATAATCGGCCAATGGAAACTCTATCAATCTAGCGGGGAACTCTCTACCGCTAACTACGATCCGACACGAGGAAAACACTCTATCTAGTCCCACAAGTCCGTTACCAGTAAGTATATTGAGCCTTACTGATAATGACTCGGGCTCCAATCCTACCTTTGTTGTAAATCGTACAGACATGAATGAATGCGATGCACCAGAATCAAATAATGCTGAAGCTGAAAAGGAGTTGACGAGAATAGTACCTGCCACTACCTCTCCTGGTGCCAATCCTTCTAATACGGTCATCACCATAGCCTGACCGTGCCCTCGGGGTGCTGGTCCCCTCTGCTGAAATCCTCGCTGCCTGTTCTGGATCTAGGCTTGCGCTTGTGTATACTGCTAGGGGTGTTGCTGCTGGAATGCCTGAGACTGAGGCGGCAAGGGCCTCTGAAGCTGATACTGCTGCTGCTGGACTGGTGCTGGTCCTCTCACCGAAGGACTAGAAAGGTTGGACGATGATGAACTACCCCTATTTGGGCAGGATCCCACCTAATGGTCTGCTGTTCCACAAGCCAGGCACAATTCATGCGCCCTACGACATTCTGCCACCACATGTCCTGGCTTTCCGCAATGAGAACATCCCACCGCGGAAGAGGGCTTCTGTTTCTGCTGCTGAGGATACGTCGGGGCTGAATGCTGAACCGACGTTACTGAGGCCGCCCGCCTCGGAGATCCAATGGTCAAAGCCCTGGCTGTCGGGGCTGGTGCTATAGACGGAATCATCTGGCTGTGACATCTCTTCCGACCTCTGGCCCTATCCACAATCCTCTGGGAGGTATACTCATGCCTCCTAGCTGCTCTTAAGACTGCATCAAAAGTCTGATGCTCGAACTGCTCATCGCCAATAAAATCTCCAGATGAAGTCCCTGCTGAAATCACTGAGCTCTATCATACTCGGTTGCCACCAAAGTGGGAGCAAACCGACTAAGCCTAAAAAACTCGGTCGTATATCCGTCGACCGTCCTGTCTATTTGCTTCAGATTGGTGAACCTCGTCTGTAGATTGTACCGAGCTACAGCATCAAAATACTTGGTCTGGAATCTCTCTCTGAATACTGCCCAAGCAATAGGGGCCATTAATCCAACGGCCTGCACCGCCCACCAGCTGCGGGCAAGATCCAATAACTGTAGGCACACCACGACCACCTTCTCGTTCTCTGGAGTCCTAGCTGCTTCTAGAATCACCTCTGTGTCATGAAGCCAAGCATCTGCGGCGATCGCATCTTCGCTACCATCAAAGAATAGAGGGTTCAAGCACTTGAAGCTGTTGGTCGTACTGTTCCCTGGGTGACCGCCTCTGGTTAAAGCATCTGTCACTGCCTGGTGCAAGGCATCTCCTCGACGATCCTGGGAAGCTATCAAGGTCCTGATGAGACCTACCAAAGTGCCATCATCTGGTTCTGCAGGCTGAACTGGCTGGACTGGTGGCTCTCCTCCAGTAGGCACGACTCTGGAGGCTACTCCCGAATGCTGGGCTTGATCTCCGAGTTACTGCTGGTCCACGGAAGGTGCTCCGCCTTGCTGATCGGCAGGGCCAGGTACAATGCCGCTGAAGAAGACGACATAGGAAACAATAAGGAAGGACCAGGATAGATCAACGATGCAAGCATGTGATCAGGACAAGAATTCTCAGGGATCAAGAGGATACGAACGGAGATCAAGGGCGAGTACTGATTGAGACATCTATTCGGTAAACCCTCATATATCTTGATTTACAAGACCTGCATGGGCCACCACTTAAACCATGTCACGCCCCAGAACCATAATACTGGAGAGCGGGGGCAGACATAGCCAGCTACGTATATTGAAGTATAATCCACCTCGCTATATGGTCACAGCTGTCTAGATACATGAGGGTTTAACTACAAGCCAACAGTCTCTTATGGTCATGAACAAGCCTAGTGTCTCAATCACAAGCAAGTAAGTAAATGTTACAAGATGTAAGATCACCAAATATATAATAGTAAGGCATCCTAAATATTACATATTCAGCTGATCATGAAGCTAGTCGTTATAAAATATGAGGACTAACAAGAGTTTAATCATACATGATCAATCCTAGGATCTGTCAATCATGTTACAGCCCGTAGGCAGACAGTAAGTAAATGCAGTTGAGCTAAACAGGTGCTCGTCGGCTAAACGCCTCAAAAGAATATTTTTACAATAAAGTAGGAGATCAAAATAAACCCACTCGTTGCCCTGGTTACGCCTGGTGGTCACTATCGGGCTGAAAAGTCGGTAGATCCTCTGGAGCTGCTCCAAAATCTGGCCATAAAAAACCAGCTGGGTCAGACCCCAGAAAAAGCAAGTACCACAAAGGAAGCTTCACTTAGGAACTAAAACCAGCAATTAACACAGAATAATAATAAGTAGTAAGAACTGGAAATAAGGAAAAACATATCAGGATGATATACGACGAGATAACCATAGAACTATTCAGATAACCAGGTTACAATCCGTAAACCAAACAAGGACCGGGGTTGTAACCCTTCATCTGAACGAAGCTTGGTTTTCCACCATTTATCGACAGTTATCATAAGAACTCGGGACGTGTAACAATCTTGTATAGGATCAAAGCAAGACTAGACTGGTTATTCTATCCAATCAATCACGGCCAAGCAATGAGTACGGCTTGATACTTTAACTAACTAGGGTTATCACAGGCCTAGTTACTAACAAGATGCAGCGAGATTATTCTACAGCCACAAGCCCTACAGACTATCCAGGTTACCCAGGTCGAATTATTAGGGATTGAATTCATGTGGGTACATCGTCCAGGAAACGCATGTACCCTTAAGTAGCTTGAAGGGTGCAACACATGACAGTGTGCTGGAAATGTGCTCTACTCGACGGCAGGCTACAGATCCCAGGCGCCCCCAGGTAACGAGATTGCCTGTAGCTGGAAAATCTCTTCATGACTGTTATTCTAGTTACTAGCTTTAGTCCATTTCAGTAGGTACTCCTGACCATGGTACTCAGGAGTCCCTTCCTAAACATGATGTAAGACAGGACAGGTTTATTTTTACAAGCACAATCGCCCACGGTGTCCAGATTATTTATACTGGTCATGTCAGGTCATGTCATGTCATGGAGCCGTCGCAACAGCTTATCAGGATAATCATGTTAGGTTACTTGTCAGGAGTGCGCCACGGCGGGCCACTATCATGTCATGTTACTTGTCAGGAGTGCACCACTATGGGTCACTGTCGTGTTCATGGTACATGTGTAGGGTAACATAGTACAAACATTCATCAGGGAACCCAAGTTACACTAAGAGTTACAAGGCATTGAGTCAATAATAATAATAAAATAATAATAATTAAATAACAAGGCAAGGTACGGAGAGGAGCCATGCGGCTCAGAGAGATGATTCCATGCGGCTGGATGGGTACAATTTCATGCGGCCCAGAATTCGAGCTCATGCGGCTCAGGGCGGATAAGCCTATGCGACTGGGGAGAGAGCAGCCCATACGGCTGGGGGAAAAAATCCAAGCGGCTCGCGGGGAGGGGGCATATGCGGCTGGCGGAGAACACTCGTGCGACAGGGTCGGACGGAGTCCCATGCGGCCAGAAGGAGATGGGTCACATATGGCTCAATTTGGTCCGGGTCATACGGCCAGGTCCAAGTAGTGCCATGCGGCTCGGTCCCATACGGCTGGGATGAGTCCTATGCGGCTGCAGAAAGATGGGTGCATATGCGGCTGGAAGGGGCAGAGCACATGCGGCTGGGAGTAACTGGGGGCTTGTGCGGCCAGGAAAATTTTAGGCGTATGCGGCTGGAATCAAGTTCATGCGACTCAAATGAGGAAAGCTTATGCGGCTGGAGTTCGTCCTAGTCATGCGACTGAAAATGCCATGTTGCCTTTATGCAGCTGAGTTGGTGCATATGGATAGAAATGGGACTTGCCGCATAAGGCATGCGGCTAAGTTCATGCGGCTGAAAACTATGTGCTGCTGGAATTGTTCTTCTTCTCCAAATTTCCGAAAAGAAGAGCACCATGAAGCCATGCTTCCAAGCTCCATAAAACCTTCATCCAGAGTCCAAATATAAATTTTTATAGGTCAAATTGGGGTAGAATAAAATTCTCTACAACATGGAACCATCAAAACTTAGAAATAATAATGTTAAGTAGATCAAAACCCAAAAAATCCGAAAATGACATAAACTTACACTACTAAAATCTGCTTAATTGGCGACGTATATTTAGCGACGTTAAAAAGACGTCGCTAAATTATGGACATTAACGACGTATAAATGAAATGTCGGTAACCGTCGTTACTAGCGACACAAATGGTGACGTGACAACGACGTATACTAGTTACGTGAGCTAGTCGTCGCCAAACGTCGCTACAACATCGCTAATTGTGACTGTTTTAGCGACGTTAATAGTAACGTCGCTAAATTCTAACTAAATTAAATTCCCCCCAATTCATTTCCCCCCATCTATTTCACTCTCTCACTCTCTTTCTCCGACGCTCTCGCTCTCACTCTCTCCGGCACTCTCGCTCTCGCTCTCGCTCTCGCTCTCATTCTCTCCGGCACTCTCGCTCTCGCTCTCGCTCTCACTCTCTCCGGCGACTTCACTCTCTCCGGTGACTCTTCTCTGGTACGTGACTCCCTCTCTCTCTCTATTTGTTGTTGGTGGTTGGAGGGGTGCTGGTGGCTCGGGGGGAGGGGCAGGGGTGGTGCGGGTGGTTGGGGGTAAAGAATGGTTGGGGGGTGGCTGAGTGGGTGGGGCATGGAGGGGTGAGGGTGGCTGGGGGTGAGGACGGTTAGGGTTAAGGTTCGGGTTAAGATTAGGGGTGGGGTTAGGGTTAGGTTTAGGGTTAGGGAGGGGTGAGGGCGGTTAGGGTTAGGGTTCGGGTTAGGGTTAGGGGTGGTATAGGGGTTGGGGGGGCTGGGGAGGGGAGGGGGGCTGGTGGGGGAGGGGTTAGGGACAGGGTTAGGGTTAGGTTTAGGGGTGGTGTAGGGGGGAGGGGAGAGGGGTGCGGGGGGGGGGGGGGGGGGGGGCTGGGTCAGGGGCACCGATAGTGCCGAAAAAGCTGATAATTTAGTAATAGTTATTTGTTTTTCGGCACCAAAAAATGTGATACTCCGATTCGAAATCACGTACCGATAGTGCCGATATTTGTAACACGTAGTTTTGTTGGTTGGTTAATTTATAACACGATAGTGCCGATATTTGTAACACGTACCGATAGTGCCGATATTTATAACACGTAGTTTCCTTGATCCCGATACTCATAGGAATGGTCCCGAGTCACGGCCGTAGTATGTAGTATATTCGTTTTAGTTTGTAGTATATTCGTTTTAGTTTTGAAGTTTTAGTTTTGAAGTTTATTCGTTTTAGTATGTAGTATATAGTAGGAATGGTCCCGACTCATAAGAATGGTCCCGAGTCACGGCCGTAGTATGTAGTATGTAGTATATTCATTTTAGTTTTGAAGTTTATTCATATTTACAGATATCTAGAAATGGCTATATCCATGTATCTGCTAGACCGTTCGTGGATGTACAACCGCATTCGAGATGACAGGTGCGGTGTGGGAGATGAATATATTGCCGGAGTAGAACAATTCCTCCAATTCGTGAAGGCGTTTCCTCAATCCATGGATGGCATGGACATTAAGTGCCCGTGTGCAAAATATCGGAACATGAAGTTTCAACCAGAATTGGATGTGACGTATCATTTATACACAAAGGGTTTCCTTCCGAATTACTACCAATGGATCGCACACGGAGAGCTTGTACCTTTAGCATTCCTAGCGGAGCCTTATGTGGAGCCTTTTATGGAGAATTATATGAATGTCCACAACCGAACTGGTGTCGACAACGAGTACGTGAACTTGGTCTTCGACGCTGCGGGGCCTAGTTTTGATCTATACAATCGTGACGCAGCTGAGGAGGCACCGAATGCCGATGCCGCGAAGTTCATGGAGTTGCTGGAGAATGTAAGAATTCCTTTATACCCTGGCTATGAGAACCATTCACCGTTAGAGGTGATCACTCGGCTCTTGAGCATAAAGTCTGACTTTAACATGTCCCAAGAATGCTACAATAAAGTGCTCGAGTTGATTACCGATATCTTGCCGGAGGGTGCCAAGTTACCGAAAGATTTCTACCGCTCTAAGAGGATGGGGAGATCTCTTGGATGGGATACGACAAGATCGGTTGCTGTCAGAACGAATGCATGCTTTACTACAAAGATCACAAGGATGTAGAAGTGTGCGAATTCTGTGGTACTGATCGATACAAGCCAACTAATGCAGGCAAGTCTAGAAGACTGACTGCTTCAATGTACTACATGCCGTTGACGCTGCGGTTGCAGAGATTGTTCATGGTGAAAGAGATTGCCGAAAATATGAGTTGGCACAAGCGACAACAGACCGAAGGAGTGTTGGATCACCCATCTGATGGAGAAGCATGGAAGCACTTCGATCGAGCATATCCTAATTTTGCTTCTGATGCGCGTAATGTAAGGTTGGGGCTCTGCTCTGATGGTTTCACCCCATTTGGTCTTTCAGGCTCCCAATATTCATGTTGGCCGGTAATCCTCACTCCGTACAACCTACCGCCTTGGATGTGCATGAAGACACATTACATGTTCTTAACTATTATCATCCCCGGTCCGAATAACCCGAAGAGGAACATCGACGTGTACTTATAGCCGTTGATAGATGAGCTGAAGCAGCTATGGGAAACAGGGGCATACACGTATGATGCTTCGAAAAAACAGAATTTTCAGATACGGACAGCACTAATGTGGACAATCAACGAATTTCCGGCTTATAGAATGTTATATGGAAGGAGCACTCATGGTCGGCTTTTATGTCCGTATTGCATGGACCGCACTAAGGCTTTTCGTTTAAGACACGGAGGAAAGCTATGTTTCTTTGATTGTCACCGACAGTTCTTGCCGAAAGACCATCCGTACCGTAGGAACAGAATTGTATTCCGTGCCGGAGCTATGAAGAAGGGCGATCCACCGCCAATGTGGTCCGGAGAGGAAACATAGGAGCAAGTAAAAGAAATTCCAAGTGCTATTGAAGATCCTACAAAGAACAGACATTGCGAGGGATTTGGCGAAGATCATAACTGGACCAAAAAGAGTATATTCTGGGATCTGCCATATTGGAGCACAAATCTGATTAGACATAACCTTGACGTCATGCATATCGAGAAGAACGTGTTTGATAACATAATTAATACTGTAATGGACGTCAAGGGAACGACAAAAGACAATCAGAAGGCTAGATTGGACTTAGCTGAAATATGCAGACGCCCTACATTACACATGATAGACAACGGACAGGGAAAGCTTTTGCGGCCTAAGGTAATCTACTCGCTGGACAAGGAGGACAAAGTGAGACTTTGTAGATGGATCCAGGACTTGAAATTTTTGGACGGATACGTCTCTAATCTAAGAAGATGTGTCGACATAAAGGAGTGTAAACTGACCGGAATGAAGAGCCTCGACTGCCACGTATTCATGGAAAGGTTAATTCATGTTGCATTTCGAGAATTATTACCGTCGGTAGTCTGGGATCCATTAACAGAGCTTAGCATATTCTTCAGAGATCTTTGTTCTTGCAAGTTGCTCGTCGATCGTTTAGAGAAGCAAGAGAATGACATTGTGGTAACACTTTACAAACTTGAGAGAGCTTTTCCTCCTGCATTCTTTCACTCGATGGAGCATTTGCCAATTTATCTTATCTATGAGGCTCTTGTTGCTGGACCTGTCGGTTATCGTTGGATGTACCCGTTCGAGCGACAGTTGAAACACCTCAAGAGGAAGGTAAAAAATAAGGCACGGGTGGAGGGTTCTATTTGTGAAGCATATATCTTTGAAGAGATTTCAAACTTCTGTTCCATGTATTTTCAACCTCATATTGCAACAAACAGAACAAGGGCTCCCAAAAATGACGACGGCTATGAAGTTGGTATGGAGGCAAAGCTGAAAGTATTTACTGCCTACAAAAAACCATCTGGTAAAATAAAAAAAGATATCTAAATGACGACGAGGTTAGCGCTGCAATGTTATATGTATTGCTCAACTGCGACGAGAAAGAAGTGGACAAGCTAGAAGGGTAAGTAAATTATTTCGCGTGCTTCGTTGCTTCTGAATATAACTAATATACCTATGCTTCGTTGCTTTTCAGCATGTTTAAGGATGAGGTAACGTCCAACAATCCGTACGCAATCGAGGAGGAAGTAGAATAGCAAATGAGACTTCATTTTTCTTTTTGGTTGAGAGCATATGTACGGACGTAGTCACAATTTACTTTTCCTATACATTTATACTTGCACATAATAATTAAGTTAGCATCGTTTATATGGTATTTAGGTTGATCGTCCCGAGGCAATCCTTGAGAATGAGTATATTAAAACTCTAGCCAATGGGCCAATTTATCAAGTGAAGACCCGGCCAAGTTACTGCGTAAATGGTTTCAGGTTCAAGTCAACAAATGTTCGAATAAGAGACGACTTCTTGGATTTGGATTCTACGAAGAATAGCTGTTTGTGCATAAAATCTTCAGACTACAAAGACGTCGACCCAGGCAATGACTTCTTTGGCGTCTTACGAGAGATTGTGGAACTGACATACAACTATGCTATAGAACCTTGTAAGATTGTCTTGTTCAGATATGACTGGTTCGATCCGATCCGGGGTCGAGGTTGGAGAGTTGACAAACATGGTCTTGTTGACATAAATTATCGTCGTCGATATCAAGCTTATGAGCCATTTGTTCTAGCAAGCCAGGCTCAGCTAGTTTACTTTACCAGCTATCCAAAACGAGGAGCCGGAAGAACAGATTGGTGGACAGTCTGTAAGACTAAAGCTCGGAATATATTTGATGTCGACGAGATAGCTTATCAGGAAGACGAACTACCTCTTATTACAAATATTGTCGATGTGGACTCAACAGAAGTTCTTTATGACATGTTTCATCAATTGGAAGAGGTAGAAGTATCAGACGAGGAAGAGGAAGTTGATAGAAGTGAAGAGGAAGAGGAAAAGGAAGAGGAACAAGATGAATTTTCAGAAAATAATTGAATATGTTTAATTTTCAGACGTAGTATGGTTTACTTTTGTTTTTTTCAGATGTAGTATGGTTTACTTTTGTTTTAGCGACGTTAATAAGCGACGTTTTCAGATGTAGTATGGTTTACTTTTATTTTTTCAGATATAGTATGGTTTACTTAGCGACGTTCCCTGGCTGTAGTATGGTATACTTTTGTTTTTTTACGATGTAGGATGGTATACTTCTGTATCTTTTCAGATATGGGTCAACGTGGATTATTTGGTTTCGGCCCTGGTGGGAGTCGACGAGCCCGACAGTCTCCATCTACCAGTCCTACCGACTCCTCATCCCCCCGTACTCCATGTTACACTAGCGGTCTAGTCGCCGGCAGTACCTCCGTACCCGGCTCTAGCAGTTTGAGGCTAGGGCGATCTTCGTCTACGCAGCCAGTACCGTCGAGTATTCCAGAGGTCAACCCTACTATTGAGGAGCAGGCGAGGCCCACGTCGAGGTCGAGGACGATAGCGACGTCCACGCCGAGAGCGAGGGCGAGGCCGAGGGACAGGCTGCGGACAGGGGCACGCTGCGGGCAGGGGCATAGTGCAGCTCCCATCTGAGACAGATCCTCCGTGTCGCCCAGAGAGGGATCTGAGGTTGGAGATTTGGGCCTGTACTCGGACCAGGCGGTAAGTAAAATTATTGCATTTAATTTGTTTAAATTTATTATAAACTTGTTTAATAAATTTTAATTTCTATTTTACAGGTATTATCCCTCCTCCATACACCAGGCGCTGGGTACATTCCTGCGATAGAACTACGGGGTTGCCCTGGATCAACTGGAGGGATGTCCCGGCCGACAGGAAGGCCTTCTGGTTTGAGAACTTTTCGGTACGTAAAAGTTTATTTCCTTTTAACATTTAGTATGTTATGTTATAACTTATGTACTTCTATGATTTTTTTCAGCGGACTTACTTCTTACCTCCCTACCGTGCCGTTGCTGTCGAGGCTATATTTTCCACCATCGCCAGCAAGCTTATTAGGGACGCGATCACCGACCAAAAGGATCGCGACCGCCGGGGATTGCCTATTCAGGGTTGGATCTCTGCCGCCGACTGGGCGGTATTGAAGAGGAGATTCGATGAGGAAGCCTACAAGGAGAACTTCGTAAAGTCTAAAAGAGCGCGACAGGCGGGGTCGCAGTGGTATGGTGGATCAAGGTCCATCATGGATTTCTTCAGCCATATGGTACGTATCTCACCATATACCCATAATTAATACTTTACAGTAATATATTTCTTTCAACTTAACTGACAAATCATATAATAATTTTATAACAGGTTGAATCGGGAGAAGACCCGAATATGGTGACCTTGTTCCTCGCCACGCACAAGAAGGGGGAGCTGTTCGTAGACAACAAGGCTCGGGACACCGACATAAGTTTTACTTAATGCTAGTTCATTAATATTAATTTTTAGTTACGTAGAAAATTCATATAGATGTTATTTCTAGGCCGAGTTTTAGAAATTTTACTTAATGCTAGTGTATTAGTATTAATTTTTAGCGACCACGTGAGAATTTATATAGATGTTATTTCTAGGCCGAGTTTTTGAGGCTTAGGGAGGCCGGGCCGACACGGGAGGAGGGAGCTAGTGCTACCACTTCCCAGCAGCCCCCGGCCGCAGCTTAGTCAGATGACGAGCTGTGATGAGGGCCGTTGGTGGCATGCATAGGGGTACGTACTATGGTACGGGCTCCTATGGTGCCTTCATTGTGTCACAGTCCTCTGTGACCGCCACTAGTGTGCCCGGCCCCCCAAAGACTGAGGAGTCGATCCGCCAGCAGGAGAGTGACGTCCTTGTGCAGATCGCAGCTCTGCGTAACGAGATGCTGCAAAGGATGGGGGTGCCGAATAAAGATTATTCTGCACTCATCTTACGCTTTGAGAGGCTGGAGGAGACTACGGAGGCGCTGCAACAGATGACCCGTGCTACGCAGGAGGCTACGCAGTGGTTGACCGAGCAGATACAGCATTTCCAGGAGATGGCAGTGGAGCGACCGTCTGCTGGTATGCCGGAAGCATCGTCCACATCCGGCGGTGCACGAGAGGACATGTTCATCCACCTGTTGTCACCGGAGGAGTATCAGACGATCCTGACGTTGCGACGATAGTCATCTGGTGGCGCTCCTCCTCCAGCACCGGGTCCAGCTCCAGGCGATCAGTAGTTGAGGATATTGAGTTTGTACTGTACTATATTTTTCACTTTGTACGTATTTGGGGATATTCAGCTTTTTCGTTGAGGATATTGAGTTTGTACGTATTTGCGGATATTGATTTGATTTGTGCAGGATATTATATATTGACATTGTTTGTTGCGGATAGTATTTTTTTTATATTTTTTGTATATTCTGGAATGTATTGTGCGTGCCGGTGTTGAGTGTTCCACCGAGGGGGTCGACGAACCCAGGGATTGGATTCTGTATTTTGTGTTTTGTATTCTGTATTTTGGCTCAGGCTCCAACTCCATTTGTATTCTGGAATCTATTTTTTTTTATTTTTTTAACTTAGCGACGGTTTTAGCGACGTTAATATTCGTCGCTATATTTTAGCGACGTGAATAAATGTCGCTAATAGCGTCGCTAAATGCTGACATGGCAACACGTGGCACCAAATCTGATGTCAGCTCGTCATCACCAAAATGTCGCAAAACTGTCGCTAAACGGCGACCAAATCCTGACGTCGCTGATTAGCGTCAACGAAGAAATGTCGCAGATAACGTCGCTACTTAGCGACGTTATTGACGTCGCTAAATAACGTCGCCTTAGCGATGTTTTGTGACATTTTCTCGTTTAGCGACACGTATTTTTCCGTCGTTCATGAAACGTCGCCAAAAACGTCGCTAAATTCTCTTAGCTTCGTTTTCGTCGAGTATAGCGACGTTTTTTAACGTCGCTAATCTGACAAATTTTTGTAGTGTTAGATCTACAAACAATGAGCCATGGAAATTAGAAATGCCAAGAACTAAAGTGCTTTAGAATGCTGTGAAGAAGAGAATGGAACAATAAAATTTGGGTTCCTTCATAAAGCAAGATGCACTTGCCTAGATCTCTCTCTCTCTCCTCTCTCTCTCTCCTCTCTCTCTCTCTCTCTCTCAGGTTGGTGAGGAGTTAATGGTAGGGAAGAAGAAGAGTAATAAAGAGAGAGAAAGGAGAGGGGGCTAATAAATAGGGATGTTGGTGGTAGGTAGGGGTTCTCCCCTTGGTCCATATTGAACCAAAAGCAACCCTAAACCGAACCAAGCCAACCCAAACCAAGATGAACCATGGCCAAGCAAATGGAAATACCCAATAAACAAAGCAAAGAGACATGCAATACAAGATAAAATACATACATGTATTCCAAAATACGTAGTACGAACTATAGGCATTACACGAGTATCGAGGGGGTACAATCAATTACAACGTTTAACAAAACACGTCGTAGGAAATCGTGATCTAGATCATAGAGAATATCACGGGTATGGTTAGAGAATAGTTAAGGGTCGCTAGTCAATGTTCAAAAAGAATAAGGTTTAAGGAACGAAGGTAAGTTAGTTAGAGATTAAGAGTTGGTGATTCCTTTGAGAAGATTGTATAGTAGTCACATGGGTTAGGTGTATGATTAAGGGAATAATTCAAGTTGCAAGGATGATTAGAGGGTTGCGATAATGAACCTAGGATCGAAAAAAAAGGGCGAGGAATTATAAGACGAAAATATAGTAACATTGAGTAGTAATTGTCATAAGGGATAGGACAGCTAGAGGAGATTCAAGTATAAGCGTCTTCGTCCTTCTAAAATAGGAGAAGGCGAAAGCAATAGAGATCAAAGACGATATTATCGAATACGAATACGTGGTTTAAAGGCGACCGAATAATTTCAAAAAGAATTTTCAAGGCAGTCGTGGATGGGATTCTAGAGGCCAAGTTTAATCATGTCCCATCCACGTAGAACAATAGATGAAAGCGAACCAAAGTGCACTAGGTTGATCAGACCATCGTGCACCGGTTCTGATTAGACAATATGTTAGTGGGTGCGCACCCAATAAAATATGTCATGATCAAGCTCGATAAGGAAATAAGCTTGCAAATTTTAGGCTAAATTAGCAGCATAGGATAGTCAAAAATAGTAAAAATATAGGCACGTGAGATTAATATTGAAAGAAATAGAATTAGTTCAAACTTCTTAAGAATCTAGTCATGTCTTATGTTGGTGCCTATACAGTAGTCCTACTGTCTACTTGCCTAAGGCTTGGATAAGGTCACAAGGAAGGTTAGGTCGTAAGGCATTCTACCCAACTTACAAGAGTTAAACTAGTAGGGTGATGGAACAATGGGTCATGTCCACCTAGTATAGGTTACCTTATTAATCTCTATCAAGCATGAAAGAAGGGCACGAATCACGATAGAAGGGATCAAGCAAGATGCAACTCGAGGAGTCAAGCGAGAAGGTGGTTAAGTATGTGGATGAGATCCTATACTCTAATCTTATACGCAGGCTTGCTTGGTACGGTAAAGTAACCAAACAATTTATTTTGAGACCTGCATGGGCCACCACAAAAACATGTAATGCCCCAGTCCCAAAATAATTAGGACTAAGTACGTAGACATGCCAGCTGTATACTTACGAAGTACATGGGCCTTGTATGTATACATAAGCTATAAAATGCAGTAAACAACAACTAACTAATCTCATCCACAAAATAAGGAAATAAAAGATATCATATAATGAATTGTTTTGGTATAATATGTTGCGTGGAGACACATCCACTACCAACCAATATAAAAAAAAGAAAAAAATACATGATATATAAAAGGACTAAGTGGAAGTAGCAAGAAAGGTCCAAGGCACGTCATCTTCGAAGAAATGGAGAAGACCACGACCTCGGCTAGAATACCCGCGGAAGACATGAACACACACACCTGGAGAATAACCAGGTCCTCAGAGGGACGTAGCAAGATACAGGAAGAACATGCTAATATGAACTGTCAGAATAATAATAATATGCAAGACTCTCCTAGACACCAATATGCAAAAGAAAATGCTAAGCATCTTTTGTGCAATTTAGAGGACAAATTTCATGCGCATGGGTGGGATTTTAGGCTATAAGTACGCAACTGGCATCCAGTCATACGTATCCGGTCGTAACGTCCAAAACGTCAGAAGATATCTACAAATATATCGCCATAGTTTCTTTCGAAAACTATGGTTTACCTGTTTGGCTTCCCATACACACTAGCGACTGTCCTCCCCCAATATTTCCCACACTGTCCAAGTTATGTCCATAACTCGTTCAGTTTTGTAACTGCTTGAGTCTCTAAACCCTAGTCATAGCACTTACGAATATCTACCGTCGCACGACTTTAGAGATAGCTAGTCAATATGTAAGCCGTGCCCCTAATAAAATGTCTCAAACCATGTAGTGTAAGTGTCATGGCCAGCGGAGATATAAAAATATCCTGCAATAGGAGGACAGTCCACTACAACTAAGTTAACATGCATATAGTAAAGTAAAATGACTAATAGAGTCGCTTGCACCAAAGTGTGGCTTGGACGCGCAATTTATAACAAAAAAAACTAACAATATGAAACAAAGTAAATAATACGGAAAATAAATAATATAACAGTAAATTAGCAAGGTATACTTGCCTGTTGCGATGCCTGGTGAGCTGTCTGGTGTGGTACAATAAAGGTGGTACAAGATCGACTTCGGTGTTACAACTATGCAAGGGAGCCTCTGTTGACGACACGAAGTATTCCATCGGGTCCAGAACGGTCAACTTAGTTAGGTTTGACATAATGAAGTACAAAATTGGAGAGAAAATAGGAATGTCGGGATTAGTCATAGACAAAAAGATAGGCGGAGGATAGTGGATAAATAATATATATACTATTTATAATCCTTGAAAATATATATTTACTAGTAAAATAATTTATAGATAAATATTGAAAAGTATAAGAAAATAGTTTTAGGAAAAAAAACTCTAGATTTATATAAAAATGAAGTTGAGATAGAGAAACTATATTTATTTAGTAAAAATATTTTAGATAGTATTTGAGAAATACCAAAAAAAATATTTTATAATTTGTAAAAATATATTTTTATTGATCAAATATTTCCTTATACTTTATCTAGAAAAATGTAATTAAATAATATCTCTAGGGGTTTCGAAATCCTATTTTGGAAAATAAGTATAGGGTCAACCCTATATAATATTTGTATTTGCTAGTAATACAAAAATTGTTAGTAAAAATAAAACTAAAATTTTATATGTAATTATGAAATAAAGAAAATCTAAAAGTAGCAAATAACTTACTAATAATAAGATTAATAAGAATAAGAATAAAAATAGTAATAATACTAATATTGGTATTAATTTTTAAGAGAGAAAGAAACAAGAACAAAACAAATGGTAATAATAATAATAATAACCAACAAAATAAAGAGAAAAGAAAGAAAACAACCAACAAAACAAACAAAACAAAACAAACAAAAAAACACACAAAAAGAAGTTCCAGAGATAGCAGCATTTGCTGTGCTGCTCCTCTATTCAAAGGGGAGGAAAGAGAAAGTAAAGAGAGAGAGAGGCGACGGGATAGAGAGCGGAGAGGAGAAGGGAAAGGAAGGAGGAGAGAGAGAGGGTGCGGGGTTGCCGGCCGGCGGCGCTGTCGGGCGCCGACTGGAGAGAGGCGAAAAGGGGAAGCGATCACCTGCTCGGAGGGGAATAGCGGAGAGAGACTCGCAGAGGGGCTCGGCCGGATCTTAAGGAGGAGAAGGGGAGGAGCGGGGGGTTCGAGAAGGGGTCGGTCGGCTCCGACGGGAGCGCGGAGGAAAGCGGAGGACTGGTGGAGGAAGGGGGTTTTGAGGGGGAGAGGCGGCGGAGCTATGGCAGACGGCAAGGGATTTGGTGGCCGATGGAGTTCACCAGCGCTCCAGATCTGGGTTTCGACCCAGATCCCGTCGGTGGTGGCGAGCACGACGGAGGGCGAGGCGCAAAGAAGATGATGACGAGGGTTTCGTCTACGGCACGACGGGAGGCGCCGGACGAGTGAGGGTTCAGCGGAGGTACGGTCGGCCGGTCGGAGAGGCTGCCCGCGGCGGATATCCAACGGCAGTGGTGATGGTGGAGGGACTCGGGAAGAGGGATTCGGGCTCGATATTGGATAGGAGAGCACCCGTGGAGCTCGACGCGGCTTCTGGCTATCCCGACGGCACGGGCTTGAGGCGATCCGGCGATGGCGCTGGTGTTTGGTGGCCACCGGATCGGGTCTGCGACGGTTTCCAGTACGTGCGGAGGGACGCGCACGTGCGGTGGCGCTCACGGCTGGTACGACCGTGCGTACGGCTCGATGGAAAAGGCTGGGTTAAGGAGGCTCGGCACAGCGGAGGTGAGTTTGGGTTGTTTTCTTTATTGGTAATGTGTGTCGATTTTTAGGTTTTGTGTGGGTCACCGGAGGTGGAGGCGCGGTGCTGGTGATCGGTGACGGGTGCTGAAGGTGGAGCCGACTATGGTGGTTGATGGCGATGGGGGTTGTTTTGGTGGTGAGGAGAGGAGAAGGTCGTGGTCAGGCGTGGACCGAGGCCAGGGGGTGGTCTACGGAGGACTGGTGGAGGTGGCCATGGTGAAGGCGTGGCGGAAGGCTGGAAGGATCGGTGATGAGGATGGCTGTCCTTGGTTGCTCGAAAAGAGGCTCGGGTCGACGGTGACGGAGGCGTAAGTAGGATTCTCGACGGAGGTGGCAGCAGGTGGACGGGAGAGGTAGGGGTTTAATGCCCGCTACGGTTTGCGGAGGGCGGGACAGAGTTAGGATTGTCTCGTCGTGTCCAGGCTTATCGGACACGACAAAAACAATATGTTGATTATGTGTACTACGTGACACGAGGAGGACTGTGTCCGGAATGTGGACACGAAGAAGGTGATAATGTAACTGTATATAGAGGAATTAGTGGAGGAGATGGGGACACGATGCATGACACTTGGGTGAAAAAATTTTGTGGAATAATTATGGAGAAAAAATAATATGGAGGCTCTCCTTATATAGGAGGTGGACTCCTAGTTGATATGGACTAGGAATTTAAAAACCCCTTTTGATAATTCATAAATTTAATTTAGATCGAATTTAAAACTAATCAACCAAATCCAAATCCAATATATAGATAAATTACATATTTAAATTAAACTATTTAATTTAAATCAATAAATCTAATCATAATTTAATTTATCATAAATAAATCTAAAATATCTTTTTATAGAATTTATATAATAATTAATTTCAAAAATTCTAATATATATTTTAAATATTAGTAGGAAATATCTTCAAATACCTTTTAAATAAAATTAGGTAAAAATAATTTCAAAAATAAAAATAAATATTTAAAATACTTTCTTGCTAAATAAATTATTGTACATAATAAAAATAAAATTTTGAAATTATACATGAAATAATTTTCATGCGCCTTACACGAGTAGAATATTCACGTAATCTAGTTTTCTAAATTAAAACTATTAAAATAAGATAGCCTTTTATAAATACTAAGATAATAAATTTTGGCAACCTCAATAGATACTTTTCACAACTTTTAATAAAAATAATTATTATATATATTATTTTGAAACCATCACCGATAATAAAATCAAAAACTATTTTTCTAAAAATATGTACCTCGCCCATATTCGCACTCGACGAGTAAATACGAAAAACATAAATTCCTGCGCGACATACAATACGATTACGCGACATACAAATACAAAAAAAATCAGTACTAAAAATATAGTAGAAATTTAGGGGTTTTACAAGACGACATCTTAGTCAATAGCAAGAATGAGGCAGAGCATGAGCAGCACCTTCGAATAGTCATTCAGATTCTCAGAGAGCACTAGTTGTACGCAAAGTTCAGCAAGTGCAAATTTTAGCTTGATCGCATTTTGGACTTAGGTCACATCATCACCAGAGGTGGAGTGGACTGGAAGTGGACCCTCAAAAGATAGTGGCTATAGAGACATGGTCAGTACCCAGTACCGTAGCAGAAGTTCGTAGTTTTCTAGGATCGGCCGGCTATTACGGACGGTTTGTATCAGACTTTTCCCGAATTTCAGCACCTCTGACGTAGTTGACCCACAAGGATGTACAGTTTGCTTGGACATCAGATTCGAGAAGTTAAAGCAAGAATTGATGACTGTCACGACCCACACCCACTTTTCGGACGCGAGCTCGTGAGCAAGCCAGTTACGTATCGATCGGACTCCACCCCGACTCGAGTACATATAAGCTGTCCAAAATAGGGTATCATGTCTAATCTAAAATATATCTCAATCCACAGGAATCATATAAACAAGAATGAACAAATATGGATCGTGGTCTGCAGCCAATTAGCATATTGTTCGATTAGACTCCAAGAATGATATGAGTCTATAAATAAGCAGAGTATAACATGGTATGGAATATAAAGCACGAGAGGATAATAAAGAAACATCACAAGCAAGTACCTGTATCCCTGCAGGTATAATCACTACCATCATGAGCCGCTAACTAACTTCATGCAATCAGCTACCTGAAGAGATCATCAGGTCCTCAGAGGACTAGCAAGATACATAAACATGCCTACTAATATGACAGTAAATAACATGTATGGAGGATATGAACACTGCAAGAAGAACATCTAAGGACGACGAGTCGTGTGGAAATGTAATACTAGACTTGGCTAACTATCAATCAGAACTCCTATAGCTTGTAGTACAATGCAAGATACTCCCAATCTATAGTGTTTCAATTGACGTACAAAGAAGGATACTCTCAGTCGAGATTAGCCTATTCTAGTATCGATCTTCCCTCCTAATGGATACAAGGTCAAGTAGACTCCTATAAATCATAGTACAATGCAAGATACTCCCAATTTATAGTGTCGCAAGTCAAGTCAATCAATCAATAAATATATGCTATAGGTCATAGTATAATGTAAGATACTCCTAATCTATAGTATATCTCAAGTCGAGTCAATCAAGCAATATCAAGATAGAAGAATCGGCTATAGGTCGTAATACAATGTAAGATACACTCAATCTATAGTATATCTTGACTGTAGTACAATACAAGATACTCCCAGTCAATAATGGTCAAGTCAAGGACATATATAGAAACCGACGACTCAATCACAAGACAAGGTAACACGAAAAGACCAATAATCTAGCAATGTTAAATATCCTATACGTGCACGTAATCTAGAACAAGTAAAGCAATCAAGAAAAATCAATCATAATATGGAATCATGTGATAATATAAAAAGGAATACAATAAAGAGAGAGAAAATAATATAAATATTGTATATGTTCGACAAGGAATACTTACCTGAGGGTTGTACGGAGATCCAACAAGATTTAGTCAACTGGTAAGCCATAAAGTCCAATTCATCACAACTGTCTCCGAAAGCTGAAATAAATATTACCAACATTCTCAGAATAGTCAAATTAGCTAGGTTAGCATGTCCTTAAGTCCAATTATGGACACAGGAGCAAAACGATAATTTTGGACAAAAAACGGTATCCGCCGTTGGACCCGCTTTGCACCGAAAAGTATATCAGAGTCAATGGTCTCTAAAGTTGTCAAACTACATGTCTACAGATTCGTTTGGATGATACAAATCCAACGGTATATCCAATTTTGGATTCCGATGGGCCGTGCACAAAATCGTCCATTGAATCGGATCATGGGGCCCGCAAAACGACGATCCGATCAATATCTCAGAATTGGACCAAATTTAGCATACATGACCAGAAAAATGATACGGTCCTGTTGGCGTAAGTTTCAACTCGATCTGACGAACGTGCACAAAGTAATTAAAAATTTTGCACGGAGGTCAATACGGTAAATTTCGACGGATATGTATCAAATTCGTCGCGCATATGCGACTAATTTGAATTCTGTCAAAGCCCACACGTCTACGAAGCCGATATGCACCTTTCGATGCTTTCGATTTACGACCACGTCGCCCATTTTGGCGGAACGCACGTCGTATCGAAGGTTTTTCTAGTTTTTAAAACAGGTTTTTCATGAACTTTACAATCAAAATTCTTTTCCTATAACAAACGATAAATTAAACTACCAGAAGGATTTTAAAGCCCTATATGTTGGCTATGAACCTATTCAAACACATTTTTTAAATAGTCGAAGGATTCGCGATTTGTCGCTTCCAAAGATGGGTGTCCGGCTGTTTCATGTTCTATTTTTAGGACTATTTTTACATCGATTTTTGTTTCGATTTTGACTCGTTCCAGTTCTAACTTAGTATATGAACGTGAAGAGGTATGTGTTGACAACGTGTACGAAGAAATGGATCAAGAATTGGTTGAACGATGTGGAAGAACCTTACCTCGAAAAATGCCATGTTGCTGCCATTGCTGCTGCTGTCGTGTGCGACTTCCGGCGACCCGTGCGACCACGCACGACGGTCCAGGGGCGCACGCCGGTGCCTGGGGGCTGGGGTTGGGTCGCTAGGTACTGGCTAGGGTTTTGGGTTATGAGAGATCCTCTCTTGATCTCTCTATCTCGATATATACACATCGCGTGTATATGTTCTGTCACGCTCGGATTCAGGGGTGTGGGGGACTTTGGAGTGAAGTGGGCTGGCTGGACCGAATATATATATATATATATATATATATATATATATATATATATATATATATATATATATATATATATATATATATACACGCACACATATATTTATATATATATACACCTACACACATATATTTATATATACATGCACACATATATTTATATATATACACCTACACACATATATTTATATATACAACACATATACACCTATATATATAATATATTCATATATTCATACACATGTACACATATATTCATATCTATGCATAAATAATATTCCAATAAAATTCTAAATTTCTAAATACTATTTTTTCTAGCGTATGACCTATTTATATAAATATGAATATATATATGTTATAACATTCATTTGACAGAAATAATATAACCAATAATAATAATAATAATATTATATCATAATATCCTCAATAAAATGATAATGATAATAATAATAATAATAATAAAAGTAAACGAAATTCAACAAACCAATAATGACGTATATACCATTTTGTACCGTCTAATAATTCCAAAAATGTACAAGGACCTATTTATATAAGTATCATTGATTATCAACTAATAACAATATTTATAATATTTAATTGATGAATATTTAGAAAATATTCATTAGATCATTAAAACGAAATACAACACAATCATACCAAAATACCCCAACACGAATGTCGTTGGACGTACCGCATGACTACATGGGCTTGGGCTTGTTACGGGCCCAGTCCGAACTGGTTTGGTACAACCGGGTCTCCTAAACGTCAAATAATATTAATAATGAATAATTAAACTATTTATAATAGTCATGTCACAACTTGGCCTGGTTTTCCTAGTTATAACATCACTATGGCTCGGCCTTCCCCTACCATGGCTAAACACTAGTTAAAGCACGCCACTGCACTATCCATGCCATGATTCCTAGTCACCTTGTACTCCAAATCTCAACCATGGTTACAGTCATCCACCGTAATAATTAACTAAATAATTAATTTTAAAATTCTAAAAATCACCATTTAAATCAAATAAATAATAATTAAAAAATAATTCAAAATTTTCGGAAAGGGGAGCTACAATGACGATACCCATTCTTAGGCTTCCAGATGGGACGGAAGGATTTTCATTTTATTGTGACACTTCCGGTAGAGGATTGGGATGCGTCTTAATACAGCATGACAAGGTAGTAGCTTATGCATCACATCAGCTTCATGATCATGAGAGGAATTACCCAACCCATGACTTGGAGTTAGCAGCGGTGGTTTTCATACTTAAGCTTTGGAGGTATTATTTGTATGAAGATCGGGTAGAGATTTTTACCAACCACAAAAGTCTTAAGTATGTGTTTACCCAGAAGATCTCAATATGCGTCAGAGAAGATGGCTAGAGTTACTGGTGGATTATGACATCAACCTACAGTATCATCATGGGAAGGCCAACGTAGTTGCAGATGCATTGAGCGGAAGAGGAGGAGCTTATTTTCTAACAGCACAACCCGAGTTATTTGCATATCTTCAGAAAATGAGAATAGAAGTAGTTCTTCCTACTAATGTGGCATTGATGGCCATTACGCAAGTTCAGTCCAGTATAGTCGAGAGAATCAAGATAGCTTAATCAACAGATTCTAAGCTTCAGCAGCTTAGGGCAGGATGTGAAGCAGGGCGGAGACCAGAGTTATGCATTCACAAAGACGGTACACTTCGACATGGAAGGCGTCTTTATGTACCTAGTGGTGACATCAGGCAAGAGATCACGGCGGAGGCTCACAGTTCACAGTATTCGATTCATCTTGGTGGTACGAAGATGTATCGTGATATCCGTTAGCATTTCTAGTGGAATGGCATGAAGAGGGAGATAGCCCGATTTGTATCTCATTGTTTAATTTGTCAGTAAGTCAAGGCTAAACATCAGAGACCAGATGTCCTTCTTCAACCTTTACCGATCCCAGAATGAATGACGGTACAAGACCAGAGTTTTTGTCCATACGCTTTGTTTGCGACTCATAAATTTTTCGATCATAATCCATCTTCCAAGTCGTACCATCCTTCAAATTTTATCGTGATTCTACTCTAGTAAGGTTTCTCGCTGTACTCACACATTTTCTCATATTGATCAAGCCAATATATTATCCTCTCGTATAAGCAACTCTTATATCCAACAACATTAATCCCGAGGGTCATTCCTATTCGCATTCGCTCTCGTCAATCTCAGCTACATGCACTATCCCATTCCGTCGTACATCTATTTTTAATTCTGATTCGATCAATAAAATTATTCCAACTGTCTCAAGGCACTACCATCAATTTACGCAGCTCAATATTAATCAACAAAATCCTACCAGTTCTAACAATTTTCGGCATTCCAACAAAGGCAACCAAGTTTTCAAAACCAACATGATCCGTCATCCCATCCAATATTATAATACCGAATTTCCCAATCTCCATTCTATTTCGAAGTTTACCTTCTGACACATCTTACTCATTCCGACTATACCCATACAACATCAATAGGGACATCATACGGGTTTCCAACAGTCAACTTAACATTCAGTCAAGTCTCTACGGTCAACTAATCTAAGCTAAACCAGACATTCAGCTAACTCATATGAGATGGATAGCTATTAGGGACATACTTATCTCTTATCTTAGAGGCAACCAATTCTTATCATAGGGACAACTCTATCTTATCTCAGGGACATTCTTTGATCTGACCAACTTAGGGACATGGAACACCACCCCAATCTTATGAACTTATTCCCAACACGGACAACTGAAAGGACATAGCCAACCAATCTGAAACTTAGGCAACCAACCGACATTCTAGGCAACCAATCGACACTCTAGCCAACCAACCGACATTCTAGGCAACCAATCGACATTCTAAGCAACCAACCGACATTCTAGGGTCAGGTCATTCTACCCGCACTCATACTCGAGCCATACCCAACGAAGTCTCATTCTACACTTACCAGCAATCGACAAAATCTATCCGACAATTCTATCCAACAATTCTTATGGGTCACTCCCGAAGCTATCATATAAAACTTCTCAATCGAATACCCAAACTTTAAATTTTCACTTGCATAGACATAGCTTCTACTCAATCCGACTTGCATCCTAATATCGTACTCATATTGTCTATTCAATCAGGTCAACTATTTTGAGTCATAATCCAACATTGTTATCACTTACAATCTCTTTCCTACGGTCTCTTCGTGACATATTTATTTTCCACATTTTTAGATCATCGATACGGTCTATACTCTCTTAACCAACAAATTAAGGCAACTACATAATCATATTTCTTCCGAAAGCATCCTTTATGAATTTTCTAGTACCCAACACAGTCATCTCTTAGCAGTTCACGTTAACCATCAATATTCGTTTTACATCATCTCCTCGTGATTCTATAAGAAGATTTACTATTCATGCATCGATCCAATCACTATGGCATCAATTATCCCGCATCTATATATCGGTTATCCAGTTGAATATCACATAACTCATTCGCTAAGTCATCATCTAACAATTCCATATTCCACTCAAACTCGTTATTCATGCGACAACATCATCTACCGACATGGTCTATTATATATCGCTGTATTCTGATACTTATTTGTATCCCAACCATTTGACTCTCATAAGGAACATCTACTCTTTCATGCATCAAGGGACAAGCACTTATTCTCTATGCCTCAAAATAGTCAAGGGTCATAACTTGTTAATTCGGGACACATCAAATTCTCTCAAGCATAACTGCACAATGTGCTAAGATCATCTATTCCTCAAGCCCATTCTCTAACTTTTTGGTTATTGATGCAACTATCTGCATCTTTTAAATCGTTCGCAACATCCCGATAAGCGTCTAACATCACCATAAATTCTGTCGATATCCAACATGCAATTTTATTTACTCAATTCCAACATCGTTCTAAATTCGGTCCATCTTATTCTTCTAAATCTTTCGATAGCAACACCCCACCATCGCTACTAAGCCTATAATCCTTGTACCCAACTGATTCAAGTAACGCCCGAATCTGTAATTCGTTTCCTTCCCAACCAAGACATTCATTTCGTATTCTCAATTCTCTTATTATCCAAAATAATGCTAACTGTCAAAGTCTAGCGATGGTTCATCCGAACACATCAAAATCTTGTAACGAGTCATCCGAACATAATCATCAAGGGATACACCTAGCTGTCATTTATCAATCGCAATCTCAGCTACGATTCGATACTACCCAATACCTTATACGTAAAGCAATCACTAAATTATAAACATGTCAAGGGTCATCTTATCGCCAAGAGGGTAAAGCCATATACCACTCAGAACTCAAGCCATACTCAACATAATATTTCTCTTCGTACCAAACCAACGTCTAATATGGACTATCCATCATGTAGTGGTTATGCTGGCCACAAATACCAACTCAAGATTCTATCGATTCCTATTCACTGAAATCCATGCACATTCTGTTCCAACATACCATGCCATCACCCACAGTCGATTGCTGCATAACAATCGACTTCAATGAATCCCACACATAAGACATCCAACATACATTACAAAATTATTATCGCATCGCATTATTGTTATTCATTTTGGTATCTTTTAGAAATTCAACAAAGCATACATATCACAGCCCATATATTTAGACTTATTGTATGGAACACCCAGTGAGCGGCTAAAAGGATCAATGAACTTTCAGTCAAGGGAACAACTTAGAATAGTTTGGAAGCAACACAGAATAATTGCAGAAGCACTATGAGTCATCATAGAGGCAACTTTGATTTTATCGCGAAAGCAACTTTGAGTATTCGTAGAAGCAACTTTGATTCACTGCGGAAGCAACTTTGAATAATCACGGAAGCAGTCTTTGAATTATCGCGAAAGCAGCTTGAATCATCTTAGTAGCAACATTGATTTGAAACAATTCGAATAAGAATCCAAGGATGTAAAGTCGTGCTCTGATACCATTATGTAACGCCCCAATCCCGGAGGATCGAAAAACTAGCCACTGGGCATGATGTCATACAAGTCTAGATTGTACTTGTATAAGGCAAAACAATTAAAGTTCCTAGAATTTCTCAGAAAACATCGATAGCGCTACAAAACCAAGTAGATAAATTGAAGTCACACAAGATATGAAGAAATGTATCTCTTTATTGATAATTCTGATGGATTACAAGACTTGCAGCGGAATACAGAGTTTACAACTGATTACAAGACTCTTGAATAGCCAACTGAATGAATAAACTTTTCCTTTAGGCTACAACTGAATATACCGACTTCTTTACAATGAACTTGCCAATTTGGCTACAATCTCACTAGTACAACTGAGTTACACTGTTCCATACATTATGTCCCATATAGCAGAAGACATCATCTTGAAAGAAGAGCTTCTGCACACCCATCCAAATCATCGATGCCAAGCACTGATCAAACGATTTTTTCCATAAGCAAGCACCTGTAATATTGTCTACAATGTGGGTTAGTACATCATCAATGAACTAGCGAGCGATGCTGGCCCAACTCACCTAAGAAGACAATACTAAGTAATCATGTTATAGACATTATTAACAATGGTCTTTCTCATTGCCTTAGGGTCAATTTTATGTTTGTATCTGATAAGAAGTAAAGCATGCAAATCTCATAGCCAACATAATTTAAAGAATACAGATATCACCCTTCGGTGACTCTTACCCACAGTCGTGTAGCCATCCCTGTACATTTATAATACTTACTCAGCCTGTACGAGACATTGTTAGAAATAATATCATGATTCAATATAAATATCACCGTTCAGGTTATTCTTACCAACAGCCGACATCCTTTCCTGTATTTGAGTAATAACTTACTCTGTCTGCATAAGACATCATTAGCACTGGACCTATCTATATGAAGGTCACTGGTGACACGCCATCTTGGACCATCTTACAGGTATACGGTGCCCTTACAGTACGGGTAGCTAGCCCCACTGAAGGTTCCGTATACCGTGCTACTACTTCAGCACTGGTTTCCCCCAGGACAATCGGTTTCCAAGGCCCAGGAATACCGTTCGAGGAACCACCTTGTCGACAAGTTGTCCATGACCATACAATTATATACAACTTATCTAAAAAGAAAACATATAATACATGATGAGAAAAACTAAGTAATAATCCATCATTCTCATTCGTATTTTCATCTTGCCATCTTGCCTTGAGCCAACTCTCACATTATCATCTGCCCAATCCAGGGTCTTAGGAAAATCTACATTCTACATCGGCATATGATAATAGAATATGATTACCGAAGCCCTTTCTCACATCTTTGATACCATACATCTTTCCAACCAAAATTAATGTACTCACCACCCAATTCCTGGGACTTAGCATATGTTTAGCATACATTCATTCGGACGTAATTCAAGCATACTCACTACCCAATTCTTGGGTCTTAACACCTGTGTTACCATCTATTCATCGAGCTAAGGCTTGATATACTCACCGCCCAAGTATTTGGGACTTTGCTTTACCTGTCATATATTTCATCGCTACATCGTACAAACATACAATTCATCTAGCAATAACAGTTTACATTCAGGTGATTATTTATCTTTTATTATCTTTCTGAATTCCATACAAGGTGTTATTGAGCAACTCAATAAGAAACATAACATACTATCATTTATTTTAAGCGTGAAGCTAAAGGATCTTTGAAGGGTTCAACACTACTCTAAGACGATTAGCCTTCCAAGCGATCCTTCGCATATTCCCAAGTCCAATAAGGCTTCATCGAACCAACCATCCATCATAAGGCATCTTGCGGGTCGGGGCACTACAAGACGCAACCCTGGCAACAAGTGTGTTTTATTTTGCTTTTCCACTTTATTATAAATTATTCTTTTGAGGCATTTAGCCGCCGAGCCAGTGTTAGCTCGTGTTGAAAACTTATATTTTCTGTCTGCCTATGGGCTGTAACATGATTGACAAATCCTAGGGTTGATCATATATGACTTAAACTCTTGCTAGTCTTCGTATTTTGTATGAATAGCTTTATGATCATCTGAATATGTAATATATGGGATGCCCTACTTTGTATGTCTGATGATCTACCATTTTGTAATATATATTTACTTGCTTGAGATTGAGACACTAGGCTTGTTCTTGACCTTAAGAGACTGATGGCTTGTAGATAAACCCTCATGCATCTAGACAGACGTGACCGTATTACGAGGTGGGATACACTTTAATGTACGTAGCTGGCTGTGTCTGTCCCCGTTCTCCAGTATTTTGGTTCTCCAGTATTCTGGTTCTGGGGCGTGACACGGTTTAAGTGGTGGCCCATACAGGTCATGTAAATCAAGATGTGTGAGAGTTTTACCAGATAGATGTCTCAATCAGCACTCGTCTTTGATCTCTACTCGTGTCTTCTAATCTTTCTAAAATCTTGACATGATCACATGCTTATATCCTCGATCTATCTTGGTCCTTCCATATTGTTTTCCATGTTATTTCTTCAGTGGCATTGTTCCTGGTCCTACCGATCAGCCGGGAGGAGAACCCCCAGTGAACCAGCCACACCCTGGGGACCAAGCCCAGCACTCAGGAGCAGCATCCCGAGTTATGCCTTCCGGAAATCATGAGCCGCCAGTTCAGCCACACTACAACAAAAAACTATTTTAATGACGGCTAAAAAACGTCATTAATGACAAACCATGACGCTTTTTTCTTTCAAAGTAACCGTTATAAAAATGGGTGTTATAAATATTTTTTAAAAGCGTCATAAAAAACCGTCATGAATAGTTTCTATAAAAGCGTTATGAATAGTTAATATATAGTACACAATTCAGAACAATTTTAAAACGTTATGAATAGATAATATGTATAGGCTCAATGCAGCACATTTATAACACTTTATACTATTCGAATTAGCATATTTATAATGCTCTATACTGCACAGTATATATTACATTCCAAAAACTTAACATTATATATCATCATCTTTATTACATTTCTCAAAATAGAGTACATATCAACATCTTCATTACATTGAATATCCAAATACATATATATATTTACAGCTACCAAAATTGTCCACGTCAAAACTTGGCCACATCAAAACTGTCCACAGAACATGTAGCAAAACCCTGAAAAAGATAAAAACAAGTTTCAATATACTTTATAATGTAATGTAAAAATTGCAAGAAATGAAGGACTTGTACACATTGGACTAATTTCTGGATTACTCGTAGCAAGTACATGTGGGTCAAAGAGCACGATGATCAATGATCCAAGTCACAGCAACCATTGACTGGAACACCTAGAGATTTTGCTGACAGTCTACATGCAGCCCAGAGAAAGGCAGCACATATAATATTTGAAAACATACAGTTTTAATCTTTAGATAAAAAAACTTTTAAAGGGACAATTGTGCACCCCTAGGAAACATGTACAGTAGTCACACTACAAAATCAATGTCATTTCTGTGATGGACACATTTAGGACAAGACAGAGACATAACAAATTTGGTGCCATGTTGTCTTGTAAAGTTTTGGCAAGGACAAGACACAAACATAACAAATTTGGTGCCATGTTGTCTTGTAAAGTTTTGGCAATCGTCGTCTTGCCAAGTTTTTGTTAATGCAACATACTACGAATGCATACTTCCTATGTTAACATTGGGAACAGTTCCGGCACCTAAGCAAATATAAGGAATTAGCTCCCAAGATTATAATACTTCCAACTACAACAGTTCAGGCACCTAAGCAAATATAAGGAATTAGCTCCCAAGATTATAATACTTCCAACTACACAAGTAGCAAAAGCCTGATACTTATTGGGAACAATTCAAATTCATAATACATGTATAATATCCAAATGCTGAACTGTATAAATTCTTCATGAGAAAGGAGTTAACATACAGAATGCCTACATTGAGATGCTCTTCGTACGAGTGTGATGGCATGAGGAATTACCTGCAAGGCCATACTTCTGGAGAAAAGAGAATGTAGTAGCAGCATCCCAATCATACCTAACATAAGTAGATCACATCAAATAAATAAAAAAATAAAATCACACTTTAAAAATAAAAATAAATCAACTTGTGACACATTACTGGTGCTTAGTAGGTTCTTGAGGTTTAGGTTCGATCAGTAGAGTCCCTGAAAAAACAAAACCAGCATCATTTAATTATTTGAATTGCCATTTCCATAGACACATGCGAGTATTCTATGGATCTAAAACTCAAAATAAAAAGACACCTAGGACTTTCACATTAAAAGCTACTGATTGGAAGTAAAAACATCTTGCCCTGAATTTATGTAAGAAACAGGAGTTAACTTCCATATAATAAATTTTGATACATCTTCACAAGTATGCCAAAATACACAGTAAAATAGCAAACACTTGTAAATGCATGTTTTCTAATTCATGTTCTCTTAATAATTAAAAGTGAACTTATACCTTTGAATCCAATTTTCTTCTTCCAGTCAACAGCTGCTTGGATAAACCTGGTCTGAAAATGCAAATGTCACACCTTAATATTCACAATAATCATATCATTCACATATCAAAACAAATGCCTGAAAATAAAAATGCAAATGCCTGAAAATGAAAATGCAAATATAAATGCCTGAAAATGCAATTTTCTTCTTTCAACCATTTGACTATGCTATCATGAACTCTACATACTCTGTGACATATGATCGATTAATGGTTACACTATTCTTTCACTGTTAGTGGAACTTCCTAAAATTTGAGCATATTTCCAAACTAGTGCATATATGAAAAAAAATTGTTGACACTTAATTAGACTGATCTCATGTTCTTATGACAATAGAAATTGTATGATCTTAAATTTCGAAAAAAGAAGGAGTAAATAAGAGGAATTTAGCCTATACCACCTTGAAGAATTGTCCCAAAGTCCATATTGGCTAGCTCCCTCATTCACTACTGGTTATCCATGTTGAGTTGACGATTGCGATCCGATATAGACCATACTGGCTAGCTCCTGCTTCCAATTTCAGGATTCTCAACTCTTCCAAGTTACAGTTCTCGTAAATTAACTATTGAAAATCACAATACTAGTAGAAATCCATATCAAGATTTGTTTCAAGACATTCACCTCTCTTTGTAGAGCCTCGCTGAGTCATACTCGTTCAGTTGAGTCATACGGTTCCATGTCCTGAAGCAACATTTTGAGTATGATGTTAAAGTTAGGTAGTTGTACGAAAAAGAGAGAGTACCACAAAACAATTTATCAAACACCTTGTGTGCTTCTGAAGGAGGGATCTTTGGACCCACCGAGTCGGATGTGCGGTCAGTACCAGATCTTCTGAAGGAGGGCCCCTTGATGTCGGAGCTTCACGATGCAGCAGGTGTCGTCGGGATTGCCCTCATCGATCTGCATTAGGATCTTGATCTCGTCCATGGCTGTCTCTGATATTGTACCCTCTTCTGCACCTTCAGAGCGACGAGGGCGATCCAAATGGTGCAGAAGACCTCCAGGAGTCTATGGGGGCACACTGCCGAGCTCATGGTTCCCTTTGGAGAGAAAAAAATTTAGACAGCTTTATTCTAGAGCTGAGGATTTTGGAGGAATATAGATGAAAATTTGGGCGGCTTTGGAGAGAACCAAAAATTTGGGTGGCTGATCAAAAAATTTGGGCGGCTGACCAAAAAAATTTGGAGCTCGGTCAACGACTTCTTAGACTTCTTCCTCACGATAGACGGGGCGAACTTCTTCGACGTGGCGGGCTTCTCGGTAATGGAGTTGAGGCTATTGGGGTCATTGCCCCGCTTGTCGAGATTCAGCTTGGGGGAGATGGGAGGGGAGTAGGGCTTGGAGGTGGTGATGTTGGTGGCAGTGGTACTCAAGGAGATGGTGATGGAAGAGGATAGGGACCTCTGGAGGGACTTCTTGAGCCGTCGAGCCGCCATTGGGAGGGAGAGGATGAAGAGGGGTCGGGAAGAAGCGCGAGAATGGGGAAGAGGAAGGAGGGAGAGAGCGCGGAGAAGAGGACGAGCAGAACCCTAACGCTCCTCCTTCGCGTTCTTGTCGATCGCGTACGCGGCGGCCTCGAGCTTGTCCTGGAGGGCGACGAGGAGCGTGAGGCTCTCCTCGAAGATTTTGGATCTAGGGTTAGGGTTTTGGAGTTGGAGGAGAGGAGGGAGAAGAAAGAAGGAGAAGGAGAAGACCAGAATGTTTTGGAGGAGAGGCGGGCTATAACAAGGATTTTGCCAACAATTAAACTTAAAAAATATTACAAGTTTGCCATCGCTTTAAATTATTAATAACATTTTGTTTTATAAACGTTATAAAAAGCCCAGAATTAGCCTAAACCGTCATAGAAAAAAGGTATTTCGAACTTTGATGACGCTTCTTTATCAGCCGTCATGAAATCCACTTATCAAGCGTCATTAATAGGTCTTTTTGTTGTAGTGCCAGTCCATCCTGCAGAGCCTGACAATGGAGTCCTGGTAGGGCTCATCCGAGAATTATTTGCCTCACAAGATCGTCAGGGCGATGCCCTGCACCAGAACGTACAGACAGCCATGGGCAGAGTTGGTTACCAAGGAAACAATGCGGCTAATAACTTCAAGCGCCTAAACCCTCCTTTCTTTGATAGCAGTGAAGATGTTATTGCTGCTGATGCGTGGCTTCAGGACACAGAGGTTATCCTGGAAGCAGCTAGGATTCTTGAGGATGAGAATGTGGCCGTTGTGTGCCTACAATTATTGGACTTAGCCTACACATGGTGAGCGATGCTAGTAGTGGGTTTGGCGACGCCTGTCTTATGGGCGGTATTCAGCGACAAGTTTTAGACGAAGTATTTCGACGCAGTAGCTCGCTATGATCTGCAGACGAGATTAACCAATCTTAAGTAGATGGGAAGGACGGTCGATAGTTATGCGACTGAGTTTTCAAGACATAGTCGGTTTGCTCCTACCTTGGTGGCGACCGAATTAGATCGAGCACGGCGATTCCAGCAGGGACTCTACCTGGAGATTATTCTAGCAGTGGAGCAGTTTGAGCACCAGACCTTTGATGCCATTTTACGAGCAGCAAAAAGGCATAAATATACTTTACAGAGGATTGTAGATAGGAGCGGAGGATGGAAGAGGTCCCATGGATAATTGTCCCGTCATCAACACCAGCCCCGACAGCTAGGGCTTTGACTATTGGAGCTTCCAGTAGGATGACCACAGTTTTGTCGATCCAGCACTCGACACCGACGTACCCTCAGCAACAGAAGCAGAAGCAGTCTTCCGCAATGGGCTGCATTCATTGTGGAAAGCCAGGACATATGGTTTCGGAGTATCGTAGAGCACAGGGATTGTGCTTGGCTTGTGGGGCACCGGACCACAAGATAGGGTCCTGTCCGAATAGAGCCACTTCATCGTCATAAAACCTAACCAGTCCATCGGTTAGAGCACCAGCACCAGTACAGCAGCAATACCAGCCTCCGAGGCCATTGTTGCCTCAGGCACAAGCCTTCCATCAGAGGCCGCAGCAGTATGCTCAAGCTCAGGTACAGAACAGACAGAGAGGTCACCAGCAGCGGGGACCAGCACCAAGAGGACAAGGTCAGGCTATGGCTCTGACGATAGAAGATGAATTGGCATCAGGTGAGGTGGTGGCAGGTTCCATTCTCGTCAACTCTTTTCCAGCATCAGTATTATTTGATTCGGGTGCATTACATTCATTTATGTCTGTACGATTTGCAACACAGATAGGACTGGAACCCGAGTCATTATCAGTAAGGCTCAATATACTTACTGGTAATGGTCTTATGGGAGTAGATAGAGTATTTTTCTCGTGTCGAATCGTAGTTAGCGGTAGAGAGTTTTTTGCTAGATTGATAGAATTTTCGATGGCCAACTATGATGTGGTCCTAGGAACAGATTGGTTGAAGGATCAATATGCAAGAATAGACTGCCATCTTGACAGAATTATTTTTGGTATTCCCGACGAAGCAGAGTTTTCATTTTCCAGAGGCGAAGTAGAACCTTCTCTACCAGTATTGCGGATGGCAGTAGCAGAAGCGGTTCGGTTTCCCAGAATAGTAGAAGAGTTTCCTGATATATTTTTCGAAGAGCTTTCAGGCATTCTCCCAAAGAGGGAGAGTTCACCATTGATTTGATTCCAGGAACGACACCAGTATCGGAGAGAGTCTACAGGATGGCACCCTCCGAATTGGAGATCTTGTACAAGATGATTGAAGAACTCAGAACTAAGGGATTCATTCGTGCTAGTGGATCACCTTGGGGAGTCCCGATGCTTCTGGTGAAAAAGAAGGATAGTACGTCAAGATTATGTGTTGATTATCGTACCTTGAACACTGTAACAATCAAGAACAGATATCCTCTAACAAGAATAGATAATTTATTCAATCAACTCAGTAGAGCAGCAGTATTCTCGAAGATTGACTTATGGTTGGGGTACCATCAGATCAGAGTCAGAGAGAAAGATATCCTGAAGAAGGCGTTCAGTTCTAGATATGGGCATTGGGAGTTTCTTATTATGCCATTCGGAGCGACCAATGCGCCAGCAGTATTCATAGATATCATGAATCACATATTCATGCCTTACTTGGATCAATTCGTGATAGTGTTTATAGACGACATCTTAGTCTATAGCAAGAGTGAAGAAGAGCATGAGTAGCACCTTCGAATAGTCATTCAGATTCTCAGAGAGCACTAGTTGTACGCAAAGTTCAGCAAGTACGAATTTTGGCTTGATCGTATTTCGTACTTAGGTCACATCATCACCAGAGGTGGAGTGGAAGTGGACCCCCAGAAGATAGTGGCTATGGAGACATGGTCAGTACACAGTACCGTAGCAGAAGTTCGCAGTTTTCTAGGATTGGTCGGCTATTACGGACGGTTTGTATCAGACTTCACCCGAATTTTAGCACCCCTGACGCAGTTGACCCGCAAGAATGTGCAGTTTCTTGGACATCAGAGTGTTAGAGTTCATTTGAGAAGTTGAAGCAAGGATTGATGACGATACCCATTCTTACGCTTTCAGATGGGACGGGAGGATTTTTAGTTTATTGTGACGCTTCCGGTAGAGGATTGGGATGCGTCTTGATGCAGCATGGCAAGGTAGTAGCTTATGCATCACGTCAGCTTTGTGATCATGAGAGGAATTACCCAACCCATGACTTGGAGTTAGCGCCGGTGGTTTTCGTACTTAAGCTTTGGAGGTATTTTTGTATGAAGATCGGGTAGAGATTTTTACCGACCACAAAAGTCTTAAGTATGTGTTTACCCAGAAGGATCTCAATATGCGTCAGAGAAGATGGCTAGAGTTACTGGTGGATTATGACATCAACCTGCAGTATCATCCTGGGAAGGCCAATGTAGTTGCAGATGCGTTGAGCAGAAGAGCATGAGCTTATTTTCTAACAGCACAACCCGAGTTATTAGCAGATCTTCAGAAAATAAGAATAGAAGTAGCTCTTTCTACTAATATGACATTGATGGCCAGTATGCAAGTTTAGTCCAGTATAGTCAAGAGAATCAAGATCGCTCAATCAACAGATTCTAAGCTTCAGCGGCTTAGGACAGGATGTGAAGCAGGGCGGAGAACAAAGTTATACATTCACGAAGATGGTACACTTCGACATAGAAGGCATATTTGTGTACCTAGTGGTGACAACAGGCAAGAGATCATGGCGGAGGCTCACAGTTTATATTATTCGATTCATCCTTGTGGTACGAAGATGTATCGTGATATCCGTCAGCATTTCTGGTGGAATGGCATGAAGAGGGAGATAGCCCCATTTGTATCTCATTGTTTAGTTTGTCAGCAAGTCCAGGCTGAACATCAGAGACCAGCTGACCTTCTTCAACCTTTACCGATCCAAGAATGGAAGTTGGAACATATTACCATAGATTTTGTAACTGGGTTACCTAAATCCCCAGATGGAAGAGATGCTATATGGGTTGTAGTTGACCGACTCACAAAGGTAGCTCATTTTCTTCCTTTCAAAATTGGTCAGTCGACGGATCAGCTTGCAGAGATGTACCACAGGCAGATAGCCAGATTGCATTGAGTGCCAGTCAGTATCGTACTAGACAGAGATAAAAGATTTATATTGCACTTTTGACGGAGTCTTCAGAAGAGTTTAGGGACTCGTCTCAAGTTCAATTCAGCTTATCTTTTGCAGACAGATGGTCAGTCAGAGCACACGATTCAAACTCTTGAAGATATGTTACGATCATGTACACTAGACTTCGGTGGTTCGTAGGAAGATCACCTGTATCTCGTGGAGTTCTCCTACAATAATAGTTTCCAGGCCAGTATCCAGATGGCACCCTTTGAGGCCTTGCATGACAGAGTGTACAGGTCACCTTTGTAGGAACGAAATAGTAAAATGTTATACTCTAGAGGGGGGTAAATAGAGTTGGCAGCGGAATAATGCTAATTAAAAAAATGTTAGCAGCACAATCACAGAATATTAATCACAACTAAAATAAAGTAAAGACAGAGTTAAGAGAGCAAACGCAAAGACAGCGATGTATACTGGTTTTTCTCTGTTGAGGACTAATCCAGTCGGTAGAAATCTTGCTACCAGTTGAATCCACTATTGAAAAAATTGTAAGTTTTCTTACGAAGTCCTTGCAACTTCTACAACGCGAGCTTTGATACGAAGAACTCGTCCAACTTCAAATGTGAAGAGGTATTCTTCAATCAAGCCTTCTGATTATAATCTCTCAGAAACTTCTAGACCGTACCGCTCTGGCAAATCGACTAGAGGATTGTAATTAGCTTGGGATCTGAAATTAAAAGCTCTAGAAAACTCCTTGAAAGACTGAAAGCTTTAGATAGAGAGAAGATTGAAAGTAAATTAGTGAGTTGAAATGATCGAAATCCTTCTCTATTTATAGGAATTTCAAAGGCAGACTTTTGACAAAATTCGGGCAGAATTCGGGCAGAACTCTATGAGAAAATCTCGGTCAAATTCGCAACTGCAGGAGGACCAAGTTCCAAGGATTCAAAATCACAACGGCCACCAACCGAACTCTGGCCAAACTCTGGCCGAACTCGGTCCGAGTTTTGTCAGGGTTTAGTCAGGGTTTAGTTAGGGTTTTAAAAAGCTTTTTGGTGATTTTTGAAAACCTTTTTGTAAACCTTTTTGAGAGGATATTTTAAAAATATTTTGAACTCATTTAAGGGTAGCCTATTTTCCAGTACGACTCGGTGTACAATATATTCCTAGACTCAAATAAAATAAAAAATACATTGCATAAGAAATTATAGACTCGAGTAGGCAAACAGATCTTCGGTCTTGAATTCAGTGGATGGCCATTCTTGATCATGTTCAAGAGTCCGAGATGTCCCGACTAGCTTTGTATATCCAGACAGAGTTTAATCAATTATTAAAATTAGGTTTGACCATATGACCAAATGGGCCAACAATCTCCCCCATTTTGATAATTGACAAACTATGAATGATATAACATTAAGCTTGTTCAAAATATCAAAAAGTAGAATTGTTCATATCCTGTATTATCGCAAAAAAAAAAGTTAGATCTTTAATATTTCTCCCCCTTTGTCACTTAGCAAAATAATTGCAAAAGATAAAGCTCCCCCGCAATCAATACATAAGTAACAAATAGTGAGAAAACATATATAAAAGAAATAAGGCAGAAATAAAAGAGAAGTATCACAGGCATGTATTGTTAAAAAAAATCATCACAGGCATATAATTTTACAGGCAGTTATAAAGAATGAAGCAATATAAGAAATAGTGCTATCATAAACTGAAACTGAAACATAGTGCTGAAATAAACTGAATGCCATAAACTAAGGCATAATAAACATGTCCATGAAAATAAAAGAGTACTGAAGCAAACTAGAAAGTGCTAATAATAATAAAAAAAAGTGTACTGATAATAACTTAGAATATTGGAGCATTTTTAAGTGTATAATAAAATATCACTCAAAATCATATAGTCGTATCTCCTCATCATCATCATCAACGCGGCCAGCATGTCTTGAAGGACCAGCTCCAGAGGTACCAGCGCCAGAAGGATGCGGAGGGGCGCCAGCATAGAACTCACCAACATAATTATGATATGGAGCACGGTCAGAACGGTACCAATCATAGGCGTTACCGGGCTGGAAGTAGGCATGAACAGCCTCATCCTCACAGCGGTAACCAGAGAAAGCTGGATCTCTAGGGATGGAACCGGCTGAATGACCAGTCTGGGCGAAACGAAGATCAGCTAAGAAATTTGCAAGCGCCTGATAACGGGTGACGTCGCGGAACTCACGCTCGTAGGCCATGTCCGTCATCGAGACGTGCAAAACAAATAAATGCTGATGTATGCCCTCAAATGTCATGGCATACTAATGAGGTGGTAGAGGAGGTACAGTAGGAGGAGCAGGAGGTGGAGCTGAAGCAGTCATGCTAAGACGAGATAACTGAAGAAACTTGGGCTCAGGGTCCTGAGTACAAGTCGACAGGTCGATATCGAAGCGCTGAAAGATGCGTGGGAGAATCATCGCGTAAGAGAGATTTCTATCTCTTGCACGACAATGACCCATCATCTGAATCATGGTCTTAGGGGTAGAAAATAGAATCCCCTTAAGAATGTGGTACATGGTCGACAGCTCAAGAGAAGTCACATCATCCTTTGAAGTGGATTTTGGAAGGATAGTGGAATAGATGATGCGATGCAATTCATAGTTAAACAAGTTCAGGTTGTTAGCCTTGAACTTTCCAGAGCGTACTCTATCAGGTGCACAGAGTTCCGCTTTGAAACTGGTGAGTGTCGTGCCTTCGAGAAAATCAAATTCAGTGATGTCAACTAGCGGTTCACCTTCGTTAGGGATACCAAGGATCTCCGCTAAGAGGTCATCATTGAAATTGATATCAATACCTCCAACACGAGTGCTCACATCAAAAGTGTTTAATATAAGATTGCAATAAAATAATCTAATGGCATTAGTTGCTATAGGGAAACAGATTTTAACAAAAAGATGTAACCCTAATGCCTCAAAGAAATGACGATGATCAGAAAATACAGTCCATTTGACTGGAGCGCCTGTGCATATGGATCTCATGGAGAAGTCTCCATACCACAGTAGGGCTTGGTCTAGGATTTGAAAGAAAAACCTGTCGAACGCACCGTCGCTCGTTTGGATCGGCGAGAAGAGGGAATTCGTATGCGGATACGAAGATGACCCTTCCTTACTATGGTTTGTCTTCTTCCTCTTTGAAGGATTGAATTGGGTGCCATTTGTACAAATTGAATTAAAAATGCACTAACTGAACAGTGGAGAAGGATGTAGTTATACCTCCCGAAATCAAAGTATGTCGAAGAGAACGACGAACTCCGCACGAATCCAAATTTTGGATTGATTTCACCACTTGGATTGGAAGAATGAGGGTGGTGAAAAGCTAGGGTTCGGGGCTCCTTCGCGGCTGCTGCTGATGTTGTGATTAGTTTGGAAGCAATGAAGATGAAGGGCTTCTCGGGTTCTGTATATATAACCTGACACCCTCAACCGTACTCGGGCCGAATTCGGTCAGAGCTCTGGCCGAATTCGCCTAGGGTTCTTTATAGTTGATTTTTGCCATTCTTTTTCATTGTCTCATTTCAAATATTTAATTCAAAGATTAGTCATTTCAACTTCAATTAACATAATTAATATTATTTTATTGATTAAATGTCGTTACACAGCGACTGTTTCAGATTAGCTGTAGGAGTACTGTCCCAGCTGGCGGAGGTTCACCGGGGAACTCTTAAGTACCGCTTCGCTTCAACCGTAGTTGTGGTGACAGACAGACTCTTTATTGGCTTGTCTCTAACACAGTTTTTGTATAATGATATATAATCATAAAACAAGATTAATTAATATTATTGATGTCCAAAATTCTTAATTCTTGACGTAAATAATTGAAACGATCTTCCGCTAGAGGTTTAGTGAAGATGTCAGCTAGTTGATTTTCAGTATCTATGTACACAAGGTTTATATCTCCATTTTGATGATGATCTCTAAGAAAGTGATGTCGAATCTTGATATGTTTAGTACGAGAGTGACATACTGGATTCTTAGTCAAATTAATAGTGCTCGTGTTATCACAGAAAATGGAAATATGTGTGTAAAATAAATCATAGTCTTCTAGGGTTTGTTTTATCCACAAAATCTGAGCACAACAACGTCCTGCGACGATGTACTCAGCCTCTGTTGTTGATAGGGCTACAAAATTTTGCTTTTTACTAAACCATGAGACTAAAGCCTTGCCTAAGAAATGACATGTGCCACTGGTACTTTTTCTATCAACTTTGCATCCAGCAAAATCTGCATCCGAATAACCAATAAGGTCAAAGGACTTAGTTTTGGGAGACCATAAGCCAACAGAAGAAGTGCCCTTAAGGTATCGAAAGATACGCTTAACTACGGACAGATGTGATTCCTTTGGATTAGCTTGAAAACGTGCACACAGGCAAACACTAAACATTATATCTGGACGACTAGCAGTTAAATAAAGTAAACTACCAATCATACCTCGATACTTACGTGTGTCGACTGGCTTGCCTTGTTCATCTGAATCAAGCTTTGTTGAAGTTGCCATTAGAGTGCCAATAGGTTTGACATTGTCCAGATCAAACTTCTTTAGCAGGTCTTTTGTGTACTTGGCTTGATTTATAAATGTCCCATTATCAGTTTGTTTGATTTGCAATCCGAGAAATAATTTCAGCTCTCCCATCATGCTCATCTCAAACTTATTCTGTATACACTTAGAAAATTCTTGACACAGAGATTCATCAGTAGATCCAAATATAATATCATCAACATAGATTTGAATTAAAAGAAGTTTGCCATTAAAACATTTAATAAACAGTGTAGTGTCAACCTTGCCTCTTGAAAAGCCGTTATCAAGTAGAAAAGAGCTTAGATGATCATACCAAGCATGAGGGGCTTGTTTTAAACCATATAAGGCTTTCTTCAACTTGAAAACATGATCAGGGTTTTTGAAATCCGTGAAACCTGGAGGTTGTGCTACAAAAACTTCTTCTTTTATAAAACTATTTAAAAAAGCACTCTTGACATCCATTTGAAATAGTTTGAATTCATGAAAATATGCAAATGCACATAACATACGAATGGATTCTAATCTCGCAACTGGGGCATAAGTCTCTTCGTAGTCGATACCTTCTTCTTGATTGTATCCTTGAGCTACGAGTCGAGCCTTATTACGAGTCACTAAACCATTCTCATTTAGTTTATTTCGGAATACCCAACGGGTGCCAATGACCCGATAATCAATAGGCCTGGGAACAAGTTTCCAAACTTGATTCCGTTCAAATTGGTTTAATTTCTCTTGCATAGCATCTATCCAAAAACTATCACTACATGCTTCATCAATAGTTTTGGGTTCTAGCTGTGAAATAAATGCAACACTAGAAACAATATCTTTACTGGATGTACGAGTACTTACTCCTTTGGTAATATCACCAATTACCAAATCTTTTGGATGATCAGCTGTAAATTTCAACCTTTTTGGTAGATTCTGAAGATAGCTGGTTCCTGGATCTTCTCTAGGAGGTTCAGCTAGTGTAGAGCTTGGTTGAGGATCAGCTGATGTTGAGCTTGGTACAGTTGGATCTTCGTCATTGTCATCGATCGTCATCTAATTTAGTTCATCAAAAGTGACATTGATTGACTCTTCGATGATCATGGTTCTTTTGTTGAAGACTCTGTATCCTTTGCTCTTGGCCGCATAACCTAAAAATATACCTTCATCGGCCTTTTTATCAAATTTTCCCAAATTGTCTTTTGTATTAAGAATAAAATATTTACAGCCAAATATTCTAAATATGAAATAGATGGAATTCTATCAAACCATAACTCAAATGGAGTCTTCTTAGATTTGGGTCGAATTAGAACTCTATTGAGAACAAAGCAAGCTGTATTGACAGCTTCAGCCCAGAAATATTTGGGTAGACTAAACTGGTTTAACATCACTCTGGCTATTTCGGTTAGAGTTCTGTTCTTACGTTCCACAACTCTATTTTGTTGTGGAGTCCTAGGGCAGGAGAACTCGTGTACAAAACCGTGTGTGTCACAAAATTGCTCAAAATCAGTATTCTCGAATTCGCCTCCATGATCGCTTCTTATGCGAGTGATCATGTAACCTTTTTCATTCTGTACTTTCTTGTAAAAGGCGACAAATTCGGATAATGCATCATTCTTGCGTGTCAAGAAATATACCCACGTGTATCTAGAGAAATCATCTACAATTACAAAAGCATAAAATTTACCTCCGAGACTAGCAACTCTGCTAGGACCAAATAAGTCCATATGAAGCAATTGTAGAGGTCTAGTAGTACATACTGCGTTTACTGACTTGAATGTGGATCTGGTAGCTTTGTTCTTTTCATATTGGCTGCATACCGAATCCTTCTTGAATGTAATGTCCGGTAAACCGCGTACTAGCTTCTTTGTGGATAATCTTGAGATTGTATCCATATTAGCGTGACTGAGTCTCATATGCCACAGATGACTCTCATCACTCTTGGCCATTAAGCATCTACCTGAAATGTTAGTTTCTTCTAACAAATAGAAAACATATATATTGTCTTCCCTGATACCTTCAAAGATAGTACTACCAGTTGAGCTATCAACTATAGTACATTTGTCTTTGCCAAAGTTGATGCCATAACCATGATCAGCTAGATGACTTATGCAGTACATATCTTTCAACTCGGTAACCAGACAGACATCCTTAATCACAGGATAGGAAGATTTACCAACATCACCGATACCAATAATATACCCTTTCAAGTTATTATCGAAGGAGACATAGCCTTCCTTCTTTTTCTTCGACAGTGTTGCAAATAGGGTAGCGTCACCGATCATATGCTGTGAGCAACCGCTGTCGAGGATCCATTTGCTTCTAGCATGTGAAGGGTATTCCACCTACAAAACAGTTTGCAGATAAAACTTTTGGTACCCATTTCTTGTAGGGTCCTGAATTGTTAGCTTTAGGTATCCAAGCATAAACATTTAAATCAACAAGCTTTCTCATTCTATATGCAGATGAAATATGACCAATGAGGCCACAATAATGACATTGTGCATGTCGAGTATTGAAAGCTGAGTGGTGTGCATGGTTGGTAGGTTTAGGTTTTCTAGTATAGAAGAAAGCATACCTATAATCTTGTTTGGGCTTAACCTTTTGGGGTAAAGGTTTTATATGGTTAGGTCTGACAGTGTTTGGCTTGGGAATATTCCAATTTTTCGGTAAGTGACACGTGTTAGGGAAGGAAGCAGCAGGCTCAGGCTGTTTTCTTAACCTAATTTCTAATCTTTTGGAAGTGTCATACAACTTAGTATAATCCGAAGTGAGTGATTCCATTCTGATTTGTGCACATCGAAGACTTTTCTTTTCTATAGAAAGTTCTTCCTTGAGTTGGTCAATAATTTTGTCTTTCTCTTCAGATGACTTGGTAGTCTCGTATAACAAGAGCTTTGTTGAAGAAAGCTCACCAGACTCACTAACATTATTTCTAACCTCATCTAGTAGGTCGGAAAGTCTACCTATTTTACCTTTGTACTCTTTGAGTACCTTCTTAGAGGTCTGATACTTGCTACGCAGTTTCCTGTAATCAGTCATCAGGTCATTGAAGGCATCTCCTAGTTGCTCAAAGGTAAAGTCATCATAAGTATCAACTACAGGTTCAGTAGGTACCTGATTGGATGCCATAAAGCATACGTTTGAAGCGTCTTCTGATTGTTCGTCTTCTGAGTCGCTGGCTTCACTTTCATGCCACATGCTGGTATTGGCATATCTCCTAGATATTGATTTCTTCAGGTTTCCTTTTTCATACCTGTTGCTCTTCTTGCTTGATGATGAGTTTGTGGGACAATCCTTCTTCATGTGTCCCTTCTTCTTGCAGCCGTAGCAAATAGCATCTTCTTGATACCAGTTGTTGCTGTTGTTTTCTTTGACTCTCTTCTCATGTCTCATGAATCTTTTGAACTTCCTTGCTAGGAGTGCTTGATCTTCAGCGTCATATCCACTGCTGTCTGAGTCACCTTCAGCAGCTTTTCTGTGCTGAGTCTTAAAAGTGATCGACTTCTCCTTTGGTGCAGGCTCTTCAAAATCTTGTAGCTCCAGTTCATGAGTGAGTAGTTTATCCACGAGTACTTCAAGGGACATAGTTGTGAGGTCGTTCCCTTCAATGATTGCAGTAGCCTTCGGAATCCAGTTCTTGGTAAGTGCTCGCAGGAGTTTGCGAATCTTTTCATGGTTACTGTACTCTTTGCCTAGGGAGGACAAAGGATTTACAATATCCAAGAATCTCTCAAACATCTGAGTAATTGTTTCGTTGGGCTTCATCTTGAATGCTTCGTACTCTTGAGTAAGTCTGCTGACTTTAGATTCTTTGACTTGAGTTGTGCCTTCATGTGTGACTTCAAGTAGCTTCCATACTTTATTAGCCGTTGTGCAGGTAGACACCCTGTTAAATTTAGTTATGTCTAAAGCACAAAAAAGAGCATTAATGGCACGTGCGTCAAGACTGGCCCTTTTCTTTTCTTCCTCTGTATATCTGCTATGGGGTTTTTCAACTAAAACTCCATCAACATTTATATGAGGTAGCTTTTGATAGCCATCAAGAACAATGGACCATAAATCAAAGTCAAGTGATTTCAAGAAAAAACTCATCCGTGTTTTTCAATAGGTATAGTTCGTACCATCAAACAGTGGGGGTCTGTTTGTGGCCTGGCCTTCACTTGTGAATTTCACAGTTGCCATATGTTGTGCTGTGATCTATATAACAGTTAATTAAAATGAATAAATAATTGCACTGTTACCTTTGCTTTACCTGTAAAACCCGCTCTGATACCAATTGTAGGAACGAAATAGTAAAGCGTAATACTCTAGAGGGGGGTGAATAGAGTTGGCAGCGGAATAATGCTAATTAAAAAAAAATATTAGCAGCACAATCACAGAATATTAATCACAACTAAAATAAAGTAAAGACAGAGTTAAGAGAGCAAACGCAAAGACAGCGATGTATACTGGTTTTCCTCTGTTGAGGACTAATCCAGTCGGTAGAACTCTTGCTACCAATTGAATCCACTATTGGAAAAACCATAAGTTTTCTTACGAAGTCCTTGCAACTTCTACAACGCGAGCTTTGATACGAAGAACTCGTCCAACTTCAAATGTGAAGAGGTATTCTTCAATCAAGCCTTCTGATTACAATCTCTCAGAAACTTCTAGACCGTACCGCACTAGCAAATCGACTAGAGGATTGTAATTGGCTTGGGATCTGAAATTGAAAGCTCTAGAAAACTCTTTGAAAGACTGAAAGCTTTAGATAGAGAGAAGATTGAAAGTAAATGAGTGAGTTGAAATGATCGAAATCCTTCTCTATTTATAGAAATTTCAAAGGCAGACTTCTGACAGAATTCGGGCAGAATTCGGACAGAACTCTATGAGCAAATCTCGGTCAAATTCGTAACTGCAGGAGGACCAAGTTCCAAGGATTCAAAATCACAACGGCCACCAACCGAAATCTGGCCGAACTCTGGCCGAACTCGGTCCGAGTTCTGTCAGGGTTTAGTTAGGATTTTAAAAAGCTTTTTGGTGATTTTCGAAAACTTTTTTGAAAACCTTTTTGTAAACCTTTTTGAGAGGACATTTTAAAAATATTTTGAACTCATTTAAGGATAGCCTATTTGCCAGTACGACTCGGTGTACAATATATTTCTAGACTCAAATAAAATGAAAAATACATTGCATAAGGAATTACAGACTCGAGTAGGCAAACAGATCTTCGGTCTTGAATTCAGTGGATAGCCATTCTTGATCATATTCAAGAGTCTGAGATGTCCCGACTTGCTTTGTATATCCAGACAGAGTTTAATCAATTATTAAAATCAGGTTTGACCATATGATCAAATGGGCCAACAACCTTTAGCATGGGATGATGTAGGTGAGAGACAAATGCTTGGTCCAGAGATGATTACGCAGACTATCGAGGTGGTCAGACAAGTTAGAGATCATCTTCGAGTTGTACAAGATCGTCAATACCATTGGACCGATTTTCATCGGCGTTCTCTCGAGTTTTCTATGGGTGACCACGTTTTCCTTAGGATCTCGCCTACCCGTGGCGTCATTCAATTCGGCGTACGGAGAAAGCTTAGTCCTAGGTATATAGGGCCATTTGACATTCTTGAGCGACTAGGTGATGTGTCCTATCGTCTCGGTCTTTCACCGTCATTACGTGAGGTACATGACATATTCCATGTATCCCAAATGCGACGGTATATCCCGAATCTGAGTCATGCCCTTGATCATTCAGAATTGGTTGTTGGTACCAACCTTTCATATGAGGAAAGACCCATATCCATATTGGACCGAAGAGAGAAGGTACTCAAGAACAAGACTATTAGTTTAGTCCATGTGGCTTGGGGCCATCACTCTTTGGGTGAGTCAACTTGGGAATGTGAGGATGATATCCGATCACAATATTCACACCTGTTTGACTCATGAGGTATAATGTCTCCTTATGCCTTATGCTTTTAAATTATTTGCTTGCATGAATGATTGCTTGATTGCATGCTAGTCGTAGATTGCCTATGATTAGTATAGCTTGTCCCGACGTCTATAGCCTCTTGATTAAATTTTGAGGATGGAATTCTTTTAAGGTGGGTAGAGTTGTCACTCCCGTTTCCCGTTATACGTATTTTCAGTATACGTGTACGATTTTCTGACGTTTGTCAGGTGACCCGTAATTAGACTTGTCTTGCTTAGCCTGATCTTGGTTCATCTTGCCTTGGTTTATTTGGTTTGACTCAACTTGACTTGGCTTGACTTAGTTTGATTTATTTTGGGTTTGGGATAGAAAGGGGTTGATATATAAGTAAACTTTCCTCTCTTTCTCTCTCTCTCTCTCTCTCTCTCTCTCTCTCTCTCTCTCTTTATTACTTCTCATTAACTTTCTCTTCTTCCTCCATTAATCCTCTCCACCCACCAAAGGCAAGTGCAACTTGCTTTATGATGGATCTCAAATTTTATTGTTCTATTGTCTTCCCCTCTTGATTCTATGCCTCTTTAGAACTTGGAGTTCTCGATTTAGATGAAGGGATTTTTGTAGATCTAAGTTTGTAATTTTTTTCAATTTTTCTTAGTTTTTATCTCTTTAACTTCATTATTTTCAAGATCTAATGGTCCTATGTTGTAGGAAATTTAATTCTACACCATTTAGACCCTTGAAAGTCCCAATTTTGACTTAAATTGAGGGACTTATGGCCTTTCTAAGTTCATAATTTTACATGAACTTGGAGGCTGTCGAGGAAGATGAACAATACATGCGCAAGTCTTTGGGCGCATAGCTTGTGGGCGCATACCCTTGTGCATGCGCCAGTCTTTGGGCGCATAGCCTTTGGTCGCATAACCTTTGGACGCACTCCCTGTGGGTGCATAGCCTTTGGGCACATAGCCTTTGGACGCATAACCTTTGGGCGCATAACCTTTGGGCACATAGCATTTGGGTGCATGCCCTGTGGGCGCATAGCCTATGGGTGCATACCCTGTGGAAGCATAGCCTTTGGACGTATAGCCTATGGGCGCATACCCTGTGGGCACTTAGCCTTTGGGTGCATAGCCTATGGGCGCATGCTCTGTGGGCGCATACCCTATGGGCACATGCTGACCCTGGGTATATGTTGTCCATGGCAACCCTTTTACCTCTTGCGCCATTTCTTGCCAGGATAATTCTTGTTGCATTTATTCATGCTTGTCCCCATGGTCCTTATATAATGTTGTGATCTTTGCTTGTACCCTTCACTTGACTGGCCCAGTGACTACCCGACTTAATAACTTGTTGAGCTTGATCGGGCTCGAATTTGATTGGATTTGACTGGACTCGATATGAACACAATTTGATAAAAAGAACTCGTCTGGATAACTCATGATAGTGGGCCGTCGAGACGCACTCTTGATAAGCACTCATGATATGACAAGTATCAATATGACATGAATAACCTTGATAGTGGCCCGCCAATGCGCACTCTTGACAAGTAACAAGTAACCTAACATGATATGATAATCTTGAAATGCTGTTGCGACGGTTATCTCAACTTGCTAAGTAACTCATATCTTGACACCGTGGATGATTGTGTCTGTACAAGCTACATTTCTCGTCTTGTATTATTTCTAGAACATGGATTCATGATTACCACGGTCAGGAATTCATACTGAATCTGACTAGGTTAATGACTAGATGGATCAAGTAGTTCATAAAGAGATTTCCCAGGCACAGGTTATTCCGTTATCTAAGCGCCTTAAGTGGACTTGTTGTCACGCCCCAGTTCCAAAATATATAGGAACCTGAGCGTGACTATGCCAGCTAATACGATCTAAGGTAAGCTTCCAATTTAATAGACTTATCCCTGGACGTACTCCGCTATAAAGGGGTAACTAAGAGTAACTGATCATCTACATCTCAATTCATAGTAATGAAAGGAATACCAAGAATGAACATAATATACTAAAGTTGGCCACCCAGTAATATACATGTTCGAGCAAGCTCGAGAAAGGAATAAACTTGGTAATAATAGGCTACATAGCAGCATGAAGCAAATATAGGTGAGGATATAAGCTGAAAAGAATAAATGAAAATAGCAAGAACACATATGTAAATATATACCTGAGTCCTCGGTGCATCATGCAACACCTGCCCACTACCCTGTACTAACAGCTCAGCGAATACCTGGAGAGATCACCAGATCCTCAGAGGGACGTAACAAGATACATAATGCAAGCCATAGTGTGAACTGAATATAATGATCAACCTGAATCACAACGTGGTCCAATATCCAGCCATCAATCAGCAACCATATCTCTGACAACTCCTGATCAAGGATGGTATACCAGTCTATGATAAGACACCTTCCTATGATACGGTCCGACATAGGTACACGAACTAATCAGTCTATGTGAATGCATGTTGAAGACAACCTTTGGCGTATGGGTAGGTGAGTAAGAATGTACGTCGAAGCACGGGCCGACGTCGGATCACGAGCCGAAGGATTTGCGTCGAAATACGGGCCGAGCGTCGGATCACAAGCCGATTAGCACAATTCTAGCATACCTCTCTACCGAACCTAGCTCGCAGCTAGTGGCCGCTGCCGGATATACCCACTAGTAAGTACCCATGCCCATAACCGGGTCCCCACTGAGGCTAACATAAAATAATGTAACTGTATGTCCCATACGCCTACTGGTTGTCTTCTCCGTCCCAGAAAATATACAAGTCCTATCCACGACTCAGACAATACATATCTCAATGCGAGTCTCTAACCTAGACACCATCTAACTCTATATGTACCGACACACGAACCGCTCGCACCGATGATCAGTCGAATGCGTAAGTTCATGCCAACACTATGATCCTCACTCAAGGTGCCGTGTAATATCTCGTGTCAAGCCATAAAAGTTATTCGGGATAACTCCTCCATCTCGGGTATGTCTACTAACTCTAAGTTACACACACACATACCCATAACATCGATGCCATCATCGATAAAATCCAAGTCATCCTTGGATACACTCTACCACTGCCACCAGCTAACAACATATGAGTAGATATGAATAATATAAACAGAACAAGTATGGCAAGGTATCTTGCCTGGGGTGAAGCAGTGAGCCGATGATGTCCTGCAGACAAATCGTCAAGTCTGTAGGTCCTAAAAAATCAAGTTGCATCAATCAACAAAGTCAAAAATTCAAGATATTCATCATTTTGATGAGTTGCGCAGACAACAGATTGCGCAGACGTCACTTTGCGCAGGTTGGTTTGCGCATGTTCCCAACTGCGCAGGCTGACGTGGCAGAAGTCATCATTGACTGAATCAAATCAAATCTTCCTGACTGCTGACAACACGAATAACGAGGAGACTGTTCGTTTTTGGCGTCGCACAGTGCTCGAGGACGGCTGACATTTGGCAGCGCAATCCGTGGTTGCGCAAACGAAGCCTGCGCAGTCTGAGTCTGCGCAAACCAGTGTATGCGCAGTTCACTTTGCGCATTCTACCAACATAACTGATAAATTACATGTGGCATTCATGCCATCAATTGCTCATTACGTGGCAACTGTCTATGCACGATCATGCGCATTTCAATCAAATAATGCCATGTGTCTCAGATAGTTGGCCCACGATCCAGTAACTGCCTGCGCAGTCCATATCTGCGCAAACCAGTTGCTGTGCAAATCAGCTTGCGCAGTCCAAAATAACTGAAAGTTAGTTATTTTCAGAACTCTATAAATAGAGTTTCAAGTCTTCATTTCAAGGGGATCAAGATCAGAGATCAGAAATCAGAGAGTTCAGGAGTTCTTGCCAAAGTGCTACTAAATTCTTCCGAGACTTTTGTCTTCAACTTCAGAGGCTTTTGCCTTCAATTTCCAGAGTTGTTTTCAACTTCAAAGGCTTCGTCTTCAAAGTTCACATCGTCCAAGGGATAAAGCAATCGTCATCAAGATTGGATTCCTATAGTTGTAATTTTCCCAGAATTCTTGTAATCTTTATTACAGTTTGTATCAATAAAGTTTTATACTTTTGTTTTTGCAAACAAAATGGCGACTCTGCTGGGGACAACTTTCTCCTCCGACGAGGAAGTAGCAACTCAATGTGACGTAGCGTCTATCTGGAAGACGCAGATGACGCTGGTTGTTAAGGTCAACCAGACAGCCTACGAGACGATGCTCAACTCCAAGACCACTCCCCATACTGCAGTCACTTCTGCCAAGAGCAAAGTGCGCTCAGTTTGGGTCTCCAAGTCTGCTGCACAATCTGACAGTTTTGCCACCAAGGATGCTGTGCCAACTATTGCACAATCTGCTAGTCAGACTGCTGCACAAACTGCTGTGTCAACTGTTGCACAGTCTGTCTCAGCAACTGCTGCACAATCTGTTGCAGTCAAGACTGCGCAGTCTGCTGCAACTGTTGCACAAGCTACTTCATATGCTGCCTTGTCAAAACAGAAGACTCCTATGACTCTGGCGCAATTGGCAGTGGCTTTTCCTGCGCAAAATAGCACTCCAGTAACCAAAGTGCATCCCAAGCACTCCAAGACAAGAACTCCTGATGCACTTTCTACCAAAGCTTCTACTGCACAAGTAACCAGTGCACCTTTTACCCATGCGCAAACCAAGTCTGCGCAATCCAAGAAAAACAGCCTTTTGGCTAAATTCCCTTCTTCTCACAATAAAAGAAGAGATTCTACTCCTCTTCCCAAACACCCTATTGCCCCTGCGCAATCCACTGAGGGTAGTCCTTTGACTATTCCTCTTTCTCTTCAAAGCAAAGGAAAAGGCCCATTGGTCTTTTCTTAAACTTCCTTATCTCATGACTTGGAAGATAACAGAGGAAAACGCTCTTTAGCTAACCCTTCATCTCAAAACAAGGGAAAAGGCCCTTTGGTCTTTCCTCAGTCTTCTTCAGTCTTTACTGAAGAAGATCCATCTGAATGTGTCTCGGCACCAATCAGTTCGAGAACTCTTGCAAACAAGGATTCTTCTTTCCTTTATAACAAAAGTATTTGTACTAATCAAAGAGGTATCCTGCCTACTCCGATAGCAGAATTCCAGGACCTCCCGACTCTCCAAATTTGTCGTTCCAGACAGGGAAAACTGTTAGTGTCTCAAACAGAAACTCCTGGGGGTGAATTTGCTGACCTCAGAACTTATCTTAATCGACCCACTTTGGTAAAACGCAAACAGCCAATGCCGAAGGTCAAACATCATCAAAAACAAATCTCCAAGGTCAAAAATCCCGACACTTATGCTAATGAAGTAAGCACTTCCCTGTATACTCAAGGGACTAAACATTTGAAGAATCGGAATCATATTCCGAATATTATCAAAGAACAGATCCCTCGGAACTTTCCTCGTTCTGTTGTGGACCTTCGAGAACAATTAAGACAAAAATGGGATAATGATTCAATATCTCCATCTCAACCATCTGAGCATCACTGCAATCATAAAGTCATTATCCAATGTTGTTGTCAAACGACAAAACGATCTGTCTTCGATCGTTTAACTTTTGCTAAATCTGAACCCATGTCAGATGAAGACGAAGTTTTGTATGCTTCTGTTAATATGATTTCTCGAGGCTCTGAGGGTAAAAGATGCTCAAAGCATGGTAGACTCCGCAAGCCAAGCCAACGGTATTTGGAATTACTTTAAGAATCTTCCGAAGGAGTATTTCAACATACCCGTTCTCGAAGCCGAGATACAATCGGTCAAAGGAATCTTCCTCAAAACCCTTCAGGTCATCTTCCTGTTTCTCAGTCAGAAGATGATTCGTTCTCTGATTATGATGCATACAGTGAAAGTTCTGAACAAACAGTATCTTCCACTGTGCCAAGAGAAGTGACGGCTTATGTTGTCACCGATGATCCAGATGCTTCAACCTCCGCAAATCAGGAACAGCGAATTGCTGCACTCGAAGACAAATTAAAAACCATGGCTGAGATGGTTACTAGTATGCATTCCATCATTGTAGCACAGCATGTTACACCACCAACTGCACCTATTACTAGTCCAGAGATCATAGCATCTTCAATACCTGCCAATACTGGGCTGGGGGTAGTGCCTCCCCAAATGCCTCATATACAAGTGCAAGTACAAACTACGCCTAGCCAGTCAGGAGCTGGGGGTAGTGCTTACAACGCTGTTCCTCCTCCTACCACTACAACTCAACCTGCTCCTTCTTCTTCATCAGAAGACGCCAATGAAGCTGTCAAACTCTTACGAACCTAGTTTGAAGCATTTAAAGAGAAAGACAATCTACAAAGGTTGGGGATTAAACAGCCCTATCCGGTTGAATGGAAGGACGTCCCGTTTCCCCCAAAGTACAAAATCCCTACAATCTCTCTGTTCGATGGCAGTACTTCCCCGAGTCAATTCATCAATCATTTTGAGGTAATGACTGTTCAACTTCAGCCAAATGACGCTCTTCTTACCAGAGTGTTCGTCGGTTGTTTAGCCGGCGTAGCATACGACTGGTACAGAAGTTTGCCCGATGGTTGCATCACATCCTTTTCAGGTCTCAAATAAATCTTTCTGGAACGGTTCTATGAAGGATTTAATTATATGACTATGTCAGCTCTCAACAAAATCAAACAAAAACATAATGAAACTGCTGAGAGCTTTATTGAACGGTTCCGCCGTGAAGCTTTGAAAATGCCTCCTGGAACTCCAGCTGCTGTCACTATTGATACTTGTAAGGCAAATCTTTTGCCTATTATCAGTATGTGGACGGGATCAACCCAATTCCAAGATTGGCCCTCATTCATCGTCAACGCCAAAGCTGCTGAAGTGAGTGCTGACAAGTTCAAACAATTTGGGGTACAAATGTCTAACCCTGATCGAGATGAGCATCAAAATTCAAGTGGTAACAATCGCCAGAACAATCGCAAAGCGAAAGAAACTTTGAACATTAACTTAAACAAAAATAAAGAGTCTTTGGCTGTCAATGTGGCCCCACCTACATCTACTCCTACTCCTTCTGCACCTCCACCGAGAGAACCTCGTCCGAAGGTAAAATATTCCTTTGACAAAAATGACACTGCAAGTATCTTTGAATGTCTACTCAAAAGCAATAAAATTCAACTCCCTGATCCAAAGAAACCTGATGAAGTCAACAAGACTGATCATCCCAAGTATTGTGTCTATCACCGATTTATTGGACATCCTACTCGAGCATGCTATGTGCTCAAAGGTAAGATTCAAGAGCTTGTCAATGCTGGTGTAGTCACTCTACAACAAGATGAGAAGACTGTTACTTCAAATATGGTTTCAGTCTAATTTGGGGATTTCCCGCCGTAGATGATACAGCACGGTGTCATTCCAATTCCTAAAGCAACCCTTGAGATTGAGAATCTCCCGCTTCCATCCAATGAAGGTCTTGTTCCCTTATCTCTTGATAACGGTAAAATTATGTGGATCCATCCTGATCTTGCTACGGAATTCGAGGTGTCCTCTTCTTCCAAGGAGAAAACTCGTTCTAAAGGCAAAACTAAGATCTGCAACATGGTATCTTTTGATCCCATTGTTGACGAAGAGATTCTGTTAGGCACCAGATCAGGGAAAGCCTATTTGAAAGATCATTCTGAAAGTCAAAAGGATCCTGCTTCTTCTTCTGAACCTGCTCCGGTACAACCCGTATCTGCTGAAGAAGTCCCTTCTACATCTTCACCAGTTGTAGTATCAATTTCTTCCAAGCCAACAACGGCTGACAAAGGCAAGCAACAAGTTCGATTTGACAAACCCCTAAAGAAGTCATCTCCTACTGGGCTTGAGAAGCCTTACAATTTCGATATATTGGCTCAGTTAGCCAATACACCGGCTAGGCTGTCAATCTTTGAACTTTTGCGTCTTTTCAAGGAGACACGAAAAACTCTAAGTGAAGCTCTGATGCAGGCTGAAACTTGCTTAACTCTTCTCAAGAAGCCAGAATCAGAACCAGTCTCTTGTCATCACTGTCATAGTGTTTTGGAATTGATCCCAAACATTACCTTCACTCAGGATGATATGCTAATGGAAGATAATAGACATGATCGTCCTCTTTACTATACAGGATATGTAGATTCAATGAAGGTCGATCGTATCTTGATAGATCCAGGGTCTGCACTTAGTATTATGCCAAAGACAATGCTAGATGCATTGAAGATACCAGTGCATAGTCTTTCAACCACAATCACTACTATTCTGGGATTTAACCAAAGAAAGAGTGAACCTTTGGGCAAGATCCGCCTAAAACTCCAAATAGGCAATCTTCGCACAAAGGTGACCTTTTATATCATTGACAATCATGGTTGTTCTTACAATGCTCTCCTGGGAAGGCCATTCCTCCATGAACACAATGTTGTTCCATCAACTCTTCATCAATGCTTTAAATACGTTGATGACAAAGGACAAGTTCATAAGGAAGTTGCGGACCTTTATCCTTTCAAGGGTGTTGAAGCTTATTGCAACGATGCTCGTATGTACAAGGATGAGTTTATGAAGGTGGTATTGGCTATGGATACTGAAGAAGATCAAAAAGCAGTGCCTCAAGATACTCTTATCATACCTGTTAAGGGGCGAATTTCTCATCCACAATCTTCCAAGCCACTGGTTATTCACTTGCCAGTTCAAATGAAATCAGTTGATGTTGATGAAAATCAAAGGGAGCTCACCTCTTCTGAGCCACTTGTTATTGACTTACGTCGTAACAAAGGCAAAAAGCAGCTCATTCCTTCTGAGCCACTTGTTGTTGATTTAACTCACAACAAAGAAAAAAGGGAGCTCACCTCTTCTGAGCCACTTGTTATCGACCTCCGTCATAATAAGCCTCCTCCACGTTCTTCTTCTCCCCCTCTTGTAATCAATTTGACCAAACTTGCTAAGGTTAAAGGTCCTGTTGTAAATACTGATGTACAAATCAATGAAAAAACACCTACTTTCCAGTATACTGATGTTATTTACTATACTAAATGTTATTTGGATATGCTAGATAGCTTCCAATCAGTTACAATGGAAGTCGTACAATCTCTTCAGACAGAAGTCTCACTTGAAGATCCAGATGATTCTTACCGTATTCACCCTTCTCTAGAGAAAGGTGAAAGTCCAGCACTTTTTTTAAAGGACCGGAAAAACAATTCAGTTATACGGATGATAGCAAACTTAACGATACGGGACGTCTCCAGTTCCATCGTTATAGTCAACAATCAAAAGACATCATCCGAAGAATGGGCTATGACTTCAATAATGGCCTCAATTACGGTAAAGGTAGACGAACTCCTATCCGCACAACTGTTTCAGAAGGAAAATCGCCAATGTATTACAGCAGGACCAAGAAAGGTCTCGGATATACTTCTCCGCCACTGTTATCCCCAGCAGCTTCTGAATCAGATAGTGAAGAACGTTCTAATTCTTCTGATTCCAGATCGTAGGATTCTGATACAAGCATCGGTGAAGTTCATCGTATAATTGTATCTTCTAATATGGTCTCCGCTGAATTACCAGAAGGTTGTGATGAAGACGTTGAAGAAAGTCCGAAAATAGATCCTTGGGCTCAACATATGGATAACCAATGGGTACTCCGATTTGAACAAAGAGAACCTCCTACTGAAGATCAACTAATTCAAATTGATGTAGGGGAAAGAGAGTCACCTCGGCCAATCTTTATTAGCAAGAATCTTCCAGAAGCAGATAAGCAAGAGTTGATTCTTCTCATTAAAGAATACATAGACGTCTTTGCTTGGAGTTACGAAGACATGCCAGGTTTAGATCCCAAGATTGCTACTCACAAACTGAACATTCTTCCTAATGCTAAACCAGTCAAACAGCAACAAAGGCGATTTAAGCCTGAAATGATGGACGCAATCGATGATGAAGTTAAGAAGCTCATCGCTTGTGGCTTTATTCGAGAAGAGCAACATCCTGATTGGGTAGCCAATGTCGTCCCAGTTCTGAAGAAAACTGGAAAAGTTCGAGTCTGCATCGACTTCCGAGATCTCAATGAAGCATGTCCAAAAGATGAATTTCCTCTTCCTATCACAGACGTCATGATTGACAATACTTGTGGGTTCGAACGAATATCTTTTATGGATGGATTCTCCGGATATAATCAGATTAAAATGCATCCTGAAGATGAAAGGCATACATCTTTCCGCACTCCTCGAGGAGTCTATTGTTATACAGTAATGCCATTTGGTCTTAAGAATGCTGGTGCAACTTATCAGCGAGCTATGAGTACCATTTTCAGAGAACATCTTCGTAAAACAGTCGAATGCTACGTTGACGATATTGCTGTCAAAAGTCATCTAAAAGAAGATCACATCCAAGATTTGAGAACAATATTTAATCTCATGCGTCAACATCAGCTCAAGATGAATCCCACCAAATCATTCTTGGGTGTCTCTAGTGGCAAATTTTTCGGCTTCGTCATTACCTCTAAGGGTATACACGTGGATCCTGAGAAGATCAAAGCCATCCAAGAGATGCGTCCTCCACGCAACCTAAAAGAGCTACGAGGATTCCAAGGCCGACTTGCGTACATCAGGCGATTCATTTCGAACTTGTCTGGACGCTGCAGACCATTCACTCAACTAATGAAGAAGGGTGTATCTTTTGTTTGGACTGAAGAGTGTCAACGAGCATTCGACGATATCAAACAATATCTTATAAACCCACCAGTTTTGGTGCCACCTATCTCTGGTATTCCATTCTTGATGTATGTCCGTGCTATGGACCATTCGTTGGGTGCTTTACTTGTCCAAAAGAACAAAGAAGGCCATGAACAAGCTATCTACTATCTTAGCCGAACTATGATTGGTGCTGAACACCGTTATAGTCCGGTCGAGAAAGAATGCCTGGCTCTCATGTTTGCTGTGCAAAAGACGAGGCATTATATCATTGGTCAAACTATTCATGTTATATCTCGAGTTAACCCTCTCCGGGTACTCATGAAGAAACCTAGTACACTTAATTCTCGGTTGGCTACATGGGCAATCCTGCTAGCTCAATATGACATGGTGTATGTTCCACAAAAGTCTGTCAAAGGTCAAGCGCTGGCGGATTTCTTAGCAGCTCATCCTGTGCCTGCGACATCTAAACTCTATGACGAAATTCCTGACGAGACATTAGAAGTCAACATGATCTCCGAAGAGTTTCCAACCTGGCGTCTATTCTTTGATGGTGCATCAAGAATTGGACCAAATGGTGCTATTGTGGCAGGTGTTGGAGTTGTTCTCGTTTCTCCAGATGGATTAACTATCCAAAGAGCCTACTCTTTAGATGAACCTTGCTCCAACAATGTGGCAGAGTACAATGCTTTACTTGTCGGCCTTCAACTAGCTAAACAACTGAATGTTGAATATCTCGAAGTCTATGGTGATTCTAAATTGGTTGTGAACCAGGTTAGAGGAACCTATGAAGTCCGTCATCAACACCTGGTGCCTTATCATGAAGCGGCAATCAATATAGCTATATCATTCAAAGCTTTCTTCATCGACTATGTTCGACGAACTTACAATACTGAAGCCGATGCTTTGGCCAATCTTGCAGCTGTCTTAGCCATCCCTATCAAAAGACATCAGGTGGTGGTTATTTCTAACCGAGAACTGTTCTGTATGGAAAATAATCGTAATATTGAATTTAGCAATCTTGCTGAAGTCAATGTTATTGATGACGATTGGAGAACTCCTTTTATCGATTTTGTAGTACATGACATACTCCCTGAAGATCCTAAGAAGGCTATAAGCGTTCGACGTCGATCTCTACGATTCTATTACAATCAAACCACCAAAACACTCTATCGGCGAACTTATGATGGTCTTCTTCTACGCTGTTTAGCTGGTGATGAAGCCAAACAAGTGTTGCGTGAAGCTCACGATGGCGTCTGTGGAGCACATCAACCCGGTCCTAAACTACAGGATCGTATTCGACGTATGGGTTACTATTGGCCCTCTATGGTATCAGATGCCATTGAATATGCAAGAAAATATCGTGCTTGTCAAATCCATGCAGACTTCATTCATCAACCCTCGGAATTCTTACACCCGACTGCTGCTTCCTGGCCTTTTGAAGCTTGGGGTATGGACATCATAGGTCCTATTAATCCTCCTTCTTCTAGAGGACATCGGTTCATATTGGCGATAACCGATTACTTCTCCAAGTGGGCTGAAGCTATACCTCTGGCTGAAGTCAAGACTAGCAGTGTCATTAACTTCGTTAAACACCATGTCATCTATAGATTCGGTGTACCTCGAAGAATCATTCATGACAATGGACCTCAATTCATTAGTCAGAAGTTTACTAGATTCTGCGATGATCATCGGATTAACAATGTTGCTTCGACGGCCTACAATCTTGCTGCTAATGGTTTAGCTGAAGCCTTTAACAAAACCATTATTAAGCTCCTTAAGAAATTTGTATCCACTAACAAACAAAATTGGAGCGAGAAACTTGGCGAGTGTCTTTGGGCCTATCGAACTACAGTCCGCAATCCTACAGGCTTTACACCTTTCTCTTTGGTGTATGGCTGTGAAGCTGTCCTTCCTTTGGAGTTACAAATTCCTTCTTTAAGGATTGCTATTGCCAATGAGCTCACTACATAAAACAATGACCTTCTTCGACTTCAAGAGTTAGAGGCATTGGATGAAAAGCGGTTAATGGCTCAACAGCATATTGAGTTATACCAAGCCCGCATCTCAAAGACATTTAATCGTAAAGTGAAGGTCAGAGCCTTTCAGCAAGGAGAACTTGTTCTAACGGTCAGACGTCCTATGACTACGACTCATATGAGCAAAGGGAAATTCGATGCGAAATGGGAAGGTCCCTATGTTGTAAGCAAAGTCTTCTCAAACGGAGCTTATCAACTTTCAGAACTTGATGGTCGAGTTGCTATGATGCCTATCAATGGCAAATTCTTAAAGAAGTATTATGTATAAATGTAAATACTTGTAAATTATCAGACAGAATCAAGTTCATAAATAAAATTCAAATTTTATTATATGATAGTACATATTAAAGGTCACTATCATCTTTTTCTATATTGGGACGAGGGCCACTGCCGTCCTTTTTAAAAATGCGGTCAGCAAAAGAGCCGAGAACCTCCTTGCTGGATCCCACAAGAAACTTGCAGGCGGCCATCCTCATGGCTTCTTCTTCTTTAGTCTTTCCTGGTTCGAGCAGGAAGTCCAAAATGTCCCGCGGTGGCTGGGGTGCAGACGAACCTTCGCCTGCTTCTGCTTCTTTTGGTTGAACTGGATCGGCAGGGTGTTCTTTAATACCCTTCTGAACCTTCGAGACAGTCTCAACCTTCTTAGATGCTTCTCCGGAAGACATTTTTTATGTTGAAGAGTAGAAGTGTTCGTTCCTATCAGATTTCTGCTATATTTATAGACAGAAGTTCCTCAATTAATGAAGCATTACATTCATCCGACGGTTCATCCGTTCATTAATACCTGACGGTTCATCCGTTCATTTATCACATTCATCCAATGGTTCATCCGTTCATTAAATGCTTGACGGTTCATTCGTTCATTAAATGCTTGATGGTTCATCCGTTCATTTATAACACTCATCCGACGGTTCGTCCGTTCGTTAATATCTGACGGTTCATCCGTTCATCTATTTTGACGGTTAACCCATTCATTTATTATCATTTGATGGTTAACTCGTTCATTTCACCATCATTTGACGATTTACCTGTTCTTTCATCATTACTTGACGGTATTCCCGTTCATTCATTTTCATATACATTGACGATTCATCATCGTTCATCTTCTACATCAGCAACTTATCGTTTTCGATTAAGTTGTCAATAAATATATCATATCTATCTATTATTTATATCTGAATAAGATATGCAATAAATAATGGAGCCACAACAAAATGTCCTTTATATCAAAAAAATGAGACATTACAAAAATGCAGCTACAGCAACAAAACCCAAATACAAAATCAAGAAGGAGGGACAATCAGATTATCAATTTGCTGCTTCAATGTCTGCAGCTCTTCTTCGTGTGTTGACGCTACTATCTTTCTTGCCTCCTCCATCCCGCTTTCTTCATCAAAAATGGGCATATCTACTGTCCTACGAGTGATCTCTTCACCATGAGTGGTCTCATACTCATTCCTTTCTTCAATCAATGCATTAAATTGTTCAATCACCAGTTGCTGATTAACAGTTTCTTCTTCAAACTCTTGTTGGAGGCGAGTAATTTCAACCTTCAGCTCAGCAAGTCGCCGTCCTTTGCTTTCAGCCACTAGAGTAATTGATTCTATTTTAGAATTATATTCAGCTAATTTTGCTGAATGAGCTTCTAACAGATTTTGAAGAGTTAACCTTTCCATATCAGCAGCTTGAGCCAGCCGCTCAAATTCAGCTTGTACTAAAGAGTCTACATCTTTCTTCTTGAGTTCTTTATACTTCTTGATGGAGACTTCTAATTCATCCAGTATATGTTCAAGGAGAGTGGCCTGAGCTTCGTCTCCTTGGTCTCTTATGGCTCTTATCAAGAAAGAAGTGGGCTTCCTAACCATAATGAAGTCAGCCCCTTCTTTCTCTATCATTTTACGGACGAGAGATCCCAGCGACTCAAAGAAACATCGGGTAAATGACTAGACCACTTGCTGATTGATGGCCAGAGTTCCAGGAGTCGCTGCTACTCCTGATGAAGACGGGGTAACAGGTTGCTCGATTCTTTGAGGTTGGACAATAGGCTCTTTAAATAAGGGAGCCAGAGTAGAGCTGGTTGCTCCTCCTGCTTGATCTTCTGCAAAAGTAAAATTGTTATTTTACTAATTGATTGTTGATGAACAAAAAGATCAAATTAAGAGCAATGTTACCTTGGTTTGGTCTAACAACGAGTTTATTCCTTACTGGAATGGAATACCGTTGAACAGAAGTAGCCTCAGCTGCAACAGCCTGGCTGCTGCCCGCCTCAGAACCACAAGATAAATGATGACTACTGCTAATAACCACCGTTGGTATAGGCACCATAATCAGGTCCGTTGGAGGTGTTGGCAAAGTCTCAAGATCTGCAAATGAAGATATTAGTTATCAGTTCATTTTAAAAAAAAGAAAAGATTGTTAAATCTCGTTTTATACCTTGAGGGTCGGTGGCGGGATTTTCTTTTAGCACACCTTCGTCGGCTACTTCTTCAGAAGATATTTCTATCTCAACATCGACAGCTTTTTCTGCAGATGCCTCCACTTCAATATCCTTTTTAGGATTTGAAATATCATCGACAGTATCAAGAGAATTGTGTTCTTCATTATCCTTTTTAGGATCTTGTAAATACTCATCAACATTTTCGGATGAAGAACCTTCCTCGTCTTCTTCATTTTTTTCTTCTTCTACTGCTGCATTTCCACTGCTAGTGGCAGCCTGATCTTCCTGCAAGCTATAACTGCAATCTTCCAGAGCTGCAATCATTTCACGGTCTTCGTCCTCACGAAGAGTCCTGGGAGTAGGAGGAGGTTGAGTAATATCTGCAATAGGAGAATGAGGTCGTACAACACTTTGTTCTTTCTCTAAGATATGTTCTCTAGGCTTTTCAATTCTTGGGGCAAAATCTCCCCTCTGTTCATTCTCCTCGAGAGTTTTGCTCCCTGATTCAGAAGCAGGTGTGGGAGATGCCATTAGAAGTCCTGCAGCAGCATCTACTGAAGTCAGGAGTTGTCTAGAAGAAGACTCTTCCAAGACTCTTCTGGTGACTACTCTTTTCTTTCTGTGTAGAGGTCTAACAGGACACTCTACATTTTCTGGCTCTGCTTGCTTTTGCACGGAAGTTGGTGTAGTGGCAACTTCTTGATGTGTCTCGGCCAATTGCCGGGATTGAGATCTGGTAGTCACCTTTTCAGAAGAAACATCAAGAATCAATTTCTTCTTCGCCACAGGAGCAGGAGGCTCCTCTCTTCTTCTTTTCTTCGCAGGAGATTTACCCACCTTTAGAGAAATATGAAGTGGTGCATTTACTTCTTGGGGGAATACAATATCCCTTGTAGTCTCCAGAGGTACATCTGCCGGTTCCTGCGCCTCCTTATTTATAGGGATCGATGGAGCAATTCTCCCTCTTCTCAATCTTGTTGCAGTGGCAAAACTATCTGCGAGATTGAAATTCTCGGCAAAAGTATTCGCTGATGTGTAAAACACGGAGTATGTAAAAAGCATTCGAGGACCCTGAGGAGTAGTCCTTGCTGGCATGAAGAAAGTGGCTTTTGTATCACGGGCATTGTAATAAGCCCAAGCCCTAGCTCCGTCTATCAGATAACCTTTGCCTTAGAGGCAGGTAATTGCGTTCCCTACATGGAACTGATCATACCCAAACTGTCGAGCAAAACGGCTTGGGAGGTATGGTTCTAAGTAGCACTCTTCTTCGAATCGGTAGACCAAATGAGATGGTCGAATTGTCTTCAACCATTCAAAAGCGACACGAGTTAGAGGCTGCAGTTTCGAATCCACCATATTCGTGGGCATCTGATCATACCCAGCAGGGAAAGGAGCGCAGCAGAAGTTCCAGCCTTTGTTCAGATTCAACATAAATCTACACTCAGTTAAGGAAGTATATTTCCATTTTCCATCGGAATACCTTCGAAGAAAACTGCCATCAACTGGTCCCATGCCAGGATCCATTAGAGTTGGATAGTGAAGAAGCAACCATCCAAACAAATATGTATATGGCAATTCTAAGCGAGGGAATTCTCTCTCTCTCCTTTCGCTTTCAACATCAAGTCAACATATAAACGAAGACTGGCGTTCAGCTTGCAGGTCATTGCTGATAGTAAGTCCATTTTATAACCGAAGACTAGCTTAACAGCTGCAAACAAGACGCCACGGTAAAAATGATCCACTGTACTGGATCCGGGAACTACGAACCTTCGCAGCCAGTATGTTAAGAATCCCGTCAATTGTGCTATTTCTGACATGGGCCTATAGCCCATTCTCAAGTAACTTTCTAAATTGTCTCCTCTCTTCAAAGGAGGATATTCATGATCATCCTTCACTTCTTTATCAAAGTGACCACTCTGTTCCATTAATTTTCTGACCTCTGTATGGCTCAAAGGTTTGAAAAAGGTTGGGTAGCATTTATCGTTCTTCTTGGTTTTCTTCTCTTCTATATGACTAAGAAACAGATATGGTAGCCACTTTGAAGAATAACAAGTATTGGCAGTGGCACTCTTGTAAAATAAAGAGCAGATCTTGTAATGGCACAATAGTTCTTCGAACACTGTCACCATCTCTGGATTCTCTTTTCTGAGCTTGTTCAACTCATCATTTGTTGGTACATACTCCTCATACGGAGCATCTGCCATGGGCAAGTACGAGATATACTTCATCTCGTGGAGTGCAAAGCCCACCTCTCCCTCTGGGGTCATGAAAGTTCCGGTCCTGTAGTTGTATCTCTCAGCTAAGGCTAAGAACATATGAGGATTGGGAGCAAATCCATATACAGTGGCATGCACTGCTTCATACAGGTTGATTTGTTGGAGTCTGTTTTGGAATTTTCCCAGAACCCAATTCGCGATATAACTCCATCGCTTGTAGTCTGGATTCACCAATCCAGTCATTCTTATATCTTGCTCAGGATATTTTCCTTCAACCTTCGCAAACTCATTTGCGAATATTGGTGTCCTAACAGGCATTAGCATGGAGGAGTTCTCTGGTGGAATACAGCCAGGTCTTAAACCTCTCAGTAGGACACTATATCTGTCGGAAGAGCTATAAAACATATCCTTATGTTGTGGCCCCTTCTTTACGAAGATTTTTCCTGCCCGAGCATCCTGAAATAGAGTGATATTCCAATCCATCTTCCTAGGGTAGCTTGCATGAGCGTACCGTGACAAAGGAAGGCAGCGAGCGATGTCGGGTATAAAAAAAGATCTATCTTGCTGGTGAACTACCCTATCTTCCATCCTTGGCCTAGGCTGAGAGGCTCTCTCAAAGGCGTCACCGAATAGGAATAAGGGTTTCTTGTGAATTACAGCATCAGCTGATTCTAAAGGCTGTCCGTTCATCAAACACATCAAAGTTTCATTGTCCTGAGAAATCAATATAGCCTGACGGGAGGCCGGCAGATCATACTGAGGGTAATGGACATGAGACAGATCCTCTTTGTATTCAAACTCTGTGAGGGTTCCCACAAAATGTTCGTAATCTGGATCTTCATTGACTTCAACTGCATCAACGAACAGATGAAAATTAGTCCAAGACAAAGATTCTGTTTTTAAACATAAAACATTAGAGTGCGCAACCTCAGACTGCGCTGACATGATTTGCGCAACCTCAGATTGCGCTGACATGACTTGCGCAATATCAGTTTGCGCATCATAAAAGGTGCGCAAAGCAATGGTTTGCGCTGATATCTGCGCAACTTAATTGTTTGCGCTGACTTCCTGTCAGCACAAATCAACAATTTGCGCAAGAATGCAGCCTTCATAAAAATAAAGAACTGATAGTTGATGCAACCGAAACCCTAAAAAGGGTGGCGCAATATGAACTTATCTCTAAAAAAAAAGAGATGAGTTTCAAGGGAGTCGAATCACCCTAAGAAGGGGTTTTCGATCGGTTCAACTACCTCTCAGAGCAGGGTGTGCGGATTCGTGTCGGGAAGCTGCCGTGCAATCCTATCAGAAGACTCGGTCGGAGCTTTTCCCTTCGCGGCAGCGGCAGCATTTGATCGTCGTGGGGCCATGACAATCATCGGAGGAGGAGAACAGTGAAGGTTGGAAGATTTTCTTCTCAAAAAGCTCGAAAGATTGCAAAGTAAAGAATTGAAAACGAAAAGAGGGGTATTTATAGTTTTTGAAATGCGAAACGGATGCCTCGGATTGCGCCTAAACTTGTGGTCTATTCGCTTTGCGCAGACAGCTCATCATATTGCGCAAAATGATTCAACATTCAAAAATTCAAAGTATTTCAAAATTTTGATTATAATCAACTTTCGAAAACTTTGAAGGGGGTCTTGTAGGTCCTAAAAAATCAAGTTGTATCAATCAACAAAGTCAAAAATTTAAGATATTCATCATTTTGATGAGTTGCGCAGACAACAGATTGCGCAGACGTCACTTTGCGCAGGTTGGTTTGCGCATGTTCCCAACTGCGCAGGCTGACGTGGCAGAAGTCATCATTGACTGAATCAAATCAGATCTTCCTGACAGCTGACAACACGAATAACGAGGAGACTGTTTGTTTTTGGCGCCGCACAGTGCTCGAGGACGGCTGACAGTTGGCAGCGCAATCCGTGGTTGCGCAAACGAAGCCTGCGCAGTCTGAGTCTGCGCAAACCAGTGTATGCGCAGTTCACTTTGCGCATTCTACCAACATAACTGATAAATTACATGTGGCATTCATGCCATCAATTGCTCATTACGTGGCAACTGTCTATGCACGATCATGCGCATTTTAATCAAATAATGCCATGTGTCTCAGATAGTTGGCCCACGATCCAGTAACTGCCTGCGCAGTCCATATCTGCGTAAACCAGTTGCTGCGCAAATCAGCTTGCGCAGTCCAAAATAACTGAAAGTTAGTTATTTTCAGAACTCTATAAATAGAGTTTCAAGTCTTCATTTCAAGGGGATCAAGATCAGAGATCAGAAATCAGAGAGTTCAGGAGTTCTTGCCAAAGTGCTACTAAATTCTTCCGAGACTTTTGTCTTCAACTTCAGAGGCTTTTGCCTTCAATTTTCAGAGTTGTTTTCAACTTCAAAGGCTTCGTCTTCAAAGTTCACATTGTCCAAGGGATAAAGCAATCGTCATCAAGATTGGATTCCTATAGTTGTAATTTTCCCAGAATTCTTGTAATCTTTATTACAGTTTGTATCAATAAAGTTTTATACTTTTGTTTTTGCAAACAAAGTCCAAGAAATATAGCAACATAGGAGTCTCCGTGAACGTCGCCGGATGCTGAAATAAACATCACCAACGTTCCCAGAGTAAGAAAAATAGCTAGAATAGACTATCCCATAAGTCCAATTCTGGACACACAGGGTAAAATGGTAATTCGGGTCAAGATACGGTCCACCGTTGGACCCACCTTGCACCGAAAAATGTGTCAAGATCAAAGTCATCAAAATATAGCAAATTATATGTCTACAAGTCCAAAATGACGATACGAACCCAACATTATATCCGAAAGTGGATTCCGATGAGTCGATCTCAAAATGGTCCGTTGACCCGGACAGTGGAACCGGTTTACACGAAAATGCGCGCCGGAGTCCAAGTCCACTAAATCTAGCAAAGTATATGTCAACGAGTCCAGAATGATGATACGAACCCAACGGTATATCCAGAAGTGGGTTCCGATGAGCCGATCTCAAAATGGTCAATTGACCAGAATTGTGGGGCCCGCCTTGCATCAAAATGCGTGTCAGGGTCCACGTCCTCAAAATCAAGCAAATTATATATGAATTCATACCAGAACGAAGCCACAAGTCTACTAGTCATGTCAGAATTGGAATTCGGAGTCCCGGGTTCAAAATTAGAATTTAACAAGTTAAAAATTATAAATTCGGACGACCAACTTTGACGTCGAATTCAATCAAACAAACAAGTTCACATTGGAACGAAACTTAGAACACAAGAAGAGGGTCATACCAGCTGTGCACAAGAACTAGTGGTGCGTCAAACGGAGCTACGATGGTGAATATATAAGTCCACAAAGTTGGCTCCACAAAACTGTCCAAAAATAGTACAATTTAAAATGTCAATTTGACGGCCGATTTCGATGTATCAAACAACAAAATTAACGGATGAAACTTGAGGCAAGTGAAGAGCTATATACCAAGATTGTAACGAAGAAAAGAATTCGACGATCCAACGGTCGGATCGCCCAGAAAATATGTGCGAAGTTGTTTTCATGAAGCGTACTTTCTATCTTCTCCAACGTGCGCGTCACAACGGGATTTCGACCCCAAAGTCAAAATCGACACCCAGTCGCACGGGATGGCTTCTAGGCTACCGGGGGGTGCGAGGATGGTCGCAGATGGCACGGGGAGGCCGTCTGGTGGCACGGTGGCCGGAGACAACCCGTTCCGGGTGGCGAATGGCGAGTGCGACCGCATCGTACGTACGGAAAAGGGCACACAAGGTGCTGCCTCCGCGTGCATGGAGGACAACGAGGCTGCTCGCCGCCATGTGGGGGGGTATGGTACCGCCGTACACGACAGCACTGGCTGGCCGGTCGGCCACGCGAAGTGAAACAGCAGCTGCAACAGCGCTGCTGCCACACGGGGGGCATTGTCGTGATGAGCTCGCCAGTGACGCGTCTGGGGCGTGCGATAGTCTATGGTGGGCACGCACGGTGGCACGACAGCGGCCAGGCGGACGCGACAGTAGGAGCAGCAGCAGCGGCAGGGTGGCTCAGGTGAAGGGGATGAGAGGAAAGAAATGGAGATGGTGATAGTGATGAAGGGAAAATGATGAAGAAGAAGTTGATGAAGTGTTCGAATTTGGTGGTGTGTTGAAGAAGAAGAAAATGAAGAGAAGAATGGGAAAGCTCTCGGCTAGGGAGGGGGAAGGAGCTGTCGGTGTGATAGGGGGGGTATTGTGTGAGTATGGAGAGAGAGAGAGAGAGAGAGAGTGTGTGTGTGTGATATATATATATATATATATATATATATATATATAGTATAAAGAGAGAAAGAAGGAGACTTTTAGAAAGAGAAAGAGAGATAAGTTAAGAGAGAGAGTGAGATGGATATACTCGGCTGGCATTGAGGGCGTGTATGTGTGCTGGTTATGTGGGAGAGGGGGCATGGGTGAAAGTGATGGGAAGAGAGAGAATTAAAGAAAGAAAGAGAGTGTTATATGCATATATAAATTATTTATTAAAAAAAGAGAGAAGGGGAGATATACAAATGTATAGAGAAGAATAAAATATCTATAAAGTGTAGAGAGAGATATTAGTGTGGGGTATTCATGAGGGAACAACATGAAGCTTAGATTGGGCTCAAATTGAGTCGGGTCGGGTCAAAATCGGGCTTGATGCAATGAATGATTTAATTTAGTCATTTACGATCGCGGGTAAATAAATAGCATGTAGGGACGCAAATGAATGGGACACCAGTATCATATGGGTAGTAGGCTTAATGTGGGCCGTGTCCATATTTTAGATCAACAGGTTTGGGTCGAAAGGGTATCCCAAAATCAAGTCAAAAATAAATGTGACACCATGGGATGAATAAAAATTGGGTCTTGCGTCAGAAAAGTTGTGCAAAGCAAATGAAGCACAAAATGGTGTGGCTGAGTGGGATACGAAGGTCATGGGTGAAGAGTGTCTCGAGTAGATCATGCATGATAAGTTGGTTTGAAGAAAATGACTAGCCTTGTGCTCCTAAATTAAAAGTCACGGCAACGTGCATATAATGATCAAAAATAAAAGTGGAAATTAAATAATAAATATTCAACGATCAAATGGCCTAAATTGGCCTGAAGTTGCACAAGGCAAAAAGAGTATAAGGGAATAAGTTTGAGCGGGACATAATATATCAACATGAAGATAAACGCGTCTAGATCAAAACCCATGAAAGGCGTTTCGAGAGAATGGCTTCTCTTGCGCTCCAAAAATCAAAGTCACTAAAACTATATTTAATGATCAAAATAATTATAACTAAAATATCTCATGAAAATAATTTCTTTAATAAAATTTAAAATAATTCCTAAAATCCAAAGGGCTTATACTTATAGCCTGTCGTCGAGTAGGGCGCATTTCCAACACACTGTCTTGTGTTGCACCTTCAAGTCACCTAATCAACTCTCTCAACCTGCGTCAGGATAACAGGGATGGTCTGCAGGGCTTGTGACTGTTGGAACATCTTATTGCATCTTGCTAGTAATTAGGCTTGTGACAACCCTACTTAGTTAAAGTATCAAGCCGTACTCATTGCTTGGCCGTGAACTTATGAATAGAGCCTAGTCTAGTCTTGTCTTGACAGTACTAGTTATGATTACTTCAGTGTATTACTGTTTATGCTTTACTTTTAATGATAAAATATTAGTGACTAAGTTCCGTTCAGGTGAAGAGTTATAACCCCGGTCCTTATTTGGTTTACGAGTTGTAACTTGGTTACCGGAATAGTCTCTTAGTTATCTTATCGTTTATCACCCTATTTTTCGTAAGTCCCATTTTCTTGTTATTATTTATGTCTTGTGATCTAATATGCTGGTTTAGTTTCTAAGTAAAGCATCCCTTGTGGCACTTGCTCTTTCTGGGGTCTGACCCAGCTAGTTTTATATGGCCAAATTTTGGAGTAGCTTCCGAGGATCTTCCAGCCTTCCAACCAGATGGTGAACACTAGACGCAATCCTGACAATGAGTGAGTTTTATTTTGCTCTTCCACTCTATTGTAAATTATTCTTTTGCAGCGTTTAGCCGCCGAGCCAGTGTTAGCTCGTGTTAAAAACTTATATTTTTTGTCTGCCTATGAGCTGTAACATGATTGACAGATCCTAGGGTTGATCATGTATGACTTAAACTCTTGTTAGTCTTCGCATTTTGTATGACTAGCTTCATGATCATCTGAATATATAATGTATGGGACGCCTTACTTTATATGTCTGATGATCTACCATCTTGTAACATGTGTTTACTTGCTTGAGATTGAGACACTAGGCTTGTTCTTGACCTTAAGAGACTGATGGCTTATAAATAAACCCTCATGCATCTAGACAGCCGTGACCGTATTACGAGGTAGGATGCACTTTAATGTACGTAGCTTGCTGTGTCTGTCCCCCGCTCTCTAGTATTCTGGTTCTGGGGTGTGACACGGTTCGAGCCTGGTTTGTCGAGCGCTCGGACTGGAGTTCGACCCACGACAGTCGAACTTCTTTGCTAACGTTCGACCAAAGCTAGTCGAACGAAAAATTAAATAAAAAAACACAATGTTCGACCACAACTAGTCGGACAAAGCTCTATTGTTCGACCATTACAGGTCGAAGTGCCTTATATATGTTCGACCGACATAGGTCGAGGAGACAGTGTTCCGTTCGACCTGTGTTGATCGTGCTTATCGCAGAATTTTTTTTTGGTTCAACGATTCACATACAGTGCTTCAAATCGAGAAAGAACGATTGTGTCTTTGAATCCTCCATGATGCCTTTTTCATAATTTCAAAGTAGGATTTTTCTAGGGTTTTGGGGTTGGGTTGGAGAAGAATGTAAAAATGAAAGAAGGAAGAAGGATGATGATGGGGTGTGATAGGAAGGTCATATGGGTATATGAGTCTTTTAACATTAATCTAATTTTCAACTTAAGATATATGGGGTGTGCTTAGAAAGTCATGGGATACGTATAGCCGCACCCTAAAAAAAATTAGAGAAAATTTTGAGTTACTCACTTTTACCATAATTTAAGGTGCACCGTATCTACCATGGACTTTCCACTTTTAACGAAAACTGTCAGTGACTAACTTTCAACTTCTTTGACCTACAAAAAAAAAAATTGAGTTGCATCCCATATATTTTACCGTAACGAAAATCGAACAACAATTATATGTATGTTTTGAAGTCAAACTTTAATAGTTTAACAACTAGTCTAACTTTGTGCGTAACTTCAAAATTCAACAGATGTGTGTACATAAATTATAATTTTTATTATAGTTTAACCACGATTCCAACTTTGGGTTGGCTCATTAAACAATAGAAATTGTCCAACCGAGCAAACTGAATTGGTTATTCAGTTCGGTTTCGGTTTCGATTTTGGCTTATCAGTTCGGTTTCAGTTTTGAATTTTTAGAATTTTGGTTTATTCGGTTTTGACTATTTCAGTTCGGTTTAATTCGAATGCACACCCCTAGGTTCGGTTACTCGGACCAAAACCGAAAATTGAACCGATATGTCAAAATTTTAAATCTCCAAACCAAAAATCGAATCTATAACTGAAAATCGAACTGATTGTCATATTTCGATTCAGTTCGATTTGACTTTTGATTTCCAACCGTTATATACTCACCCCTACTTTTCATGTATTATTGTCGATAGAAGTTTGTAAATCGCCCCCTCATAATTTTTGTTTCTCCAATAATTAACGAATGTTAACAAATTAATAATAACAATAAAAAATGTTATTATTATTAGACTTTTAAAAATATATTAAAATACTAATTATTTACTAGTTAATATTTACTAAATTAATTACTAATTATTATTAACTAAGATCCTACGTAATTAATTCCTTATATTAAAACCTGTCTCTGCACTATCTAAACACACATCAAACCCCTCCCTCGCAATTCTCTCTCACCCTCTCCACCTACAAATACAACAACAAACACGTTCTTTCTCTCTCACTATATTAAACACATATACGTCCTTTCTCTGACACTATATTAAACACACACACGCCCCAACAACAGACGGAGAATCGAACTTCCAAAATGAGGTCCCTATATATAAAATAAAATAATAATATCATAACATTATTAAGTTAAAAAATAATTATAGTACTTTTTTTATTATATTCTATATGTCCATATTAGTGCCATATAATCTTTGGACTTCAATTGCCGTCCAGTCTGTACCGACTTAGGACCATCCCTACCCATCAGTGCCTCAATCTACTCTACCTCTTCTCTTCTTAGGTATTGTTTGGCAAGAGAAAAAAAATAAAAGAAGAATTAAAAGTAGTGGTGTTTGGAAAGGAAAAGTAAATGAGTGAGAAGAATTTGAAAGAAAAATTCATACGGGTCCCACATAAATTTTTCTTTCCCATAGGTAGGAAAAAAAGGGAAAAAGTTGAGAGGATTGTGAAAAAAAATTATCCAACTACCCTTTAATAAAGTAAGTATTATTTATGATTTGAAAAAATCAAGGACTAACTAGAAATTGTTGTATCTTTCTCCGTAACGAACAAAATATTATTTTTAAAAAATTTCTTCCTCAACTTTTTGGTTATCCAAACAAGTGAAGAAAAAATTAATTTTACTTTCATTTTACTCTCCTCCATTTTCTTTCTCCTCAAATTTTTTTCCCTCCTCAAAAAGTTCCCAAACATACTGTTAAGCTCCCAACAACTCCTACTTCACCTCTGTTGGGATTTTTGGCCTTTTCTTTAGACACTTTATGTAGTGTCCCGTCCCGCTCAGTCAATCGGAGGAATCGGAACGCTAACGGCGTTCAAACTTAGCCTTGCAACGGCTGCTCGGAGACGTCGCTCGGTCGAGGCGACCACTCGCTCAGGTGGGGTAGTTTCGGTGAACTCGCCTCATCTTTGCCTTCACATAATAAATCGCATGTTTTCAACTTCCACAAGTAGGCTTGATAATAAAAGAGACGAATCCACATAGCTAAAGGGAATAATCCCGACGGGTCGAATTGAGTTAGAATATGGAAAGGTCCAACGGTCGGCTTAGAGTTGGTGCATGGCGTGCTTTAAAAATGACACTCGATCCTTCATCCCGTGGCTTGGGAGAAGGAAGTTGGTTGAGTCGACGAAGTTATGAACATAGCTTAAGTCATAGGCGTCGCCCGCATGAATGCTTCATAAAGCATGCACGGTCCTGTCGTCCAAGGCTTGGCATAGCCTTAGCTTGCCCCATGAGTTAAGTTGCATTGCAAAGCTTGTGCCATAAGTCTTGGCACCCAAATGACTTGGTCATTCAAAGTTGAACGCGTGTACGGCACGTTCCATCGAGTCAAGGCTTGACGCGGCCTTTGCTCGTTAAGTTGTAGGCTTGAGTAAGTTAGGCAAAGTTATGTCGGTCGATCTAAGTCATTCCAAGTGCTGTCCCGCTCATTATGCGGTTGTCAGGTTAAATAGTCCCACGATCCCAAGGCCCGTCATATAAAGTATGACTTGGGCGATAGCGTCGCGTAGAACGAAAGTCGGTTTGAGACACGATGTACGGACCTAGTGTTAAGGCAGGAACCACGATTGATTTAATAAGTTTTGGAGAAAGGACTATCGAATAGGCATTCATGAGTTGAATAAAATGATATGGTAACATGGAAAGAATGCTCGTGACCGTGGGTCGTCGAGGGATCTCAAATGATAGAAAGAATGCTCGCGACCATGGGTCGTCGAGGGGTCTCAAATAATAGAAGGTTTGATATTGGTTTTGAAAGAGTTGGTAACATTGAAAAGAAGGATGACTGTGTGAGACGTCAGTTTGAGTCGAGTCTTGCATGGTCATTGGACAACTTGTCGACAAGAAGGAGTTTCCACGCGCGACAACCCTGGACGCCATGGGACCGCGGCGTTTCGGAGGAAAACAGGTATAGCCGTAGCTGGACGAACCGCTCGGGTCATTCGGGAACTTTTAGCGGGGCTAGCTACTTGCGCTGAAAGGGTCACTGAATGGCAAGGCTATAGTCCAGGATAGCTTGTGATGTTAGTGACCAATTCATATAGATTGGTCGGCACAGGCGACAATTCGTGTATGTGCCTTTGGATTGAGTCTAGTTGAATGTGTGTATGGTTGGAATACAATGTTTGGTCCTAAGATGTGGCATAAACATAGGCGACGTACTACGGCACGAGATGCGGCATCGGTCTTAAGTTGTTGGCATATAAGTTGTATAAGTTATGGTTTGAGTTGTCTTGAGTTTAAGTCAGGAATGCCGCAAGGCAAAGTTGGTTGAGCGGCACTTAGCCCACAAGTCTTGATTGGGTCAGTTAGTGATTGAAGTAGCAAGGGCCGCGAGACGGCGATATGATTGAGTCTCATTGAGTTGCGAGGCACGGCCTCAACAAGGATTTACAGCACGGTCACACGGGAATGGAGTCTTATCGCGTAGTTGTGTCTCTGATTTTGGCCGAAAGACAAGCACGACTTGATAGGTTAACGTTATTGAGTCGACAAATTATTGCAAGCACGGGATGGCCTAAAGACACAAAATTGGCAAGACGTCGGTCCTAAAATAATCCTAAGGCAAGACTAGAAAGACAATTGATAAGAAGTGACTAAGTTGCCCAAAGTAAATCAAACGTGTTGGATTTGTATGGGTGGGCGAGGTGCTCATTCCACCAGTACAGTTGAGTACTGACACCCACATAGTTTTCATGTGCAGGCACAGGTAGAAGCTCGTGGCGCGAAGCTCGCTTGGATGCGTCGAGGCACGGAGTTCCTTGGCGATTCGAAGCGCACGGCCGCATGGAGTAAAGACTTATACGGGACATAATATATGGACATCGCCGTCCGAAGCTTCCGCTGGATCGACAAATATATTTGAAAGATTAGAGAGAGCTGAGTGACTTGTAATGTGAGATGAGTGAGCTTGAGAGACTTGTAATCTTGGCCTTGCGCCCCCAATGTAATCGTTGTTTCAATAGCAATAAAGAGCTTCTTTGTATAACTTGTGTTTTGTTCTAAATTCTGCTGCTATTATTTAATGTCTCTGCTTGGGACTTCTGTGCGATGACCCCGTCGCAGCCGCTGAAATCGGCCGTTATGGAAATCGTCTTGCACGAGCGCAATCTAGGATCGTACGGCATCACGTCTTAGCGAGGACGATCGCTCCTACGGGAGCGGGACGTGACATAATGGTATCAGAGCACGGCTTTACGTCCTTGGACTATCGATTGAATTCTTTAACTTCGTTGTTTCCATAAACTCTGAATGTTGCTTCCGCATATTGATATCGTTGGTGAGCTCTCTCTCAATTGTCCCACGGGATGTCCATACAATAAGTCTATCTATTTTACAAAATATAGGAGAACAGTTTTCGATAAAACAAAAAAGATAGTTCGCGTAAGCACGGTTGGCTAAGTCGGACTGGGCATATACACCAAGTTGCGTCGACCTTAGAAAAGTCGAGTGCGGGAATCGAGTAGTGTCGAGCAAGAATGAGTTGAACTCGATTGAGTATAGTGAGATGACTATCGATAGGGGTGCTATCGAACGGCGATATCGTCGATGCGATATAGATAATCGTGCTTGGAATTAGAGGATTGGTTCGAACGGGATTTAAAGAAGTCGATTTGGATTCGAATGATAGTTTTGAGGATTGGTTGAATGATTTCATTCCTGAGTGGTGTATGCGATAGCCTCAGGAATGTCTATCGATCAAATGAGGATGTGGGGTGTCGATAAGTCTAACAGCAAGCGTCGCGTGTATGCAAAGTCATAGATTGAGTACGATTGAATAAGTTGTAGTCTTAAGATTTAGAAGAGTTGGTTCGAACAACCTAGAAATTGACGTGCACGGAACGTGCACGAGATTGAGGATTGTGCGAGTATAAAAAGCAAAAATTATGGAGTAGGTGAAACTGAATCGAAGAAAAGTTAAGGTGTGTGAATGGATGACTTGATCGAGGAAATTGATACGGATCATATGTGAAAAGTTAGCACGATGGTAAGGTAACGTGCATGAAAAGTTAAATTTTGAAGTTACGAAATGACTCTAAGGATTGGATTGAATGTTGCTCGATGATTCGAGTTAGCAAAAGATGATGCAATTTGAGAAAATACGTTGGTCGATGACTTAAGATGGACGGATGAACGATACGTGAATTTGGTTTGAGAAAATTGATGTTGTGAATGAATCGAGGGATAATGATCGAAATTAAATTTGAATGTTGAGAAGATTATCCAGTCGAACGATAGCATCATTCGCACGATTCGAAATTGGTTGCAAACGAAGATCGTCAGGTTACGTATATCGTCGATGGTATTGAGGCATATCAAAGATGATATGCGATAACTCGGGGGTACTCTGACTCGGCAAATGACGATCGTGCAAGTATTGTTGTTCAGTTGGATGGATTACTTAGGATTTTTATTAAGATGAATGTTGGATGAAAATAAAAGTGTCTTGATGGTTACGTTGATAACCACAACATCAACGATCTTGTCTTGTACGAGTGCAACTCTAGCCTCGCACATGCGTTGCGTCAAATTTGGGGCGATCGTTCCGCGTGAGCGTTGACATGGTAATTCGTGTCGCGGGAATGATCGAACTCGAAAAATATGACGCAACAACACTGATCGTCTCGACTTGTGGGTTTGATGCGAAGGTGAACTCGAGGATTGTAGGACTTATGAGTGACAAATGAATAAAACTTGAGGATTGAGTAGGTCCAATCCGTGCATCGAGAATGAATTAGTCTGGACACAAAACAAAAGTTACGTCCCGATGAGAATGATTATCTCGCGGGAGCGTGCATGGTGATTCATGCCCACCGTGGATAATCTGACTCGCGTAAGATCGGGACGTAACATATTATTAAGTCGGACGACCTTGTGATCGATTACGTGAATTGGGATGAATGACTTAGGGAATATTAAATATGAATTGTGGTTTAGCGGTAGATTATGTCGTAGCGTGCTTGACTTGAAAAGGATTGATAGGTGGATTATGTCGAACGTGTGCGAGGGATAGACTATACAAAATGGCTTGATGAACGAGCGATACGTTCTTGTTTAGTATTGGTTGAACGTGAGTTATCGTAGGATGGCTTTGCTGAACGACTCGGACCCCGTACGACGAATATTGGAATGTGTGTAGGGAATCGATGCTCGATGTTTAGAAATCGGAGTAATACGAGCTTGGGTAGAAAATCCCGTACAGCAATTTGGTTTGACCTTAGGATGGGGTCAGTGTTGATATTGTTGTTTGGGAACTATGATTCCAATACTGACGATTGACTTTAGCCTAAAGAGATTGCCTAGCGGCTAGGCGAGATATCCATGTTGCGAGAGTTAGAATCGGTAGAATTGATTTTAAAAGGATTGAATGGATGGATCGATAGATGGAATTGGATTCACTATCACAAGGCTCGGTTGAAATGCATGTATTTCGGGGACGCCTGGAATGTGTACACGATCCAAACTAAGTGATACGCTAAATCAAGTAGAACTTGAGGAACGGGAAAGTGTCGAGGATTTTGAGATCGTGAGTTTTGAAGAAAGGGTTGAGGGTAACACGAGCGTGGCTCGGATATAAGAAACGCATAGGCGTAGTGTGTGCGAGAGTCTTGAATTGTTGAGTAGAAATGATAAGTTAATAAGTAAGTACTCAGTTAGTTTCAAGGACGAAACTTTTTCTTAGTGGTGTATGATGTAGTGTCTAGTCCCGCTCAGTCAATCGGAGGAATCGGAACGCTAACGGCGTTCAAACTTAGCCTTACAACGACTGCTCGGAGACGTCGCTCGGTCGAGGCGACCGCTCGCTCAGGTGGGATAGTTTCGGTGAACTCGCCTCATCTTTGCCTTCACATAATAAATCGTATGTTTTCAACTTGCACAAGTAGGCTTGATAATAAAAGAGACGAATCCACATAGCTAAAGGAAATAATCCCGATGGGTCGAATTGAGTTAGAATATGGAAAGGTCTAACGGTCGGCTTAGAGTTGGTGCATGGCGTGCTTTGAAAATGACACTCGATCCTTCGTTTCGTGGCTTGGGAGAAGGAAGTTGGTTGAGTCGGCAAAGTTATGAACATAGCCTAAGTCATAGGCGCCGCCCGCATGAATGCTTCATAAAGCATGCACGGTCCTGTCGTCCAAGGCTTGGCATAGCCTTGGCTTGCCCCATGAGTTAAGTTGCGTTGCAAAGCTTGTGCCATAAGTCTAGGCACCCAAATGACTTGGTCGTTCAAAGTTTAACGCGTGCACGGCACGTTCCATCGAGGCAAGGCTTGACGCGGCCTTTGCTCGTTAAGTTGTAGGCTTGAGTAAGTTAGGCAAAGTTATGTCGGTCGACCTAAGTCATTCCAAGTGCTGTCCCGCTCATTCTGCGGTTGTCAGGTTAAATAGTCCCACGATCCCAAGGCCCGTCATATAAAGTATTACTTGGGCGATAGCGTCGCGTAGAACGAAAGTCGGTTTGAGGCACGATGCACGGACCTAGTGTTAAGGCAAGAACCACGGTTGATTTAATGAGTTTTGGTAGGCATTCATGAGTTGAATAAAATGATATGGTAACATGGAAAGAATGCTCACGATCGTGGGTCGTCGATGGGTCTCAAATGATAGAAAGAATGCTCGCGACCGTGGGTCGTCGAGGGGTCTCAAATGATAGAAGGTTTGATATTGGTTTTGAAAGAGATGGTAACGTTGAAAAGAAGGATGACTGTGTGAGACGTCAGTTTGAGTCGAGTCTTGCATGGTCATTGGACAACTTGTCGACAAGGAGGAGTTTCCACGCACGACAACCCTGGGCGCCATGGGACTGCGGCATTCCGGAGGGAAACAGGTATAGCCGTAGCTGGACGAACCGCTTAGGTCATTCGGAAACTTTCAGCGGGGCTACTACTTGCGCTGAAAGGGTCGCCGAATGGCAAGGCTATAGTCCAGGATAGCTTGTGATGTTAGTGACCAATTCATATAGATGAGTCGGCACGAACGGCAATCCGCGTGTGTGCCTTTGGATTGAGTCTAGTTGAATGTGTGTATGGTTGGAATACAATGTTTGGTCCTAAGATGTGGCATAAACATAGGCGACGTGCTACGGCACGAGATGCGGCATCGGTCTTAAGTTGTTGGCATATAAGTTGCATAAGTTATGGTTTGAGTTGTCTTGAGTTTAAGTCAGGAATGCCGCAAGGCAAAGTCGGTCGAGCGGCACTTAGCCCACAAGTCTTGATTGGGTCAGTTGGTGATTGAAGTAGCAAGGGCCACGAGGCGGCGATATGATTGAGTCTCATTGAGTTGCGAGGCACGGCCTCAACAAGAATTTACAGCACGGTCACACGGGAATGGAGTCTTATCTCGTAGTTGCGTCTCTAATTTTGGCCGAAAGGCAAGCACGACTTGATAGGTTAACGTTGTTGAGTCGACAAATTATTGCAAGCACGGGATGGCCTAAAGACACAAAATAGGCAAGGCGTCGGTCCTAAAATAATACTAAGGCAAGACTAGAAAGACAATTGATAAGAAGTGACTAAGTTGCACAAAGTAAATCAAACGTGTTGGGTTTGTATGGGTGGGCGAGGAGCTCATTCCACCAGTACAGTTGAGTACTGACACCCACATAGTTTTCATGTGCAGGCACAGGTAGAAGCTTGTGGCACGGAGCTCGCTTGGATGCATCGAGGCACGGAGTTCCTTGGCGATTCGAAGCGCGCGGCCGCATGGAGTAAAGACATATACGGGACATAATGTATGGACATCGCCTTTCGAAGCTTCCGTTGGATCGACAAATGTATTTGAAAGATGAGAGAGAGCTGAGTGACTTGTAATGTGAGATGAGTGAGCTTGAGAGACTTGTAATCTTGGCCTTGCAACCCCAATGTAACCGTTGTTTCAATATCAATAGAGAGCTTCTTTGTATAACTTGTGATTTGTTCTAAATTCTGCTTCTATTATTCAATGTCTCTGCTTGGGACTTCTGTGCGACGACCCCGTCGCAGCCGCTGAAATTGGCCGTTATGGAAACCGCCTTGCACGAGCGCAATCTAGGCTCGTGCGGCATCACGCCTTAGCGAGGACGATCGCTCCTACGGGAGCGGGGCGTGACACTTTAGTCCCACATCGGATAGGCCAAAGAAGTTGTATCTCTATATATTAGCTATGCTAGTTTAGAGATGCACATGTGGTGTGGAGGTGCACATGGGTGTGCCATGTGGGGTTATTTTTCTAATGGAAAAAGGCTAAATCAACAATTAAAATCAATAATGCATTTTGCTCTAGGAAAATTTATTTCCATGGGAGCTAAGCCCCGTAGCGACTCAGACTCGGACTCGGACTCAGACTCGGGCTCGGGCTCATGAGGCATTTTGTTGGCGCACTTTGCACTTAGCATCGTCGCTAGGCGCATAGTGCGCTTTAGTTGTGCTCGTTGCGCGGCCAAGTTATGTGCCACGTTGCGTGGCACAGGTTGCGCAAGTGGCACAATGTGCGTGTGGCGCAAGGTGTACAAGGCGTGTGGCGCAGTGTGGCGCAAGTAGCTCTGTACGCAAGGTGCGCGGTTTGCTAGAGTGGCGCAACTTGCTTCAGATCGTTCCTGTGCATGATCTGAACGGTTACTGCACGTTCGGAGTGGTTATTACCACGTCCTGAATGTTGTGCTAACCAGACAGTTGCTACTCGGGCCTATAAAAGGTCTCTTCTCTCTCACAGACAATAATATACAGAACATATTCAGAGTTACGAAAGTTTACAAGTGTTTCTTAACACAAGTAAACAGAGCCTATCAGATAGAAGAGAAGCTTTGCACCAGCATTGCTTTTGCATGGGAGTCCGCGTACGATCCGAGGAGTGAGAAGAGCAGAAGTGTTCCAAAGTTCTCCCACGAACTTGCTAGTTCCTGGAAGCTATTCGTGTGGGGCGAATATACCTTTGAGCAACGGTGATCATTCACCCCAGCAGGCCATCTTCCATCTTTTGCCTGTCATCTTCTTAGCTGCTGTGATTACGAAATCTTCTTAGATTCTCATATATCATATGCTGCTGTGGATTACAAAATCTTTTTAGATTCTCGTAATATAATAACGAGATCTTCTTAGATCTTTGTTATATTTGCGCAACCTTCCTAGAAGTGTTGCGTTGGAACATTTTTCTTACAATTGTTTCATTTTTTCAGTTTTCTATCGAAAAAAATTCTGCCCCGGCACTAACAATCTCAAAGTTATATTGCTACGATGGAAAACTTTAATGCTTTACTCCTCAATACTGACTTCTGTAAGTTAGAAAAGTTTGATGGAGAGCGTTATCAAGTCTAGAAGAGGAAGGTTTATCTCACTCTTCAACTCATAGACGTTGATCACGTGCTTATTGAAGAGGAACCTATTGTTCCAGATGTTGGGTCTGTTGCCGCAATCACTGCAGCTACTAAACTTCAGGCCAAGTGGAGAAGGAAGAATAGAATTTGCAGGCTGCTTATCCTGAATGCTATGGAGGATTCCCTAGCAGAATCCTACAGTAAGAAACCTATTGCCAGAGACATATGGGAGTCTCTAGAAAAACTGTACGAAGAAGACAAGAACAGGAGCAAGATATTTGTGGTTAAAAAATATCACAAATGGCTCTTTGCGGACGAGAAGTCCATGCTGCCGCAGGTAAAAGAATTTCTGAAGTTGCGACAGAAGTTGGAAGACGAGGCGATGCCCCTCCCCGACAAGTTTGTTGTTGGAGGGATTGTCTCAAAGCTCCCCGCTGGATGGAGTAAGTTCTATGCAAACATGCATAGAAAGAAGCTTGAGATCAGCCTTGAAGATCTCTTGCAGGAAATCTATTTTGAGGACCAGATGCGGGCTCAACTCAAGGTGGATGTACTGTCCAAGTAATTGGCTAATGCCAATATGGTTCATACCAAAAAACCAAGGGGAAAGCGGGCGGCTTCCCACAGCAAGAAGAAGGACCCTAACAATCTGAACGTGAAGGAGACTTCCTTCAAGTGAAAGAAGGCAAAGTCTCAGATGCTTTGTTTCAAGTGTGGCAAGAAGGGCCACTTCAAAAGTGAATGCAAAGCAAAGACCAAGCAATCAGAGCAAGGAGAGCCTAGTAAGGTATCTATGATCACTGACGTTGTTGCTATAATTGTGCAGGTTCATGCGGTAGGGACTGACTCTGACTGGTGGGTAGATACTGGAGCCTCCTGCCATGTCTGCTCCAGTAAGGAGTGGTTCACCACCTACACACCTACTTCTGAAGTGGTTATGATGGCAAACCAGGCATAAGCTGAAGTGCTCGGGATTGAGACGATGGTGTTGAAGCTGACTTCTGACAAGTCTCTGACGCTTCAAGGCGTAAAGCACGTACCTGCTATCGCCAAGAACCTGATCTCAGGAGGCCTACTCTATAACACAGGCCTCAGGATAGACATCAATGCTGGCCAGATGGTGATGTCTATCAAAGGAACATATTTCGGGAAAGCTTTTTATACCGAAGAAATGTTCAAAATTCAGCTTGTAAATCAGTCCAATGTAATTAATGTAATTAATGCAATCACTTCTTCTACTTATACTCTTGAGTTGTGACATAATAGGCTAGGACATGTTCATTGTAAACGAATAAACAGAATGTCTAGTCTAGGACTTATCTCCAAGTATGGGGGTAAGGTAGAGAGATGTGAAGTTTGTGCTCAAACAAAGATCACAAGGAAACCCTTTTCCTCGGGTTAATCGAAGTACAGATCTTCTGGAGTTGGTACACTCCGATATCTGTGACTTCAAACAGTTTCTACAAAGTTCGGGATGAAGTATTTCATAACCTTCATCGATGACTTCTCAAAGTATGTATTCGTCTACTTACTGAAGGCTAAAGACGAAGCATTCGAGAAGTTCAAGGAGTTCAGAGCCGAAGCTAAGCGGCAGACTGGACAACAACTCAAAAAAATAAGAAGTGATCGAGGTGGAGAGTACAGGTCTCATGAATTCGTATCGTTTTGCAAAGAACATGGAATTATCAATGAGACTACGGCTCCGTACTCTCCTCAATCACGAAGTAGCAGAGAGAAAGAATAGAACGTTAACAGAAATAATTAACTCAATGTTGTTAACTGCTGGCCTTCCTAAGTGCTACTAGGGAGAAGCTGCATTGACGGCCACTTTTATTCTAAATAGAGTGCCTCATGCAACTTCAGACGTTACTCCTCATGAACTCTGGTTCAAGATTAGACCTAACTTGAATGTCATTCGAATATGGGGGTGTCTGGCATATGTCAAGCTTCCAGATCTGAAGATTTAGAAGCTTGGGACAAGGACTACTAAGACGATCTTCTTGGGGTATGCCGAGAAGAGTGATGTTCGAAGATTTCTTGATATTAAGTCAAATTATATCATTGAATCTCGCGACACAAAATATTTTGAAGACAAATTTGTAAGGCACAAGAATATTGTTTTTGCGGATGTACCGGAGAACATTGAGGGTGCGCAGGAAACTGAAGTTTTTAATGAAGATGTGGTCCAAGAAGATGTTGTTGAAACAACGATTGAACCAGAACAAGCTGAGCCATCAGCTAAGCTTATGAGGTGGCCGAAGGACTTCGGAAGTGACTTTGTCACCTTTCATGTGGAAACAGATCCGCTTACCTATGATGAGGCGATGAAGACCAGAGACGCAGTTTTCTGGAAGGAGGCGATTGAAAATGAAATTGATTCTATCACCTCAAATAACACTTGGGTATTGGTTGATCTTCCTGAAGGAGCGAAACCCATCGGATGCAAATGGATCTTCAAGAAGAAGATGAAAGCAGACGGAACTATTGACAAGTTCAAGACTAGGTTGGTAGCCAAGGGGTTTTCTCAGAAGCAGGAGATTGACTACTTTGACACGTATGCTCCAGTAGCCCGGATGACCACCATCAGAGTGTTGATTGCTCTTGCAGCAATACATAAGATGGTGATACATCAGATAGATGTGAAAACGGCTTTTATAAATGGTGAGCTGACCGAAGAGATATACATGCAACAGCTAGAGGGATTTTTCGTCAAGGGTCTTGAAGACAAAGTCTGCAAGTTGGTAAAAACTTTGTACAGTCTTAAACAGGCTCCCAAGATGTGGCATAAGAAATTTGATAAAGTTATAAGGTCAAATGGGTACATGGTCAGCGAGACGGACAAGTGTGTTTACACGAAGTTCACTGATGGAAGAGGTGTGATCGTTTGTCTGTACGTGGACGACATGCTTATCCTAGGTACGGATATGAGCTGTATCACGAAGATAAAGAAATTCATCTCGAGCAAATTCAGTATGAAGAACTTGGGGGAGGCTGATGTGATCTTAGGGATGAAGATCATCCGGACAGATACTGGACTGGCGCTGTCACAGTCTCATTATATTGAGAAAATGATCACTCGTTATGGGTATCGGGATCTTCCAGGGATCGATACGCCGTACAGGTGTGATATGAAGCTGAAGCCTAATTCATGGAAAAGTGTCAGGCAGCTGGAGTATGCAAGCGTAATCGGAAGTTTGATGTATGCTACTATCACAAGGCCTGACATAGCTTTCGCCGTAGGAATGCTGAGTCGTTTCACGAGAAACCCAGGTGTTGAACATTAGAAAGCTGTGAAACGGGTTATGAGATATCTCAAGAAGACTCAGATATATGCACTGTATTACAGCGGAGATCCGTCGGTAGAGGAAGGCTTCAGTGATGCCAGCTGGTGCTCAGAGCTGGAGAGTGAGAGGTCCACAGGTGGATTTATTTTCACAATAGGTAGAGCTGCTACATCGTGGAAGTCGAAGAAACAGACCATGCTCTCGTGGTCATCCATGGAATCTGAGTTCTTTGCACTTGATACTGCAGCCGAGGAAGCAGAATGGCTTCGGAAGCTCATGTATGATCTTCCAGTGGTTGGAGGACAAATACCGGCGATACCGATATACTGCGACAACCAGGCAACTGTGGCGGTAGAATCAAATGACCTCTTCAATGGAAAGAAGAGGATTGTGCGGTTGAAGCACAGGGCAGTACACGATCTTATCAAGAGAGGTGTTATTGCAGTGATTGATGTTCGGAGTCAGGAGAACCTGGCGGATCCGTTCACCAAGGGCCTCAAGCGCCAGCTGGTCGATAACACAGCATGTAAATTGGGCTTGAAGGCATTCTGATATTGTATTATTGTATTCCAACCATAAAGTTTTATGCTAATAGTTCAAAGAAAAATCTACTAGGCATCTAGCTTTTGGTTCAAGGGAGGACCACTAATCGGAAGAATATCAGGAACAGTAGATACATGTTCTATTGGACATGGAGATGTTACGGACCTACAACTACTGTTGGCTACTGTTGTTTTCTGCGGAAAATTGATCCTGTGGGAAGGTTGGCTTAAATGCCTTAACAAGTTCTCAGGCAGAGTGAATGCCTGGTGTGCTTTACAGGAAGCACGGTAGAACAACACTACAAGGAGTGAAACTCCATGCTACTGTGGGGTGACTCCACCGTGAGGTTCCCAGGCATGGGATAATGCCTCGGCTTTACTAGCCAAGTCACAGCGGCGTAGCACCGCAAATAGGCAGTTAGCCTAATACTGTATGTTAAAATAAAGAGAGGTGTAGTCAGCACTACAAAGAGGAGGAGTTTCTCATGTTATAGTGGCACGACACCACAATAAGGTACCCAGTTAGTGATAAAGTCTCGGCCTTGCAAGCCATGTCGTTGCGATATAACACCACAAGGGAGCCTAAGGCTTCATGCTGGGTAGTTTGGCACTACAAAGAGGCGGTTGCCTCATGCTACAGTAGTATGACACTACGATGAGGTTTCTGGTTCGGGGTAAGGCCTCGGCTTTAAGCCATGTCATAGCGGCGTAGCACCGCAAGGGAAGCGCAAAGCGCTTCATGCTATGTCTCTTTATAATGAACTCACCTATAGTGTATGGACAAAGAGATATCAGGCCGTCTCTTGAGGGTAAACTTGTAGATGCCCAAAATTATACATTTAAACCAGGCTGGCACAGGGCCTTTAATGTGTAGCCAGAAGCACATGTAACTACATTATGTGAGTGAAAAGAATTTCAGCTATGATACAGAATTCAAGGCTCAGTCCATTCTTATATTATAATATGTTGTTTGACCCATGCGGGAAGATTCAAGTCGTCAGCGACATCTCTCCTAATGCATGATGGACAGTTACTGTGGAGAACACTTATACCCATATATAGAGATATTTGGGGGATTGTTGGTATTTTTGGCCTTTTCTTTAAAAACTTTAGTCCAACATCGGATAGGCCAAAGAAGTTGTATCTCTATATATTAGCTATGCTAGTTTAGAGATGCACATGTGGTGTGAAGGTGCACATAGGTGTGCCATGTGGGGTTATTTTTCTAATGGAAAAAGGCAAAATCAATAATTAAAAGCATTAATGCTTTTTGCTCTTGGAAAATTTATTTTCATGGGAGCTAAGCCCCGTAGGGGCTTAGCGACTCGGACTCGGGCTCGGGCTCATGAGGCGCAATGTGGTATTTTATTGGCGCACTTTGCACTTAGCACGTCAGCATCGTCGCTAGGTGCATAGTGCGCTCGTTGCGCGAGCCACTTGTGCGGCCAAGTTGCGTGCCACGTTGCACAGCACAGGTTGCACGGCCTAGGTTGTGCGACCAGGGTGCGCGCCAGGTTGCACGCAGGTTGCGCACAGGTTGTGCCAGGTTGCACCCAGGTTGCGTAAGTGGCACAATATGCACGTTGTGCGTGTGGCACAAGGTGCGCAAGACGTACAAGGCATGTGGCGCAGTGTGGCGCAAGTGGCTTTGTGCGTAAGGTATAAGGCGCACGGGTTGCTAGAGTGGTGCAACTAGCTTCTGATCGTGCCTGTGCATGATCTTGTAGGAACGATATAGTAAAGCGTCGTAATACTCTAGAGGAGGGGTGAATAGAGTTGGCAGCGGAATAATGCTAATTAAAAAATATTAGCAACACAATCACAGTATATAATCACAGTTGAACTAATGTAAAGACAGAGTTCAGAAAGCAAACGCAAAGACAGCGATGTATACTGGTATCCCTCTGTTGAGGACTAATCCAGTCGGTAGAACTCTTGCTACCAGTTGAATCCACTATAGGAAAAACCGCAAGTTTTCTTACGAAGTCCTTGCAACTTCTACAACGCGAGCTTTGATACGAAGAACTCGTCCAACTTCAAATGTGAAGAGGTATTCTTCAATCAAGCCTCCTGATTACAATCTCTCAGAAACTTCTAGACCGTACCGCACTGGCAAATCGACTAGAGGATTGTAACTGGCTTGGGATCTGAAAATGAAAGCTCTAGAAAACTCTTTGGAAGGCAGAAAGCTTTTTAGATAAAGAGAAGATTGAAAGTGAATGAGTGAATTGAAATGATCGAAATCCATCTCTATTTATAGGAATTCCAAAGGGAGAACTCTGTCAGAATTCGGGCAGAACTCGATGAGCAAATCTCGGTCAAATCCGCAACTGCAGGAGGACCAAGTTCCAGAGAATTCAAAAATCAAACGGCCACCAACCGAACTCTGGCCGAACTCTGGCCGAGTTCTGTCAGGGTTAGGTTAGGGTTTTAAAATAGATTTTTGGTGATTTTGAAAACCTTTTTGAAAACCTTTTTGTAAACATTTTGATAGGTCATTTTAAAAACATTTTGAACTATTTTGGGGATAGCTTATTTGCCAGTACGACTCGGTGTACAACGTATTCCTAGACTCAAATAAAATGAAAAATTACATTGCATAGGAAGTACAGACTCAAGTAGGCAAACAGATCTTCAGTCTTGAACGGAGTGAATATCCAATCTTGCTTATGTCCAAGAAGCTGAGATGTCCCAACAAGCTTCGTATATCCAGACAGAGTTTTGATCAATTATTAAAATCAGGTTGACCATATGACCAATGGGCCAACAATCTCCCCCATTTTGATAATTGACAAACTATGAATGATATAACATTAAGCTAGTTCGAAAAATATCAAAAAGTAGAAATTGTTCATAACCTGTATTTAACTCAAACAAAATGTTAGATCATTTTTAATTTTCTTCCCCTTTGTCACTTAGCAAAATAATTGCAGAAGAGAAGGCTCCCCCGCATGAAATGCAGAAGACTCCCCCGCAATCAATGCATAAGTAACAAATAGCGAGAAAATAAAAGAAATATAGTATAAGAATTAGAGATATAGCATCACAGGTATGTAATGTTTCTACAAATTATCATCACAGGCATGTATTGCTTCAAAAACATAAAAAAATCTCAGGCATGCTATTTCACAGGCAGTTTAAAATGGAGAAGCAGTATAAAGAGATAGTGCTTAAACAAAATGCTAAAATAAACTGAGATGTCATAAATGAAACATCAAAAACATGTCCATGAAGATAAAAAGTACTGATAGCAAACTACAAAGTACTGATAAAAAGTAAATGATAAAAACTTGGAATGTCGGAGCATTTCCAAGTATACAATAGAATATCACTAATAATCACATCAGATCTCATCATCACTATCCTCATCAATATCATCAGCAGCGTGGCCAGCATGACCGGAAGTACCAGCACCAGAAGTACCAGCGCCAGTAGGATGAGTAGGGGCGCCAGCATAGAACTCACCAACGTAATCTCGAGGTGCACGATACCAGTCATAGGCGTTACCTGGCTGGAAGTAGGCATGAACAGCCTCATCCTCACAGCGGTAACCCGAAAAAGCTGGATCACGAGGGATGGAAGCAGCAGAGTGACCAGTCTGGGCAAAACGCAGATCGGCCAAGGAGTTTGCCATTGCCTGATAACGGGTGACATCGCGGAACTCTCGCTCGCGAGCCATGTCCGTCATCGAGACGTGCAAAGCTGATAAATGCTGATGTATGCCCTCAAAAGTTATGACATACGGCTGATGTGGTAAAGATGGTACAGTAGGAGGAGCAGGAGGTAGAGCTGAAGCAGTCCGACTGCGACGGGAAAGCTGGAGTAACTTGGGCTCAGAGTCCTGAGTACAAGTCGATAGATCGATCTCGAATCGCTGAAAGATACGAGGGAGAATCATCGCGTAAGAGAGATTTCGATCTCTAGCACGACAACGTCCCATCATCTGAATAATTGTCTTAGGGGTGGAAAAAGGAATCCCCTTAAGAATATGGTACATGGCGGACAGCTCAAGCGAAGTCACATCATCCTTGGAAGTAGATTTTGGAAGAAGAGTAGAGTAGATGATGCGATGCAATTCGTAGTTAAACAAGTTCAGGTTGTTAGCCTTGAACTTTCCAAAACGTACTCTGTCAGGTGCACAGAGTTCCGTTTTGAAACTCGTGAGTGTAGTGCCTTCGGGGAAATCGAATTCCGTGATATCAACTAGCGGTTCACCTTCATTGGGAATACCAAGAATCTCCGCTAGGAGGACATCATTGAACTCAATGTCTATGCCTCCAACACGTGTGCTCACGTCAAAAGTGTTAACTACGAGATTGCAATAGACCAATCTAATAGCATTAGTAGCAATTGGGAAGCACAGTTTAACAAGTAAGTGTAACCCTAATGCCTCAAATAAGTAACGATGATCAGGGAATACTGTCCATTTAACCGGAGCGCCGCTACATATGGATCGGGTGGAAAAGTTACCGTACCATAATAAAGCTTGATCGAGGGTTTGAAAGAAGAACCCATCGAAAGCGCCGTCGCTCTTTTGGACCGGCGAAAACAAAGAATCCGTGTGAGGATTCGAAGAGGACCCTTCCTCACTAGGAGTGGTCTTCTTCCTCTTAGACGGATTAAATTTAGGTGCCATTGAAATAAAAAGCACTAATTTGAAAGGTGGAGAGAGAGGGAGTTATACCTCACGAAAATTGGATATGTTGTAGAGAAGAACGATCTCCGCACGATTCCAAATTTTGGAAGGATTTTACCAAGTAGATTGGAAGCAATAGATTGGTGAAGAACTAGGGTTTGGAGGTCGGGGTCGGCTGTTGCTGCTGTTGTAATTAGTTTGGAAGCAATGAAAGAGAAGAAGCTCTCGGGTTCAGGATATACACAGATACCTACAACCGAACTCGGGCCGAATTCGGTCAGAGCTCTGGCCGAATTCGCCTAGGGTTCTTTCAGGTTGATTTTTGCTACTTCTTTTTCATTGACTTGTTGCAAATATTTAATTCAAAGATTAGTTATTTTAGCCTTCAAATAACATAATTAATGATATTTTATGAATTAAATGTCGTTACACAGCGACTGTCTCAGATTAGCTGTAGGAGTACTGTCCCAGCTGGCGGAGGTTCACCGGGGAACTTTTAAGTACCGCTTCGCTTCAACCGTAGTTGTGGTGACAGACAGACTCTTTATTAGCTTGTCTCTAACACAGTTTTTGCATAATGATATATAATCATAAAATAAAATCAATTAATATTATTGACGTCCAAAATTCCTAATTCTCGACGTAAATAATTGAAACGATCTTCCGCTAGAGGTTTAGTGAAGATGTCAGCTAATTGATTTTCAGTATCTATGTACACAAGATTTATATCTCTATTTTGATGATGATCTCTAAGAAAATGATGTCTAATCTCGATATGTTTAGTACGAGAATGACATACAGGATTCTTAGTCAAATTAATGGTGCTCGTGTTATCACAGAAAATGGAAATATGTGTGAAAAATAAATCAAAGTCTTCTAGGGTTTGTTTCATCCACAAAATCTGAGCACAACAACGTCCTGCGGCGATATACTCAGCCTCTGTTGTTGATAAGGCTACAGAATTTTGCTTTTTACTAAACCAAGAGACTAGAGCCTTGCCTAAGAAATGACATATACCGCTAGTACTTTTTCTATCAACCTTGCATCCAGCAAAATCTGCATCCGAATAACCAATAAGGTCAAAGGATTTAGTTTTGGGATACCACAAGCCGACAGAAGAAGTGCCCTTAAGGTATCGGAAGATACGCTTAACTGCGGTCAGATGTGATTCCTTTGGGTTAGCTTGAAAACGTGCACACAGGCAAACACTAAACATGATATCTGGACGACTAGCAGTTAAGTAAAGTAAACTACCAATCATACCTCGATACTTACGTGTGTCGACTGGCTTGCCTTGTTCGTCAGAATCAAGCTTTGTTGAAGTTGCCATCGGAGTGCCAATAGGTTTGACATTGTCCAGATCGAACTACTTTAGCAAATCTTTTGTGTACTTGGCTTGATTAATGAACGTCCCATTGTTGGTTTGTTTGATTTGCAATCCGAGAAAGAACTTCAGCTCTTCCATCATGCTCATCTCAAACTCATTCTGTATACACTTAGAAAATTCTTGACAAAGAGATTCATCAGTGGATCCAAAAATGATATCATCAACATAGATTTGAATTAAAAGCAGCTTGCCATTAAAAGATTTAATAAATAGTGTAGTATCAACCTTTCCTTTTAAAAAACCGTTGTCAAGTAGAAAAGAGCTTAGACGGTCATACCAAGCACGAGGGGCTTGTTTCAAACCATATAAGGCTTTCTTCAACTTGAAAACATGGTCAGGATTTTTGAAATCTGTGAAACCCGGAGGTTGTGCTACAAAAACTTCTTCTTTTATAAAGCCATTTAGAAAAGCACTTTTTATATCCATTTGAAAAAGTTTGAAATCATAAAAACATGCAAATGCACATAACATTCGAATGGATTCTAATCTCGCAACTGGGACATAAGTCTCATCGTAGTCGATACCCTCTTCTTGATTGTATCCTTGAGCTACGAGTCGAGCCTTGTTACGAGTTACTAAACCATCCTCATTCAGTTTGTTTCGGAATACCCAACGGGTGCCAATGACCGGATGATCAATAGGCTTGGGAACAAGTTCCCAAACTTGATTCCGTTCGAATTGGTTCAATTCCTCTTTCATGGCATCTATCCAGAAACTATCACTACATGCTTCATCAATAGATTTAGGTTCTAGCTGTGAAATAAATGCAACACTAGAAACAATATCTCTACTGGATGATCGAGTACTTACTCCTTTGGTAATGTCACCAATTACCAAATCTTGTGGATGATCAGCTGTGAATTTTAACATTTTCGGTAGACTCTGTAGGTAGCTGGTTTCTGGATCTCCTCTAGGGGGTTCAGCTAGTGCAGAGCTTGGTTCAGGTTCAGCTGATGTTGAGCTTGATGTAGGCAGATCTTCATCACTGTCATCGAGAGTCATTTGGTTCATTTCATCAAAAGTGATGTTGATTGATTCTTCGATGATCATGGTACGTTTGTTGAAGACTCTGTACCCTTTGCTCTTGGCCGCATAACCTAGAAATATACCTTCATCGGCCTTTTCGTCAAACTTTCCCAAGTTGTCTTTAGTATTAAGAATAAAGCACTTACAGCCAAAAATCTTAAAGTATGAAACTGAAGGAATTCTATCAAACCATAACTCAAATGGAGTCTTCTTCGATTTGGGTCGAATTAGAACTCTATTGAGCACAAAGCAAGCTGTATTGACAGCTTCAGCCCAGAAGTATTTGGGTAGGCTAAATTGATTTAACATCACTCTGGCCATTTCGGTTAGAGTTCTGTTCTTACGTTCCACAACTCCATTTTGTTGTGGAGTTCTAGGGCAGGAGAACTCGTGTATAAAACCGTGTGTGTCACAAAATTGCTCGAAATCAGCATTCTCGAATTCGCCTCCATGATCGCTTCTAATACGAGTGATCATGTAACCTTTTTCATTTTGTACTTTCTTGTAAAAGGCGACAAATTCGGATAATGCGTCATTCTTGCGTGTCAAGAAATATACCCACGTGTATCTAGAAAAATCATCTACAATAACAAATGCGTATAATTTACCTCCGAGGCTAGCAACTCTGCTAGGACCGAATAAATCCATGTGTAGCAATTGTAGAGGTCTAGTAGTACATACTGCGTTTACAGATTTGAATGTGGATCTGGTAGCCTTGTTCTTTTCACATTGGCTGCATACCGAATCCTTCTTGAATGTTATGTCTGGTAAACCGCGTACTATATTCTTTGTGGATAATCTTGAAATTGTATCCATGTTTGCATGACCGAGTCTCATGTGCCATAGATGACTCTCATCACTTTTGGCCATTAAGCATCTACCTGAAATGTTAGCTTCTTCCAACAGATAGAAAACATATATATTGTCTTCCCTGATTCCTTCAAAGATAGTACTACCAGTTGAGCTATCAACTATAGTACATTTGTCTTTGCCAAAGTTGATACCATAACCATGATCAGCTAGATGACTTATGCTGAGCAGATTATGTTTCAACTCGGTAACCAGACAGACATCTTTAATCACGGGATAGGGAGACTTACCAACATCACCGATACCAATAATATACCCTTTCAAATTATTACCGAAGGAAACATAACCTTCCTTCTTCTTCTTCGACAGTGTTGCAAATAGGGTAGCGTCACCGGTCATATGCCGTGAGCAACCGCTGTCGAGGATCCATTTGCTTCTAGCATGTGAAGGGTGTTCCACCTACAAAACAGTTTGCAGATGAAACCTTTGGTACCCATTTCTTGTAGGGTCCTGAATTGTTAGCTTTAGGTATCCAAGCATAAACATTTAAATCTACAAGCTTTCTCATTCTACATGCAGATGATATATGACCAATGAGGCCACAATAATGACATTGTGCATGTCGAGTGTTGAAAGCTGAGTGGTGTACATGGTTGGTAGGTTTGGGTTTTCTAGTATAGAAGAATGCATACCTATGATCATGTTTGGGCTTAACCTTTTGGGGTAAAGGTTTTATATGGTTTAGTCTGACAGTGTTTGGCTTGGGAATGTTCCGAATTCTCGGTAAGTGACACGTGTTAGGATAGAAAGCAGCAGGCTCAGGCTGTTTTCCTAACCTAATTTCCAACCTTTTGGAAGTGTCATATAACTTAGTATAATCAGAAGTGAGTGATTCCATTCTGATTTGTGCAGATTGAAGACTTTTCTTTTCTTTAGAAAGATCTTCTCTCAATTGGTCTATAATCTTGTCTTTTTCTTCGGATGACTGTTTAGTCTCGTGTAATAAGAGCTTTATAGAGGAAAGCTCACCAGACTCACTAATATTAGCTCTAACCTCAGCTAGTAGGTTGGTAAGTCTTCCTATTTCTCCTTTGTACTCTTTGAGTACCTTCTTAGCGGTCTGATATTTACTACGCAGTTTTCTGTAGTCAAGCATCAGGTCACTGAAGGCATCTCCTAATTGCTCAAAGGTGAAGTCATCATATGTTTCTACAGGTTCAGTAGGTACCTGATCGATTGCCATGAAGCAGATGTTTGTAGCGTCCTCTGAATGTTCATCTTCTGAGTCGCTAGCTTCACTCTCATGCCATATGCTGGTGTTGGCATATTTCCGAGACGTTGATCTTTTCAGGTTGCCTTTTTCATACCTGTTGTTCTTCTTGCTCGATGATGAGTTGATGGGACAGTCCTTCTTCATATGTCCCTTCTTCTTACAGCCATAGCAGACAGCATCTTCTTGATACCAGTTGTTGCTGTTGTTCTCTTTGATCTCTTCTCATGTCTCATGAATCTTTTGAACTTCTATGCTAGGAGAGCTTGATCTTCAGCGTCAGATCCACTGCTGTCTGAGTCATCTTCAGCAGCTTTTCTGTGCTGAGCCTTGAGGGCGATAGTCTTCTCCTTTGGTGCAGGTTCTTCAAAATCTTGTAGCTCCAGTTCATGAGTGAGTAGCTTACCCATGAGTACTTCAAGTGACATTGTGGTGAGGTCGTTTCCTTCAATGATAGCTGTAGCCTTCGGAATCCAGTTCTTGGTGAGAGCTCGCAGGAGTTTGCGAATCTTTTCGTGGTTACTGTAATCTTTGCCTAAGGAGGACAAAGGGTTTACAATATCCAAGAACCTCTCGAACATTTGTGTGACTGTTTCATTTGGCTTCATTTTGAACGCCTCGTACTCTTGAGTAAGTCGGCTGACTTTTGACTCCTTGACTTGAGTCGTGCCTTCATGTGTAACTTCGAGAAGCTTCCACACACCATTTGCCGTTGTGCATGTAGATACCCTGTTAAATTCTGTTCTGTCTAAGGCACAAAAAAGAGCATTAATGGCACGTACGTCAAGACTGGCCTTTTTTTTTCTTCCTCTGTATAACTGCTTTGGGGTTTTTCAACCAAAACTTCCTCGACATTTATACGAGGTGGCTTCTGATAGCCATCAAGAACAATAGCCCATAAGTCAAAATCAAGAGATTTTAAGAAGAAACTCATCCGTGATTTCCAATAAGTGTAGTTAGTACCATCAAACAGAGGGGGTCTGTCTGTGGCCTGACCTTCACTTGTGAATTTCATAGTAGCCATGTGATGTGCTGTGATCTAATAAATAATAGTACTGTTACCTCACTTTACCTGTAACACCCGCTCTGATACCAATTGTAGGAACGATATAGTAAAGCGTCGTAATACTCTAGAGGGGGGTGAATAGAGTTGGCAGCGGAATAATGCTAATTAAAAAATGTTAGCAACACAATCACAGTATATAATCACAGTTGAACTAATGTAAAGACAGAGTTCAGAAAGCAAACGCAAAGACAGCGGTGTATACTGGTATCCCTCTGTTGAGGACTAATCCAGTCGGTAGAACTCTTGCTACCAGTTGAATCCACTATAGGAAAAACCGCAAGTTTTCTTACGAAATCCTTGCAACTTCTACAACGCGAGCTTTGATACGAAGAACTCGTCCAACTTCAAATGTGAAGAGGTATTCTTCAATCAAGCCTCCTGATTACAATCTCTCAGAAACTTCTAGACTATACCGCACTGGCAAATCGACTAGAGGATTGTAACTGGCTTGGGATCTGAAAATAAAAGCTCTAGAAAACTCTTTGGAAGGCAGAAAGCTTTTTAGATAGAGAGAAGATTGAAAGTGAATGAGTGAATTGAAATGATCGAAATCCATCTCTATTTATAGGAATTCCAAAGGGAGAACTCTGTCAGAATTCGGGCAGAACTCGATGAGCAAATCTCGGTCAAATCCGCAACTGCAGGAGGACCAAGTTCCAGAGAATTCAAAAATCAAACGGCCACCAACCGAACTCTGGCCGAACTCTGGCCGAGTTCTGTCAGGGTTAGGTTAGGGTTTTAAAATAGATTTTTGGTGATTTTGAAAACCTTTTTGAAAACCTTTTTGTAAACATTTTGATAGGTCATTTTAAAAATATTTTGAACTATTTTGGGGATAGCCTATTTGCCAGTACGACTCGGTGTACAACGTATTCCTAGACTCAAATAAAATGAAAAATTACATTGCATAGGAAGTACAGACTCAAGTAGGCAAACAGATCTTCAGTCTTGAACGGAGTGAATATCCAATCTTGCTTATATCCAAGAAGCTGAGATGTCCCAACAAACTTCGTATATCCAGACAGAGTTTTGATCAATTATTAAAATCAGGTTGACCATATGACCAATGGGCCAACAGATCTGAGCGGTTACTGGACGTTCGGAGTGGTTATTACCACGTCCCGAATATTGTGTTAACCGGACAGTTGCTACTCAGGCCTATAAAAGGTCTCTTCTCTCTCACAGACAATAATATAAAGGACATATTCAAAGAGTTGCGAAAGTTTACAAGTGTTTCTTAACACAAGTAACAGAGCCTATCAGAGAGAAGAGAAGCTTTGCACCAGCGTTTCTTTTGCACGGGAGTCCGCGTACGATCCGAGGAGTGAGAAGAGCAGAAGTATTCCAAAGTTTTTTGAAGAACTTGCTGGTTCCTGGAAGCTATTCGTGTGGAGAGAATATAGCTTTGAGCAACGGTGATCATTCACCCTAGCAGACCATCTTCAATCTTTCGCCTGTCATCTTCTTCGCTGCTGTGATTACGAAATCTTCTTAGATTCTCGTATATCATATGCTGCTGTGGATTCCAAAATCTTTTTAGATTCTCATAATATAATAATGAGATCTTCTTAGATCTTCGTTATACTTACGCAATCTTCCTAGAAGTGTTGCGTTGGAGCATTGTTCTTACAATTATTTTATTTTCTCAGTTTTCCATCGAAAAATTGTGCTCCGGCACTAACAACCTCCTCACACTTCATCTTATTCCTCATCTACTCGCCATCACTGCCTCACAAACCATCCTCCATCTTACCTTTCTACTCACTTCTCATGTTGTTATGCCTATATTGTTGCCAAGCCCGAGCTTGTGATCAACTGAACTTATGCATAAACCCAAGGGCGTGTCCGTATATAAGGCTAGGGTGGGCTCCAGCACACCCCAAATTTTTTTTTGCTTTTTTTCATGTATATAATTTTTTTGAAATTTTCTCATGTGAATTAGTAAATACTTAGACTACCCCAGCCCACCCAAACTCGTTTTTTCAGTTCCGCCCTTGCATAAATCAGTGTACTGCTTCCTCCCTGCTCCTCGATAACTTACTGACGTATGATCGCCTGCAACTGCCCCAAGCAAAAGAAACTACAGCGAGCAACGACAGAAACTACAGCAATAGTTGCTCTCTTCGACCGGAACCAGCAGCAGCACTAGGTGCAGCTAAGTGCGTCGACCAACCCGACCACCTGACCTCCCCCGACCACCACCAGTTCGGTCGACGGCCTCGTCTGTAGCCACCTTATATCCATCGTTGACCACACCGAACTCACTCACGTTTCCCCACTCTGTCATGAACCGTCGTGACAAGCATAAATCATTGTTCCATTGATACATATTTGAATGTTAGAGGCAACGACTTTGTGCAATTTTTTCGGGCGATCTAGCCATCAGGTCTTAAATCTGTTTCTTCCATTTCACAGCTGGGATATGACACTATTGCCATGTCCCAATTTCCCAGAACCAAAAGTCGTCACTAAGTGTGATGCAAGTCCAAATTGTACTTGTACAATGCATGAACAAACACGATCAATAAAACATCTCATAAACAAAATTGTTGCAGCAAAAATAAGAAGAAGAAAAAACAGAATACAAAGAGAATACAAAAGCGCACAATAGTCAACTGAATTATGCTAACTTGGCTTACAATGATGAATTAACTATAAGATAAATAATGTTTTATGTATTATCTCCTTTATTACAAAGAGAAAACATTCTTGAAAGAAAGCTTCAACTTGCCGAAGAGCTCCGAAAATCTTAGATTTTCCAAGAGATCCTACATACATATGGAGGAGGAGGTCAGCACATTGGAAAATGCACTTGTGAGCGATATCAAATTATTTGTTATTGCTCTTCGATGTCATTGTTAATCAACAAAATACCCATATTAGAATCACAACATATATAAACTTATTGTATAGAACTTTCAGTAGAACATCAAGGAGGTTTAAAAAATGGAAGCTACTTGGAGTTGATGAAAATCAATAAGGGTCCAAGAAAGTTAACAACACTATTTTTTCATTTTGTTACACCACGTCACTAGATGTAATGCTGCACAAGTCTAAATTGTACTTGTACAAGGCATGAACAAACATGACCGATAAAGTATCTCAGAAACAAAATCGTTACAATGGCAATAAGAAAAAATTGATAGACAAAAGACATATGCAAACGATTCTCTATTGATAATTTGCAGGAAAAACAAACGCACCTAATGACCAATTGAATTATGCCAACTTGGCTTACAATCATCAAAATAATACAATAAACAATCTTTCATATAATATGTCCTTTATTACAAAGGAAAAACATCCTAAAAAAAGATTAAACTTGCCGAATAGCTCCGAAAGCCTCTAATTGTCCAAGAGATCCTCCGTACCTTTGGAGGAGGGGTCAACACATTGGAAAATTCACTGATTAGCGGTCTCAGCTCGACTCATAAACTAACTCAGCAATCATGTGAGAACAGGTAAAGTCTTTCTGCTTTTTCTAGGATCGGTTAACAAGTTCATAACTAGATATATCAATTCCAGTGATCTCGTATCGCTAAAATTGACAAAGTGATCGTACGAATTGTCGAAATAAAAGCGATTGACCATCTTGTCTCGATTTACGTGTTACAGATTTCGATGGACGAATTACGCGATGCATACTTGATAAATTTATTGTAAAACTCGTAATTTAAATTTTAATTGAATAAATATAGATTATAGATACTAGGGTAAACTAGATCTAGGTGTCATGCCCAATAACAATTTAGTTGACCTAGTTGACACGCAACCTAGATATATCTAAATTTTCATTAGTGACACATTTATGTCACTGCCACAATGAATCATAACCAAGGCCATCATACTTCTCGACAAAACAAGGATCAACGTTAATAGTGGGTGTGCGCGCCTACTAGTTCATCACTGCATAAATTATTATGCCTGTTAGTTGTCATTAACATGCAACCTAACTATATGACAATCAGTGATGACATACAATGTGGACTATTTATGGGTAAGAGATCCTTCCAGTGCAGATATCGAGCCAAAGGTCCCGAAAAACTTGTACTTGTACATCAATACGAATTATCACCATTCCTCCTAGGCCAAATTGATTTCGTGGCCACGGATACCATTCGAGGAACTAAACTTTGTACAAAAGTTGTCCAGGACCATGCATTTGTATGCAACTTAGCTATTAAAATATAATATGCATGGTAACAAAAACTTGAAATAACTATACAACACATTCTTTTTTTGTACATTTCTATTTTCTCGAACCATCATTAATTCTATACTTAATTTCCAAACCAGGGATTACCACAATTGACTACTTTCCAATTCAGGAATTTCCACAATGATAACTTGACGCTCCCATTTTTTTTCAACAATTCCATTTATTTATAACAACAATACAACATTTTATATTTCTATATAGCAAGTTAACACAATAAAATTACTTTTTTTATAATGTTTCTCTAATTAAGGTATCGTTGATCAAAGAACACAAAGAAGAATGATAAAGATTTTTTTTATTGAAACGTGTATAAAAAAAAAAGAGAATGATCAAATCACTCACCATTTGACGAATAGTCTTTCCGTCCTGATCATATAAATTTTTGATTGATTTTCCGCATGAATCCAAATCCAAATAGGCCCTTCGAGCCAACAAGACTAACTCAATACCACCGCGTGGAGCGGGGCATGCATTACACCTATAACCCAGTCAAATTTCAACCATAAATTAATTAATTTTTTGTTATAAAAATTGATCCCCAAGTTGCGTGTTTTAAACTAATTTTATTTTGGTAGTTTCGAGGCAACTTTGTGTGCATGTTGCGTGACTTCGTTTGGAAATCGCTTTGACCATCCTATAATAGCTATATCCCCCTCTACCTCTGAAAAATTTCATGGCTTAAATAGTTTGATAAATCATACTCATGTCCAAAGTTGGGTGTCCCGATGAACATTTTTTGTTGAAACTCTCGAAACGAATGTCGTTCCGTCAATTATCCGATGTTCTCCAATAACTCACGAAAGTATCATCATCAACATTCGATGCCTCTTCTACATCAAGACCGTACAGATCAAAATTAGGATCAACAACATCGAAAACCATATTCAAAGTTTCGTCTGCCTCGTAATCAACATAACCGTCAACATCCATCTAAGGCTTTGGCTCTGATTGTAAATGCAAGCCCTTCCTATGCGGTACACCGGTAGTAATTCAACATGAATCTCTTCGAGTACAGATGGAATATCACATCAACTTCTTTATAATATTGCATATTACGACATCTCAGACACGTACACTTGATTTTTGTGTCATCCATGTACCCCTTGTCTGAATTCTTTCGTCACACCTCACATATACTTAGGACGACGGTCGTATATTCATGAACAATGCTGCAATAGTAATTCATATCCATTTAAAAATATTTTTACAAAGATTGATACATATTTCTTAGTATGGATAACACAGTATCTATCACTAGCAATTCAAGTATCAACTCTGTATGATCAATATTGATTCATAACCAATTCTTATGGATACATAAAGTAGTATCTATATCTGACTCAAGAATGGTATCAACAATAAACTCCAATCACTTGGCTTTAACCATGCAATGGGTTGCTCAGAATATGTATTAACAAAACATCATTACTTTCTTGTATACATTATCTAGAATTATCTTAGGTCGTGTGTACTATCATTCTTATCAAATATGTGTAGTGTACAATTAAACAGAACTACAAGCACCCTTATAATGTAAAAGTAAGACAAGTAATAAATCGCAAACAAGAAAACATTGATGGATCGTCGATGGCAGTATCATTGTCAAGTGTGGGATATGGACAACCATAGAATCATTGTCAAGTCCAGACCGTTAATTTTTGCCGCGTCTAGACAGAGTCGTCATAAGAACATAATTTTAACCTTATTATCATTAGAATTAGAGTTGTTGTTCAAAGCAATGTTTTAAAAACCGGACCGATGATCGAACCGAAATTTTTTGGTATAGATCGGACCGGGGTTCAACCGAGGTTCAACCGGTTCAACCGGGGTTCAATTGAAGTTCAATATATTTGGTTTGGTTTGGTTCAAACAGATAAAATATTCATATTTACTTCTTAGTTTAGTTTAGTTTGGTCATAAGTATGTTAGTTTGGTTTAATTTTACAACTATAAGGACGATTAAAACCAAATTAATAATCAAATGGTCCAAATTTTACATGATAATTTATTTTGATTTAAAAAAAAACCAAAATTAGCCGGTTCAATTGTGAACTGGTTCGGCCGGTTCACCAGTTGAACCCGGTTTTGACAAAAAATCGATGGTTCTTTAAAAGATCCGGTTTTAGTCGAACCGGACCGATTTTTTGGCTTAAATCGGTTGGATCCGGTCCAACCACCGGTCCGGTCCGGTTTTTACAACATTGGTTCAAAGTACGGCTCCTTAGCACCTTTGACTATAACTACTAGAGTACTTGTCAGTCAAATGTAGGTTGTGTGGCTTGGAATTCCAAAAGCGCCGCGGCGGCGGCGGGGAGGACTAGCTCTCTCTGACCGACCAGGAACCTTCATTAAGTCTTTCAGTAAACTGTTGAAAATTAATTATGAGTCAATGAGTTGTATGCTTGGTTTTGTTCGTATGAACCTTCAGCAATTGTAGTCAAGATTTAGAACATGTTGGCATATATATAACGACTAATACATGTGAAGGTCAATTTTACACGTGTAATGTGTCGTATGACTATGTCAGGAGCAATTTCTCCTGTTACCTATGGCTTGTTTGTAGTATTGTTCGTATTCATTAAAATACTATCCATGCATGATTATGAGATAGCTATGATCGGTTTGTATTGCCATCTAATTTAATAATAAGCACAAGGAATAAAAAAGAAAGAAGTTGCCATGCGCCATGTTAACTTTCTGATCAAACCATTTGGTAGGATCTTGAAACCAAAGCCTCCTATCAAGATTTATGTTTATAAATAGTTATGTTCATTTTATAAAGGCTTACATGATGACTGCTAATGTTTATATGCTTCGTTTCATCGTTCTCCAGATTTTTTTTAATTGGAGTCTGGGTTAGTCACTAGAGGCAAATACACTGCATACGGGTCCGGACTAGGTTCATCTCTTCTGACCCGGTAAAAAATTGGTTAATATTTAAATAGATATATACTTAAAAAAAAAAATTAAAATGGAGATGGAAGAATTTGAACAAGAATCTCCAAATAACTTAAAACTTCTCACACTAATTTTGTGTTAGATATGTATATAAATATATTCACCCACAACCTCATCTTCAGGAACTATCCCATCACAATGCTCATCCTCTTGAACATCACCCTGATCGTTCTCAGCATGTTGATGATCAAGATTGGAAACGACTCCATATACTAGCTCCTATGTTTTGTTACATCTGCATTGGTTCCTGGAATTGGCTCGAATTTGAATGACTAAAAGAAAAATCCTCAACCTCAGAAGGTATCATAGGTTCATGAGCGTTAGTTATCCGATCCTTGATGAATACTATGTCTCGGCTTCTGTAGAGCGTCTTTCTCACTGGTTCATAGATTCTATACTCGAATCATCCCGACCATAGCGGACAAAAACGCCCTAGCTCATCTTCGGTTCGAGATTGAACACCTCATCCTTCGGTACATGTACGAAGACCCTGTATCAAAACACTTGCAGATGATTGTATGACGGCTCCTTACCATACTATACTTTATCAGGCATACAACCCTGTAAATGAGCAATAGAAGATATACTAACAACATAAGCAACAATATTTAAAGTCTCACACAATTAATTGTCCGACAACTTTGCCTCTAATAGTAAATAACACACGCTCTCTACTAACATCATGTTTATCCGCTCCGCTATGTCATTGAGCTAAGGTGTCTTTGGTGGAGACTTCTGGTGTCTTATCACTTGCTCTCTATAATATGTATCAAAGGGACCTATGTATTTGCCTTCATTTTCGGCTAATTTTCTGTCTGTGTCCCTTACAACGGAGGTCTGAAACTTCTTAAAAGTCGATAACACTTTATCCTTAGTCTTTAAGTCGTACATCTAGTCCTTTATGGAACAATCATCAATGAATCTTAGAAAATAAGAAGCATCACCTTGGGCAACGTTGCCTTCTTCTAAGATGGGCGACTCTAGAAGGATACTGTTGCCATGGAATACATGTCTGAACCCCCAACATATATATATATATATATATATATATATATATATATATATATATATATATATATATATATATATATATATATATATATATAAAATTTACTCAACTATTCAAGTTTTTCAACTTGATATTCTAAACTTTAATATCATATCAATTAGTACCCTCAACTATTGAATATTTTCAAGTTGGTATCCTCCTTCATTCAAGGGTTAATTTTTTCGTTTCAACAAAAATAATTAATAATTTTTTGACCAAATTACCCTCGTACTCTCTCCAACCATCGCTTTTCTCATTTCAAGGAACCCACATTTCTTTCTCTCTCCAGTGGCAATGGAGCTCTCCTCCTCCAACCCAAAAACCACCCAGATCCCAACCACCACCACCAAGAAGCTCTAGCTTATGACGACTCCCGCTACATGCTCGAGTACCCCTGCCTCACTCCCGTGAACATTATAAGAAATCAGGGCTAAGTCATAGTACATGTCACTCCCCGATTCCAAAACTCACGAGACCAGCACGTGACTTGGTCAACTGGTACGAACCAAAAGATACTCGTGGAATTCCTGCAATTCATACGTATGTTGTCTCCAACTCGTAGAATTCCTGCGATTCATACGCACGATGTCTATATAGAGAATTCTAGTTCAACTTTATTCTAGTTTCTAAGTAACATGCAATATCTATCTCATCCGCAACATATAAACATAGAAATACATAGGCGAATAATTACTGAAATAACTAAGAAAGTCAGTGCAATAAAGAGGATGAAAAAGTCTTGTGGAGACAAATCCACTGATAGTAGAATAATTATTGAAATAAGTAAGAAAAAAACGAAAAGAAGGGTGAGCCTCGCTCACATGAACTCGGGTGGATCGATCTCCTCGTGATATGTAGTGGGTGCTCCTAGGGATGGCAACGAGCCGGGTAGGGGTCGGAGACCATATCCCCCATCCCCGTCCCCGTCCCCGAGTAGTGTTTGAATCCTCATCCCCGTCCCCGTTCCCCATCATCGGGTTCAATTTTTTACCCCCATCCCCATCTCCATTAAACAATGCATTTTCTGTCCCCGTCCCCGCCCCGTTAGCACTTTCGGGACCGAATTTTCTCGTCCCCGTCTCTCGTTCGGTTAACAATTTTTTATGTACATTATAAGCTTAAAAAACTATTTTCGTTCAAAAAAAATACAAGGCATGTTAATAATGATTTTCATAAAATAAATATATATACTACTAGATAGATCAAGAGAGCATACCATTTCCAATGGGTTGCACATATGGATATGAGTATAAGTAACCGGGGTCGGAAATTTATCGGGACAGAGAGTACTATACCCATACCCGTCCCCGAACCCTATCGGAAAATATTTTTAATCCCCATACCCATCCCCATACCCATTTTTAAATTCCCAAACCCGCCCCCATCGGGTAAAAAAATCGGGTCCCCGTCGGGTTCGGGGGGATATTGCCATCCCTAGGTGCTCCTATGTTCGGATCTGGTCCGTAGATCATATACAATATATATGCCACTAAATAACAAAAAAATAAAACATGCAACTGAAGGGACAAGGAAATAAAGACAATAGAAAATACAAAGGTGACATGTGAATATGAATACTGCTACTAGTCGTGGCTAAAAAAATATATCGAATAACTACATCACGGTGCGTGACGATCCTATAAAGAGTAACACGCGCGGTGCACTCCTAGCAATCTATAGAGGGCCTCTATCGCAGCACAGTACGTACTAACGATCGGGAGTGGTCAATAGCTAACTCCTAGTAACAGTCGTCTCATCTTGACTAAAGGATTAAGTCTGAATACACACAATCGAAGGTACGAAACTAAGCATACCACAGTCATAGGAAAGAAGTATAAATATGGAAAAGCAACTAAGATAACCACATGTGATAATTGGTACATAAATAAGAAGCAGAATATGGAAGACAATAGATAACATACTGTTAAAAAACATGTACCGACCGATGAAATAAACAGATCTATAATTCTAACATGTAACAGATCTATCATTATTTGGAACAAGTGTTGCAACGGATTTATAATTCTAACATGTAATTCTCTCTTTATCTTATCCTTCTTTATTAACGGTATCATTGATCATATGGACTCAACAACGCAGCAAAAGATCTTTTATTAAGGCGTGAAGATAAATGATCGCCGGATCAAAGCCACTTACCAAAGTGAATCTATCCGAGAAAAAGAGGAGCTTCACGCAACGATCATGCCTCGCCTATGCGTCCTGAAATTACACCCACGCTTAATCAACATACTTCGATCTCCTCTCAAGATTCGGAATAAATGCGAAATTCGATTAAAGCGAATAATGAAAATCAATCATCGAAACAACATGAAAACACATTCATCAAAACCAAGTAGCGAAAACATCCAACAAAATTACAATGAAAATGATGGAAAAAAGCTCTTATATAGAGTTCATTCACCAAGTACGATTCACTGCATTTTGGGACTAAAAGCCATCTGATTATATCCATGAATTGGAAATAGACTCAATTCACAAGTCCCAATCAATCGGGATCGACAAGGGTTCCCCAAGATGGTTCCATAATGACTGGCTCGGTCTAGCCTCCGGTCAACGCACCGCCAGGAGCGGGACACCATACCTTCAACTGATCTCGTTCAAACCAACTATGTTCTCCTTGAAAAGAAAAAAAACACCCTCTCTCTCTTGAAGATTACAAACTTGAGAATTCTCTTCCTTGATGAACATGGCTACCCTAATTAGGTTAGAAAATCTCTATTTATATCACCCTAATCACGAAGCAAATATGGTCGTTCAAACCAAGCCAACGGACCAAATTAAATCTAGAAATTTAGCTTAGCCTACGCTCAATGTCAAAGTAGCTGCATACCAGCAACAAGCTTGTAAATGCCTATTTGTTCTGTAAAGGTTATGGAACAAAAACACGCCCACAAGCATACTGGTACATTGTAGGTATAGTTCTCTTTTGATACTGCTACGAAACAGTACATAATCCAGCTCCAAAAGAACTCCTTTCCTTCATCTTCGACTTCTCGAGTTCCTCCGACAACATGAACGACTCTGGGGCATGCTCCACATAGGACGGAATCCCCACCCATCACCGATATGCATTTGTGAGTATAGGAGGTTCCGTCGTTTAATTAAATAAAATTTCAAGACCGCTATTTTGTTAACAAAAGGAAAAAAATGCTAGTTTGAAAATTTCCCCTAAGAAAGGGTTAATTAGTTGTCCCCCCTATGGTTTGTATCTATTATGGTAACTGTTCCCATTATTTCAAAAATAAAGAAGACCCCCTGGGTTCTTAACGACCGTCAAACACTTAACAGTTGACTCTAGTACATATGTTTTGGACATCGATACCCCTGCACTTCCCTTTTTCTTCTTCTTCTTCAACCTCAGAACTCTCATAACTGAAAGGCCGAAACCCCCATATTAGACGAAGTTGAAAAATCGATCAAGCCCTCCCTCTTCCATAGAAACGAAGATGCTGATTCAGGTATGATCTAAACTAAACCCTCCTTCTTCCTCATCTACGTGCATGAAAACCTCCAAATTAGAAGCCCTAAATCCTTTTTGTTTTTCTTTTTTTGCAGTGTTCGATTTGCAAGGATGAGAGCCACATAGATGATCAATGTCCCCTCCCAAACTCCCCATGTAACTTTAGGGGATGTAATGGAACTCGGAAAGTCGGAATTTCAACACGCCCACACAGCCTGAACAGACGATTCTTGTGCTGTAACGCGATTTTCTGCAAATCGTTTGTGTGGATAGATGAAGAAACCCTAGGACAGAAAACCCTAATTACTTCAAATCGAGAGGCGTGCTACTGTTGTGGTGATCAGTCACATTTTGTAAGGGATTGCCCTGTAAAAAATGGTGCTTATATTGAATACAAATCTGCTAATTGTGCTGGAAAATTGAAGATCTTCACAAGCAAGAAACCACACAACTATGGGAAGAAATTCTTTGCTTGCAACAGACCTGGGTGTGATTATTTTCAGTGGCTTGAGGTATGCACACCAGTTAAGAGCAATGTTGAAGTTGGTTCAGAAAATTCTAGCATTGTTGAAGTTGGTTCAGGTAGTTCTGCCACTGTTGAAGTTGGTTCAGGTAGCTCTGGCTCAGCTTCTTCATCATCCAAAGGCTCCATTGATTTGAAAATTTATGTCGAAGGGAGGTCATCTGTGGAGGTGAAGTTGTATATTGGTGATGTTATTAAGGAGATGGAGAGGGTTAACTTGTAAGCTAGTTTAGTATTGTAATGGAGTTTAGTATTTGTAATGGAGTTCAGTATTGTAATGGAGTTCATTGTAATGTAAAAGTAGTTCAATCTTAGATCATACCTGTAATGCAATGCAGGTGTTAATTGTAATGGAGTTCATTGCAAGCATTAAATGAAATGCATGTGTTAATTGCACTCTCAGTTTAGTAATGCAATGCAGGTGTTAATTGTAATGGAGTTTATTGTACGGGAGGTCTCAGTTTAGTGTAGTTCAAAGTAAAATGAAATGTAACCTGTAAGCAACCTGTAAGTGCAGTTCAAAGTAAAATAAAATGGCACAGGCATCTTCATTTCATTTCATTTAAAGCTTAGTTCATCTTTCAAGCAGGTGTAAGCAACCTGTAAGCAATTCAATGACCAATTCAATTGCACAGGCATATTCAGCTTTTAAAATTAAATGACCAATTCAATTGCACAGTCACAAGACTCACAACTCAGGTGGATAATGACCAATTCAATGGTACAGGCACATTCAGCTTTCAAAATTCAATGACCAATTCAATTAAATTAACCAAATCAATTACAATAAGGGAGATAATGACCAGTACATCAAAGGACTTGATGACAAAAACAAGATGCAATTGGGAGCTCGATCATGAATAACATAATCATTTCACATACTCTTTTCACATAATCATTTCACTTAACCATGTCATATAACCATATTCACATAACCATATTCACATACCATTTCACATAACCATATTCACATACCATTTCACATAACCATATTCACATAACCATATTCACATACCATTTCACATAACCATTTGACACAAAACCCAAAAAACACAAAAAACCCAAAAAGCAAATGAGTAGATGCGCACCATCATCTAACACAAGCTCCTCCCAGCTGTATTAGTGCTTTCTTGAGTCCCAAGGGCAAACCTGGGCTGGAAACATGCTGCACTAGTCATTCCAGAAGCCTGGGATGAAAAATCCCCAAAGAAGCCCATGCCATCATAAAAAAGAAGAACAACACCATCGTGTGCATTGCTACTGCCAGGAACAACAGCACCATCCTTTGCATTGCTACTGCTAGGAACACCAGCACCACTATATACATTTTGTCCATTAATATGGACACCAACATAGATGTCACCTCCACCAGCCCTTCCACCACCTCTTCCAGCTCCCCCTTTTGGTCTTCTTCCAGATCTGACTCTCTCTCTCTCTCCCTCTCTAGTCTCATTCTCAACACCAGGAACACCAACACCATCACCTGCATTGCCAACACCACCTCTAGAAACCCCTCTCCCATTGCCTCTAGCCCTCTTATATGGTCTCACATATGCCTCATTCTTACAGGTTCTAGTGTTGTGTCCATACTGTAGTAACCCTAGTGTCATGCCCCAGAACCAGAATACTGGACAGCGGGGGAATGACTCAGCCAGCTACGTATTACGGGTAGATGAATACAGTATAATACGATCAATGCTGTCTAACCAGACGAGGGGGGTGCATACTACATGAAAGTCTTACTATGGTCACTTCACATCTATTGTCTCAATCATTCAAACAAGAAGCAAGAATAGAGAACATGTAAGATAAAGCAGTAAGATGTCCCAAACGCTTAGTCAAAATGTTCTTGAGATCTGGCTTTACAAAACATAGCCAGATGGTATAGTAACATATACACAATTGTTATCAGCTGCAGTCTGACTTAGTTACAATTATGTAAAAGTAAGTACAAGACGATCCGACTAACATGTCGGTGCCAAACGGCTAAGTATGAAGTAAATAACAAAACGAGCGGTGAAGTAAGGAACCCACTCGAGTCCTCCTGCGATCATTCCCCTAGTATTGACCATCTTGGAGGTGGAAGTAAGCTGAGTCCTCGGGAACCGGCTCTAAATCTGGCCATGCAAAACCAAAAAGGTTAGATCTCTAATAGCAAGTACCACAAAGAAGTACGATATGAAGGATTAGACCAGTAAGTAAGAGAATATAATAATAGATCTCTGCTTTCCACTAGGATTCACATAACATCACGACACTTCGAACCAACCTCCCAACCAAACAAGGACAGAAGTTGGCCCGTCATGTCCTGACATTCTGATCATCTCAGTTAGGCAACAGAGTAGGTACAGTACACAAACAAATCATCTTGAACGGCCAATCAACTCCTACGGCTTGCTATTGTGAGTCCCAAGTTATCCTGGAATTATGCAAATAGGAATTCCTCAGTTCTTACTATGTGCGAGCAAGGCTAGTCTATCCAGTCAATCAATTGCGCCAATCATGAATTAGACGAGTCCCAGCGGGACGTCCGTCATCAATATACAATATATAATAATAATATAAGCAGATACCGCTCCCTGCCCGTGTGGCAGGTTTCCAGTATCTGTGGGAACCAGCCGGCCTGTCGGGCACTACTAGTCCCAAGAGGGCTGCCATGTAAGAACTCGGAGATCCATTCTCTCCATGCAATCATTATTTTATTTAACTTAATAGTCTCTACGTTGAGTGAAATCCCATGCCGTGGATCATGGTCATTCAAATGAGTACTTTCGTACGGGGTACGATATGCGCAACTCTACAACGATACCCGTGCGGCTAGGTTGTAGGTCTTACATAGCGTAATGCAACAATCAAATCTAACCACGGAGTAATCATGCCTTGACCATAAAGTACACATGCTGCTTTTGTAAAATAAATAAATAAATAAATAAATTGAAGCATGTATGTGCCTGTACATCAATATTCGGGATCAGCCAGTCGATTACAATAGTTCATTACATGAACGTGTCTCATTCATTTAATTCAATAAGACGACTAGCCAGTCTCTTAGTTCCAACTAGGAACGCATGATCAATTTAGTCAAGATAACCATTATTATCAATGGTGACAAGACATGAAAGTCAATTAGCATTAAATGGGGTCGAGTCTATAACTCTCAAGGTTAAGTTCCAGTCTTACTGGGTATCCATAAACCAATCAAGACACAGGGCACGTTCTACACAACCATATCTATTAAAAAATATTAACATGCCAAGATCATCGAGTTCATAAAAGGCGTAAGGATATAATAGAAGAATTATCATGCCACCATTAAATGAATAAATTATAGAACAAATAGAAACACCCAGGTCAGGAAGTCACGCCAACAAGTCTATGCTAAGGCCAACAAGTCACGCCAAATCTAGTAGGTAGGAGTGAGCGTGAAAAGTGGTTCACGTTGGCACGCACAGCGTGAGCGTAAAGGGTAATTCACGCACTCATAACGTGAGCGTATGAGCGTGAAAAGCGTGATAAGAAATTCACGCACGCACAGCGTGAGCGTGATAAGAAATCCACGCACGCACGCAAAGATGTGAGCGTGACAAGAAATTCACGCTAACACGTAAGAACGTGTGCGTGACTAAAAATTCACGCACGCACGTAAAGACGTGAGCGTGACTGAAAATTCACGCTAACACGTAAAGACGTGTGCGTGACTGAAAATTTACGCTAACACGTAAAGACGTGTGCGTGACTGAAAATTCACGCACGCATAAGAACGTGAGCGTGACTCAAAATTCACGCTAACACGTAAGAACGTGAGCGTGACTCAAAATTCATGCTAACACGTAAAGACGTGAGCGTGACTGGAAATTCACGCTGACACGTAAAGACGTGAGCGTGACTGATCCTTCGTTCCAAGCCAGAAATGAAGTTCCCATGGTTCAGAATGGTGAAGAATGAGAAGCTCTACAACATGAACTATCCATTCCGAAAGCACGCCAGTTTGGTGGATCAAAACCCAGAACAACCGAGAATGCAATAACTTAGATCTAGAAGAAACAAGCCAAAGAAATCAAAAATGCTAAGTACTAAACTCTCTCAGAATCATGAGAAGAAGGCAAATGAACCATAAAAATGGTTCTCCAAGTGGAAGAAAGAAGCAAGATGTACTTGCCTGCTGTTGGTTGGTGGAGAGAGTGATGAGGAAGAAGAAGAAGTAATGGGGGCTTCAAATAGGAAGGGTGGTGGTAGGTGGGGGTTTGTGGGGTTCGGTTCATGTGAACCACCATGAACCCAAAAATAACCAACCATGGCCGAACCACAATAAGACTAAAGCAGAGAAGTTAAAAGCAGAAAATAAAATACGAAAATAAAATGCAGGAATAAAATTGCAGGAAAAAAATGTAGATAATTAATTAACATAAAATTAAAGGAATTTAAATACAGGATAATACATGATAAATACTAAATAAATATACATGAGTTGTACATGTATAAAAATACGCATTCTGGGAACGGAGAGTGACATCTCTACCCACCTTAGAAAAATTCCGTCCTCGGAATTTCAAATCCAAGCAGGTAGAAATATCGGAGCTAAACTAATACAAGCAATTCTAGTGAGCAAGCAATCATTTTTACCATATCAAAAGCAAGTACTATATATGTAAATTTATCATTCTACGATATCAAGTAGCTCTACCCATACGGTGATAAGCATGAAGAATCAGGACAATCAAGGTATACAGAAAGAGATATACCTTGTGAGTCAAACAGGTGTGGATACCGTGATCGGATATCATCCTCACGTTCCCACGTTGACTCTCCCAAAGGAGTGATGACCCCAAGCAACACGGACAAGACTAATTGTTCGGTTCTTGAGTATCTTCTCTCTTCGGTCCAAAATGGACACAGGCTGTTCCTCGTAAGACAGGTTGGTACCAACAACCAGCTCAGAATGATCGAGGATATGGCTTGGGTCCGATACATACCTACGTAATTGAGATACATGAAACACGTCATGCACCTCTCGTAACGAAGGTGGGAGGGATAAACGATAAGCAACATCGCCTATCCGATCAAGGATAACAAATGGGCCCACCTACCGCGGACTCAATTTTCCGCGAACGCCAAATCTAATGACCCCACGAGTAGGTAAGATCCGCAAGAATACGTGGTCTCCAACAGAGAACTCTAATGGCCTACGATGCTAGTCCGCCCAATGACGATGCCGATCCTGTGCAACTCGAAGTCGCTCTCTAATTCCCTTAACCACTTCAACCGTCTGAACAATCATTTCTGGGCCTAACATCTTCCTCTCTCCGATATCATCCCATGCAAGCAGTGACCTGCACTTCTTACCATATAGTGCTTCAAATGGCACCATCTGGATACTGGCTTGATAACTATTGTTGTATGAGAACTTGACTAAGTGCAGGTGACTCTCCCAAGACCCTCCAAAATCTAGAGTGCAAGCTTGTAACATGTCTTCTAAAGTCTGAATCGTTCTTTCTGATTGCCCATCCATCTGCGGATGGTAGGCCGTGCTAAATCTTAACTTGGCACCCAGACTATGATGTAAGCTCTTCCAGAAATGTGATATAAAACGGGTATCTCGATCCGACACAATACTGACAGGGACTCCATGCTGCCTGACTATCTGTTGCATATACAACTCTGCCAACTTTTCTGTGGATTGTCCTACTCTGAAAGGAAGAAAATGTGCTACCTTCGTAAGTCGGTCCACTATTACCCAAATAGCGTCCTTACCACTTGGTGATCTCGGTAAACCGGTCATAAAGTCCATTGTAATATGCTTCCATTTCCATTCCGGAATAGGAAGCGGTTGCAATAACCCAGCTGGCCTCTGCTGTTCTGCCTTCACTTGCTGACATACCAAACAACGGGAAACAATTCTAGCTATCTCCCTCTTCATCCCGTTCCACCAGAAATGCTGCTTGATATCTTGGTACATCTTGGTCCCTCCAGGATGAATAGAATACTGAGAACTATGAGCTTCTGCCATAACCTCCTGTCTGATATCTCCACTAGGCACACATAGACGTGATCCAAACCTAAGTGTACCATCTTCATGAATTCTCATCTCCTTCCTGAGTCCTGACTCACATTCTGCCCTAAGCTTCTGAATCCTTGGGTCCTGTGCCTGAGCTGCCTTGATCCTGCCTACCAAGTCGGATTGAACTTGCAGACTTGTTAGAACTCCTACATCACTAGGAAGTATAACTTCGATGCCCATCTCCTGAAGGTCTTCTAAGATATGCCTCTGTGTTGTCAACATAAATGCGCCGTCTCTCCTGCTAAGAGCGTCTGCTACTACATTAGCCTTGCCTGGATGATACTGAAGCTCTACGTCATAGTCCTTAATCAACTCCAACCATCTTCTCTGCCTCATGTTTAGTTCCTTCTGAGTAAAGATGTACTTCAGACTTTTATGGTCTGTGTACATGTCCACTCGGTCACCATATAAGTAATGCCTCCATAGCTTCAGAGCAAACACTACTGCCGCTAACTCCAAATCATGAGTTGGGTAATTCTTCTCGTGGTCCCGAAGCTTTCTAGATGCATATGCTATCACCTTCCCATGTTGCATAAGGACACATCCAAGTCCTTTACCTGACGCATCACAATATATTGTAAAACCTCCGGGTCCAACTGACAATGTAAGAATAGGTGCTGATATCAATTTTTGCTTCAAAGTCTCAAATGATGCCTGACATTCTGCCGACCAAACGAATGGTAGCTCCTTCCGGGTCAAGCGGGTCATGGGTGCTGAAAGCCTTGCAAAGTCTGACACAAACCTTCTGTAATATCCTGCCAATCCCAAGAAGCTCCGTACATCTGCTACGGTCTTTGGTACTGGCCAACTTTCTACTGCTTCTACCTTCTTGGGATCTACTGCTACTCCAGCTCCTGATATGATGTGACCCAAAAATGAAATATGATCCGACCAAAACTCACACTTGCTGAGCTTGGCATACAACTGGTTCTCTCTCAGAACCTGCAACACTTTCCTGAGGTGGTCTTCATGCTCCTTTTCACTAGCAGAGTATACGAGAATGTCGTCGAGAAATACCACGACAAACTGATCTAAGTATGGCATAAAGATGCGATTCATCAAATCCATGAATATTGCTGGAGCATTGGTCAAACCAAACGGCATTACTAAGAATTCATAATGCCCATACTTCGACCTGAATGCTGTCTTGGGAATATCCTCCTTCCGAACCCTCACCTGATGGTACCCTGAACGAAGATCTATCTTGGAGAAAACTCTAGCTTTGCTCAACTGATCAAATAAGTCGTCGAACCTGGGTAATGGGTATTTGTTCTTCACTGTTGCCGCGTTAAGCTTCCTGTAGTCAATGCACAATCTGGATGACCCATCCTTCTTTCCCACAAGTACCACTGGTGCTGCCCATGGTGACACGCTAGCTTGGATGAACTTCTTCTCCTTCAGTTCCTCTATATGCTGATATACCTTAGCCTGCTCTGAATCCGCCATTCTGTAAACTTGATCTGATATCGGTTTAGTTCCAGGTGCCAATTCTATACTGAACTCAATATCTCTAATCGATGGTAGACCTGGAAGTTCTTCAGGAAATACGTCTAGAAACTCTTCAACTACCTTCGGAATCTGAACTTCTTTCATTGCCGTTATTACTCCCTGCTCTTGTTGAGTTGCCCCTGATCTGACTAAGGTGAACTGCTTCATGCCTGGAATATCAAAAGATACACTCCCTCTACGATAATCTATTGTCGCATGACTGTCTTTCAGCCAGTCCATGCCTAAGATAACGTCGAAATTTCCAACAGGAAATTCTATCAACCGGGCGGGTAAAGAATGCCCGCAAACTACGACTCTACATGCTAAAATAACTCTACTAACTCCTACTAGCCCATTACCAGTGAGTATATTCAACCTCCCTGGCAATGCCTCGAACTCCATTCCTAGTCGTGCCGCAAATTGTGCAGATATAAATGAATGGGATGCTCCCGAATCAAACAATGCTACTGCGGGATATGAGGCGACGAGAATGTTACCTGCCACAACATCTCTCGATGCCAATGCCTCCTCCAAGGACAGAGTGAATGCTTGTCCTCGACCTCCTTGCTGGTTTCCATACTGCGGCCTAGCCTGATGCTGTTGCTGGCCCCTTCCTTGATGATGCTGGGGTGGTCTATGCTGGTGTTGCTGCATCGGCGGCCCCTGCTGCCGAAACATCTGAGCCTGCGGCATTAACGGACGCTGTGCCAACGGCCTTACTGCCACCGCTGGTCCTCGATACTGGCCTGCCCCTGGTGCTGGCAGAGCAGGAAACTGTTGCCCTGGTCCTCCTGACCTCGAATTCATGGGACATGTGGTAACCCGATGGTCTGGATTTCCATATATCAGACACAGTCCATTCAATGTCCGACACACATCTCTAGTGTGCCCCATCTTTCCACAATAAGTGCAGCCCGTCGGGGGTTGCTGGTTCTTCTTCTGTTGCTGTTGCTGCTGCCTGGGTGGTGGTGCTGGTCCTCGTATCGCCACATCATTGATACGAATGCCAGTAGATGGTGATATTGTTCGGGGCGCTGCTCTCCCTCCTCCTTCAATCTGACTGTAGGATCTCTTCTGACCCCCAGTCCTTGTCGCAAGCCTCTGAATGGTGATCTCATGCCTTCGAGTTGCCGTCAATACTTCGTCAAAAGTTTGGTAATTGTGCCCCTCTATCAATTGCAAGAGTTCAAGATGAAACCATTGCTGAAACCTCATGGCCCTCTGGCTCTCTGTTGCTACCATCTCTGGGGCGAATCTACTCAATCTGCAGAACTCCGCTGCATAAGCATCTACAGTCTTGCCGGCCTGCCTGAGGTTGATAAACTTCTGTTGTAGCTCAAACCGTACCACAACTCCATAGTACTTGGTCTTAAATCTTGCAGTAAAATCGTCCCAAGCCACAGGACGTCTGATGCCCACTTCCTCTGATTCCCACCAATCACGTGCGAGATCCTGAAGAAACAACTTCACTAGATCCACACGTTCTTATGCCGGTACCTTAGCTGCTGTCAGAATAGCCTCAATATCCTTAAGCCATGCATCTGCTGAGATGGCATCCTCTGTGCCCTCGAAACGGCGGGGGTTGTACTTGCAAAACCTGGATGATGCTCCTCAATCAGTCCTCACTCCTCTTTCCAAAGCCGTCTGCAATCCTTGGTTGAGCAACACATTCTGCTCTTGTAGCTGAGTGTGCATGCATTGCTGGGCCAACATCTGATGTTGTTGAGTAGCCATCATTCCTCTCATGATCTCCAGAAGGGCTGGTGTGTCCACTTGGGTAGGTGGAACTGTGGGTGGTGGTGGAACATCCGGATACTGCGGTTCAGCTGCTGGTTCTACTATCACTTCTTCTTGGATAGTCTCCTGAGGTGAGACTGGCCCTTGTTGCTGACCAACCTGGTCATGTTGTCCTTGTTGTTGTCCAGCTCTGACCGATGCGGACGAAGTGCCCCTAAAAAAAGGGACAAGAGAATAATCAAACAACCGGACATGAAGGATCAATGAAGTCAAAGGATACCGAAATGTCAAGCAAGGGTTGAGAATAACGAATCATGAGATCAAGGGGGGAACACGTGTGATTGAGACATCCTATAAATCAAAACACCCTACAAGTCTGAAATCAGACCTGCATGGGCCACCACTAAAACCTTGTCACGCCCCAGAACCAGAATACTGGAGAGCGGGGGAATGACTCAGCCAGCTACGTATTACGGGTAGATGAATACCGTATAATACGATCAATGTTGTCTAACCAGACGAGGGGGGGTGCATACTACATGAAAGTCTTACTATGGTCACTTCACATCTATTGTCTCAATCATTCAAACAAGAAGCAAGAATAGAGAACATGTAAGATAAAGCAGTAAGGCGTCCCAAACGCTTAGTCAAAATGTTCTTGAGATCTGGCTTTACAAAACATAGCCAGATGGTATAGTAACATATACACAATTGTTATCAGCTGCAGTCTGACTTAGTTACAATTATGTAAAAGTAAGTACAAGACGATCCGACTAACATGTCGGTGCCAAACGGCTAAGTATGAAGTAAATAACAAAACGAGCGGTGAAGTAAGGAACCCACTCGAGTCCTCCTGCGATCATTCCCCTAGTATTGACCATCTTGGAGGTGGAAGTAAGCTGAGTCCTCGGAAACCGGCTCTAAATCTGGCCATGCAAAACCAGAGAGGTTAGACCTCTAATAGCAAGTACCACAAGGAAGCACGATATGAAGGATTAGACCAGTAAGTAAGAGAATATAATAATAGATCTCTGATTTCTACTAGGATTCATATAACATCACGACACTTCGAACCAACCTCCCAACCAAACAAGGACAGAAGTTGGCCCGTCATGTCCTGACAATCTGATCATCTCAGTTAGGCAACAGAGTAGGTACAGTACACAAACAAATCATCTTGAACGGCCAATCAACTCCTACGGCTTGCTATTGTGAGTTCCAAGTTATCCTGGAATTATGCAAATAGGAATTCCTCAGTTCTTACTATGTGCGAGCAAGGCTAGTCTATCCAGTCAATCAATTGCGCCAATCATGAATTTGACGAGTCCCAGCGGGACGCTCGTCATCAATATACAATATACAATAATAATATAAGCAGATACCGCTCCCTGCCCGTGTGGCAGGTTTCCAGTATCTGTGGGAACCAGTCGGCCTGTCGGGCACTACTAGTCCCAAGAGGGCTGCCATATAAGAACTCGGGTATCCATTCTCTCCATGCAATTATTATTTTATTTAACTTAATAGTCTCTACGTTGAGTGAAATCCCATGTCGTGGATCATGGTCATTCAAATGAGTACTTTCGTACGGGGTACGATATGCGCAACTCTACAACGATACCCGTGCGGCTTGGTTGTAGGTCTTACATAGCGTAATGCAACAATCAAATCTAACCACGGAGTAATCATGCCTTGACCATAAAGTACACATACTGCTTTTATAAAATAAATAAATAAATAAATTGAAGCCTGCATGTGCCTGTACGTCAATATTCGGGATCAGCCAGTCGATTACAATAGTTCATTACATGAACGTGTCTCATTCATTTAATTCAATAAGACGACTAGCCAGTCTCTTAGTTCCAACTAGGAACGCATGATCAATTTAGTCAAGATAACCATTATTATCAATGGTGACAAGACATGAAAGTCAATTAGTATTAAATAGGGTCGAGTCTATAACTCTCAAGGTTAAGTTCCAGTCTTACTGGGTATCCATAAACCAATCAAGACACAGGGCACGTTCTACACAACCATATCTATTAAAAATATTAACATGCCAAGATCATCGAGTTCATAAAAGGCATAAGGATATAATAGAAGAATTATCATGCCACCATTAAATGAATAAATTATAGAACAAATAGAAACACCCAGGTCAGGAAGTCACGCCAACAAGTCTATGCTAAGGCCAACAAGTCACGCCAAGTCTAGTAGGTAGGAGTGAGCGTGAAAAGTGGTTCACGTTGGCACGCACAGCGTGAGCGTGAAGGGTAATTCACGCACTCATAACGTGAGCATATGAGCGTGAAAAGCGTGATAAGAAATTCACGCACGCAAAGCGTGAGCGTGATAAGAAATCCACGCACGCATGCAAAGATGTGAGCGTGACAAGAAATTCACGCTAACACGTAAGAACGTGTGCGTGACTAAAAATTCACGCACGCACGTAAAGACGTGAGCGTGACTGAAAATTCACGCTAACACGTAAAGACGTGTGCGTGACTGAAAATTCACGCTAACACGTAAAGACGTGTGCGTGACTGAAAATTCACGCACGCATAAGAACGTGAGCGTGACTCAAAATTCACGCTAACACGTAAGAACGTGAGCGTGACTCAAAATTCACGCTAACACGTAAAGACGTGAGCGTGACTGAAAATTTACGCTGACACGTAAAGACGTGAGCGTGAATGATCCTTCGTTCCAAGCCAGAAATGAAGTTCCCATGGTTCAGAATGGTGAAGAATGAGAAGCTCTACAACATGAACTATCCATTCCGAAAGCACGCCAGTTTGGTGGATCAAAACCCATGAACAACCGAGAATGCAACAACTTAGATCTATAAGAAACAAGCCAAAGAAATCAAAAATGCTAAGTACTAAACTCTCTCGGAATCATGAGAAGAAGGCAAATGAACCATAAAAATGGTTCTCCAAGTGGAAGCAAGAAGCAAGATGTACTTGCCTGCTGTTGGTTGGTGGAGAGAGTGATGAGGAAGAAGAAGAAGTAATGGGGGCTTTAAATAGGAAGGGTGGTGGTAGGTGGGGGTTTGTGGGGTTCGGTTCATGTGAACCACCATGAACCCAAAAATAATCAACCATGACCGAACCACAATAAGACTAAAGCAGAGAAGTTAAAAGCAGAAAATAAAATGCAGAAATAAAATGCAGGAATAAAATTGCAGGAAATAAAATGCAGATAATTAATTAACATGAAATTAAAGGAATTTAAATACAGGATAATACATGATAAATACTAAATAAATATACATAAGTTATATATGTATAAAAATACGCATTCTGGGAACGGGGAGTGACACCTAGAGGGGGGTGAATAGGGTCAAGCTAACTAATCAAGCACTTAGCATAAGCTAGTGGGCAATTTAAAAATATAAGTGCAAGAGAAGAAGCAACAACAATACCGACACACGATATATCCTGGTATCCTCCCAAGGGGTACTCCAGTCCCGGAACTCTCTCCGGCTTTAATCCACTATTTGAGTAAATAGTTACACACGAGTTTGGATCCGAAGAACTCGTCAACTTCAACACGAGTTTGGATCCGAAGAACTCGCCAACTTCTTACACGAGAGCTTTAGTCTGAAGGCCTCTCCGACTTCAACCGAGAGTTTGGATACGAAGACTCTCCAACTTCAACCGAGAGTTTGGATCCGAAGACGGTCCAACTTCAACCTTTCACAATAGGTTTTGATTTCCTTATACAACAAGATGAAGATCTTACTTTTCAACTTAATAACTCTAACACAATTTGTGGATGGCAAATGAAAACTTTGCAGAGTTGTTTGTGGATAGGTTTTGGTGGTTTCAAAATTTTTAGGCTCAAAGTATCAACCTTGAATGAAGGGGTTCAAGGCTATTTATAACCATAGCATTGAAAAGAGCTCAAAGACAACTTTTCGGTCAGCAATCGATATACCATCAGTACGAACCGGTATACCGATGGAATACCGGTCTGGAATTGCAACGGCTAAAAATATAGCCGTTGGGATCATTAAATGTTTGAAATCCGACTGTTGGATTTTTAACGTTACTGAATCGGTATACCGTCGGTATAGATCGATATTCCATCGGTATGCCAGTTTTGTAGACAGAACCATTCTTTGAACAAAAATCGGTATACCGTCGGTATAAATCGGTATACCGCCGGTATGTCGATTTTCATCCGAAAATGATCTTGGGTTAATTTCTACCCTAGCTTTTGATTTTGCCATCCATTTCTTGTGTTTACAATTATTCCCAAGACTCATTACAGACTCCAGATATACTATAGCAGGTGCAGGCTTCTTCAGAGTCTTGAAATGATGATGGCATGGCATGGCTTTTTTCTTGATAGATGTTGGCTTCTTCCTTGACGTCAGCTGTCCAAAGATATCCAGTTTATGAAAACTGAATACCTTTCGGGGGCTTCGCCCCCGAAATCCTGACGAGGGGCGTTGCCCTCTCGACTTCCGTCCGCTGACCGGGCAGTGGAACCCCCGTGGCTCCGGAGATGTCGTCGGGTGGTTCAGAGAAATCTTGTGGGATCCGTCGTCTTTGGCCCACCATAATTTTTTATTGCATATGTCCACATTGATTTTGCGTATTGCTTTTCTGCATATGTTAGACAAACAAAGCAATATACATGTAGCAAATATGATAAGATAAAGCACAATAGGACAATGCTAAGATTAAGTATAAGAGCTATAGTGATAGCATAAATATTAGTGATATCGTAATGTTAAACTTAATTGAATAACCATAATCAAAACATAGTTTTGATTTTGGTAACTCAATTAAATTTAAGATATATATAATAAAAACACATATCATTAATAAGTAAAATAATAAGCACATATCACCAAAGGTATAAGTATAAGTAGAAATGCTATAGTGATAGTATGAAGATTAGTGATAATGAAATGCTAAACTTAATAGATTAACCATATTAAAAAACATGATACAATTATTGGGCCAACAATCTTCCCCCTTTTGATTATGACAAATCGGTTAAGTTTAGTATGGATGCAATAGATGCATGTATCACTAATATACAAAAGACCTAAGCAATATCACTAAAAGCATACTACTTCGATTACTTATAAATACATACTTAAACTTACTTCTCCCCCTTTGATATGATCAAAAATAGGCTCTTCCGTACTAAGAGAGAAAATAAAAATCAATCTCAAGCATAGAAATCAGAGCATGGGGAAGTCATAGACAATCATGATCAAGATATACTAATAAAAACAATGGGAGAATGGTGTAATGACAAGTTTATAAAGCTACATTGCCAATGTAGAACATCAAATTTTTAAAAGAAGTATGTCAAAACACAATATAGTTGGTAAAACAAATAAAATTGATAAACAGTCAAAAAATAGTTTTACCAACTTGAAATCCAAGAAAGAAACTCTTGTCACGCCCAGAACCAAAATACTGGAGAACGGGGGCGGACACAGCCAGCTACGTATAATGAAATGGAATCCATCTCACTATACGGTCACGGCTGTCTAGAAATATGAGGGTTTATCTACAAGCCATCAGTCTCTTAGGGTCAATAACAAGCCTAATGTCCCAATCTTAACAAGTAATGATAATAACAAGATATCAGATCACCAAATATACAATTGTAAGGCGTCCCAAACATTACATATCCAGATGATCATGAAGCTAGTCGTACAAAATGTAAGGACTAGCAAGAGTTAAGTCATACATGATCAACCTCGAGTTGCCAATCATGTTACAGCCCATAGGCAGACAGTAAGTAAAATATACACGAGCTAACAGGTGCTCGGCGGCTAAACGCCTCAAAAGAATAATGTACAATTACAGTGGGAGAACAAAAGAAACCCACTCGTTGCCAGGATTCCCTCTAGTGGTCACCATCTGGCTGGAAAGCAGGTAGATCCTTTGCTGCTGCTCCGGTATCTGGCCATACAAAACCAGCTGGGTCAGACCCCAGAAAGAGCAAGTGCCACAAAGGAGGCTTCACTTAGGAACCCAAAACCAGCAATTAGCACAATAATAATAAGGTAATAAAGGCAGGAATTAAGGAAAAACATAACAGGTGATATACGATGAGGTAACCATGGGACTATTCAGATAACCAGGTTACAACCCGTAAACCAAACAAGAACCGGGGTTGTAACCCTTCGTCTGAACGGAACTTGGATTCTCCCACCATTTATCGGCAAAATATAAGAAAATCATGACAGGTAGCAATTCTTGTGCAGGAATCAAGACAAGGCTAGACAGGTTATTCTCATACGATCAATCACGGCCAAGCAATAAGTACGGCTTGCTACTTTAACTAACTAGGGTTATCACAGGCCTAGTTACTAGCAAGATGCAATGAGAATTCCAAGTCCGGTTACCTGTTTGTTACTACCTGAGTGATCCCAGCAAGAAAAAAAAAAGATAGCAGGATATAGCAGACACACTGTAGTAAGATACATGTGTCCTAAGGTACCACACTCGACGGCGGGCTGGAAGTGCGCTCATCTCGACGGATAGCAACAAATTCTAAGTATATATATATAAGGCCGGGACCAAAGGGGCAACGGGTAACTGGAAAATTCTCCATGAACTATTTGATCAATCTAGTCATTAATCCTAGCCATATTCAGTATGAATCCCTGACCGTGGAAAACCAGGGATTCATGTCCTAGACATGATGCAAGACAAGACAGGTTCATTTGTACAAACACATTCACCCACGGTGTCCAGGCCATTTATTCTTGTCAAGTCGTGTTAGCCGTCGCAACAGCATTAAGTTATCAAGTCATGTTACAAGTTACAAGTTACAAGTTACAAGTCAGGTCGAGTCAAGAGTGCGCCGCCACGGGCCACTATCAAGTTATCAAGTCACAAGGGTTAATTACAAGTTGCAAGTTAAGTGTGCACCCCACTGGGTCACTAGCAAGGAGATCAGAGAATACCAGGATCATAATCCACAGAAAATCCCGAGAACCGTACTAGTCATAAACAATTACTTGAAAACCGTGTTAGGCCGTGTCGGGTCGACATAGTCGTGCTGTGTTGAACAGATCTCAGGAAAACCCAATCCACAAAAGAGAAACCAAATCGAGAAATAAAACCAATACTCCAAGAGCCAATGGGTTAAGCAAGGGGTCAGGGGGTTGGGCATACTTGCAAGAGCACGCACGCAGGGGGAGCATACACGCAAAAGCACGCACGCAGGGGAGCATACACGCAAAAGCACGCACGCAGGGGAGCATACACGCAAAAGCACGCACGCAGGGGAGCTGCGTACGCACAAAAGCACGCACGCAGGAGAGCTGCGTACGCACAAAAGCACGCACGCAGGAGAGCTGCGTACGCACAAAAGTACGCACGCAGGAGGAAGCGTACGCTCAGGTCATGCGTACGCTCAAGTCAGGGCACGCTCAAGTCTGCGTACCAGGGCACGCTCAAGTCTACGTACTAGGGCACGCACGCAGGAGAGCTGCGTACGCGTAAAAGCACGCACGCAAGAGAGCTGCGTACGCACAAAAGCACGCACGCAAAAGAGCTGCGTACGCACAAAAGCACGCCCGCAGGAGAGCTGCGTACGCACAAAAGCACGCACACAGGGAGCTGCGTACGCGTAAAAATACGCACGCAGGAGAGCTGCGTACGCACAAAAGCACACACGCAAGAGAGCTGCGTACACGTAAAAACACGCACGCAGGGGAAAGGGTCTTCTTCTCTATGGCTGAGAAGAAGCTCCCATGGCTCTCAAAACTTCAAAGCATCACTACTTGGCCATCCGAACTCCAAATTCGGATTTCCAAAGTTCCAACCAGGGTGGAATGGAATTCTCTTCCACATGGAAACATCAAAACCCATAAAAATCCAACTTAAATAGATCAAAACCATGTAAAACCGAAAATAGGGAAAACTTAGATCTAGAACAATGGAGACTCCAAATCACAAAATACCAAGTTCTAATGTTGATCACAATGTCTTAAACTAGCAAATGGACAAATAAAAATGGGGTTCTCATGTGATGGCAAGGTGCACTTGCCTATGGGTGGTGTTGTGGAGAGGAAAGAGAAGAGTGTTGTGTAGAGGAAGGAGAAGAAGAAGTTAATGGAGGTTTATGAGGAGAGAGAAAAGGTTGGTGGAGTTTTAAAGAGGGTGGGATGTGGTGTGTTGAGGGTGGAGCATAGGCTAAGGTGTTCCAATACACATTAAACCAAACCAAACCAACCCAAACCAATTAAAACCGAGCCATGACAAAACCCAAAATACGAGAAATACCAAAATTCCACAAGTTGAGAAAAATAAAAATATATGCCAAAATCCAGATACGAGTATAAATACGAAATACGAAAAATACGGAAAAATGAGGGTGACAACTCTACCCACCTTAAAAGAATTCCGTTCTCGGAATTTAATCAAGAGGCTAGAGATATCGGGACAGCTATACTATCGCAAGCAATCTACGCTACCAATCAATCATATAATCATACATGCAAACAAGGAATCGAAGTGCAAGGCATAAGGAAGATATTACACCTCACGAGCCAAACCGATTGGGATAACGTGATCGGATATCATCCTCACACTCCCACGTTTGACTCTCCCAAGGAGTGATGAACTCAAGCAACACGAACTAAACTGATAGTCTTGCGCTTAAGGTCTCTCTCTTTGGTAAAACAGGGACACGGGCCTCTCCTCATACGAAAAGGTTGGTACCAATAACCGTTTTCGAATGATCTGGGACATGGCTCGGGCCGGGATATACCGTTGTAATTAGGATACATGAAATATGACATGTGTCCCGCATAACGACGGTGGAAAGCAAGACAATAGGACACAGATACCTCTCTGCCGATTCTGGATCTGGGCCTGGGCCAGGGCGAACTGTTGTGGCCTCTGTTGCTGGAAGGCCTGGGCCTGAGACGGCAATGGACCCCGGAACGGGAGCTGCTGTGGTTGGTGAACTGGAGCTGGTTCTGGTGCTGGTGCTGGTCCCATAACCGAGAGACTAGTTACTGTCGATGATGATCTGTTTCTGAACGGACAAGATCCTATCATGTGGTCCGGCGAACCACAAACCAAGCACAATCCCTGTGCTCTGCGGCACTCAGTAACAACATGCCCCGGCTTCCCGCAATGAGAACAACCCGTTGCGAAAGGCCGCTTCTGCTTCTGCTGCTGGGGATAGGTCGGGGCAGAATGCTGTAAGGAGGTAACCGAATCTGTTCTCGTAGCTCCAATGGTCAGGGCCCTAGCTGCCGGGGCCAGTGCTGAGGATTGGTTCATCTGGTCGTGAGACCGTTTTCGATCTCCGGTCTGATCCGCTATCCTTCGGGAAGTGTACTCATGCCTCCTCGCTGCTCGCAAGACGGCATCAAAAGTTCTGTGCTCGAACTGCTCTACTGCCAATATGATCTCCAAGTGGAGCCCCTGCTGAAATCGTTGTGCTCTGTCTAGCTCGGTTGCCACCAAGGTGGGAGCAAACTGGCTCAACCTCGAAAACTCGACCGCATATTCGTCGACCGTCCTGTTCATCTGCCTGAGATTACTAAACCTGGTCTGTAGGTCATATCTAGCCACTGCGTCAAAGTACTTGGTCTGAAACATATCACTGAATATCGCCCACATGACAGGCGTACCTAAACTCGCTGCTTGCATAGCCCACCAGCTGCGGGCTAGGTCTAGTAACTACAGGCGCACCACCGCCACCTTCTCTGCTTCAGAAGTCCTGGCTGCCTCTAAGATAACTTCAATGTCCTGTAGCCAGGCATCTGCAGCAATAGCATCCTCGCTGCCATCGAAGAATGGAGGGTTCAGGCGCTTGAAATTGTTGACCGTACTGTTCCCTCGAGGACTAATTTCGCTCATAGCATCTTGTATTGCTTGCTGCAAGGCATCACCTCGACGGTCCTGAGATGCAAGCAACTCACGGATGAGCCCTATCAAGACCCCATCCTCTGACCCTGCTGGCTGAACTGGCTGGACTGGGGGCATTGGTTCTCCAGAAGGCATGGCTCGGGAGGCGGCTGCGGAGGACTGATCTTGATCTTCTTGTTGTTGCTGGTCTGTCGGCCGAACTTCTTCTGGCTGATCAACAGGAATGATGCCACTGAAGCAATGACGTCGGGAATATTAAGGAAGGACCAGGATAGAACAATAATGCAAGCATGTTATCAAGTCAGGGATCCAAGGAGATAAGAAGATACGAGTGGAGATCAAAGGCGAGTACAGATTGAGACATCTATCCGGTAAACCCTCACATTTCTTGATTGACAAGACCTGCATGGGCCACCACTTAAACCATGTCACGCCCCAGAACCAAAATACTGGAGAGCGGGGGCGGACACAGCCAGTTACGTATAATGAAATGGAATACATCTCACTATACGGTCACGACTGTCTAGAAATATGAGGGTTTATCTACAAGCCATCAGTCTCTTAGGGTCAATAACAAGCCTAATGTCCCAATCTTAACAAGTAATGATAATAACAAGATATCAGATCACCAAATATACAATTATAAGGCGTCCCAAACATTACATATCCAGATGATCATGAAGCTAGTCGTACAAAATATAAGGACTAGCAAGAGTTAAGTCATACATGATCAATCTCGAGTTGCCAATCATGTTACAGCCCATATGCAGACAGTAAGTAAAATATACACGAGCTAACAAGTGCCTGGCGGCTAAACGCCTCAAAAGAATAATGTACAATTACAGTGGAAGAACAAAAGAAACCCACTCGTTGCCAGGATTCCCTCTAGTGGTCACCATCTGGCTGAAAAGCAGGTAGATCCTTTACTGCTGCTCCGGTATCTGGCCATACAAAACCAGCTGGGTCAGACCCCAGAAAGAGCAAGTGCCACAAAGGAGGCTTCACTTAGGAACCCAAAACCAGCAATTAGCACAATAATAATAAGGTAATAAAGGCAGGAATTAAGGAAAAACATAACAGGTGATATACGATGAGGTAACCATGGGACTATTCAGATAACCAGGTTACAATCCGTAAACCAAACAAGGACCGGGGTTGTAATCCTTCGTCTGAACGGAACTTGGATTCTCCCACCATTTATCGGCAAAATATAAGAAAATCATGACAGGTAGCAATTCTTATGCAGGAATCAAGACAAGGCTAGACAGGTTATTCTCATACGATCAATCACGGCCAAGCAATAAGTACGGCTTGCTACTTTAACTAACTAGAATTATCACAGGCCTAATTACTAGCAAGATGCAATGAGAATTCCAAGTCCGGTTACCTGTTTGTTACTACCTGAGTGATCCCAGCAAGAAAAGAAAAAGATAGCAGGATATAGCAGACACACTGTAGTAAGATACATATGTCCTAAGGTACCACACTCGACGGTGGGCTGGAAGTGCGCTCATCTCGACGGATAGCAACAAATCCCAAGTATATATATATATAAGGCCGGGACCAAAGGGGCAACGGGTAACTGGGAAATTCTCCATAAACTATTTGATCAATCTAGTCATTAATCCTAGCCATATTCAGTATGAATCCCTGACCGTGGAAAACCGGGGATTCATGTCCTAGACATGATGCGAGACAAGACAGGTTCATTTATAGAAACACATTCACCCACGGTGTCCAGGCCATTTATTCTTGTCAAGTCGTGTTAGCCGTCGCAACAGCATTAAGTTATCAAGTCATGTTACAAGTTACAAGTTACAAGTCAGGTCGAGTCAAGAGTGCGCCGCCACGGGCCACTATCAAGTTATCAAGTCACAAGGGTTAATTACAAGTTGCAAGTTAAGTGTGCACCCCACTGGGTCACTAGCAAGGAGATCAGAGAATACCAGGATCATAATCCACAGAAAATCCCGAGAACCGTACTAGTCATAAACAATTACTTGAAAATCGTGTTAGGCCGTGTCGGATCGAGATAGTCGTGCTGTGTTGAACAGATCTCAGGAAAACCCAATCCACAAAAGAGAAACCAAATCGAGAAATAAAACCAATACTCCAAGAGCCAATGGGTTAAGCAAGGGGTCAGGGGGTTGGGCATACTTGCAAGAGCACGCACGCAGGGGGAGCATACACGCAAAAGCATGCACGCAGGGGAGCATACACGCAAAAGCACGCACGCAGGGGAGCATACACGCAAAAGCACGCACGCAGGGGAGCATACCCGTAAAAGCACGCATGCAGGGGAGCTGCGTACGCACAAAAGCACGCACGCAGGGGAGCTGCGTACGCACAAAAGCATGCACGCAGGAGAGCTGCGTACGCACAAAAGCACGCACGCAGGAGAGCTACGAACGCACAAAAGCACACACGCAGGAGGAAGCGTACGCTCAGGTCTTGCGTACGCTCAAGTCAGGGCACGCTCAAGTCTGCGTACCAGGGCACGCTCAAGTCTGCGTACCAGGGCACGCACGCAGGAGAGCTGCGTACGCGTAAAAGCACGCACGCAAGAGAGCTGCGTACGCACAAAAGCACGCACGCAAGAGAGCTGCGTACGCACAAAAGCACGCCCGTAGGGGAGCTGTGTACGCACAAAAGCACGCACATAGGGAGCTGCGTACGCGTAAAAACATGCACGCAGGAGAGCTGCGTACGCACAAAAGCACGCACGCAAGAGAGCTGCGTACGCGTAAAAACACGCACGCAGGGGAAAGGGTCTTCTTCTCCATGGCTGAGAAGAAGCTCCCATGGCTCTCAAAACTTCAAAGCATCACAACTTGGCCATCCGAACTCCAAATCCGGATTTCTAAAGTTCCAACCAGGGTGGAATGGAATTCTCTTCCACATGGAAACATCAAAACCCATAAAAATCCAACTTAAATAGATCAAAACCATTTAAAACCGAAAATAGGGAAAACTTAGATCTAGAACAATGGAGACTCCAAATCACAAAATACCAAGTTCTAATGTTGATCACAATGTCCTAAACTAGCAAATGGACAAATAAAAATGGGGTTCTCATGTGATGGCAAGGTGCACTTGCCTATGGGTGGTGTTGTGGAGAGGAAGGAGAAGAGTGTTGTGTAGAGGAAGGAGAAGAAGACGTTAATGGAGGTTTATGAGGAGAGAGAAAAGGTTGGTGGAGTTTTAAAGAGGGTGGGATGTGGTGTGTTGAGGGTGGAGCATAGGCTAAGGTGTTCCAATACACATTAAACCAAACCGAACCAACCCAAACCAATTAAAACTGAGCCATGACAAAACCCAAAATACGAGAAATATCGAAATTCCACAAGTTAAGAAAAATAAAAATACATGCCAAAATCCAGATACGAGTATAAGTACGAAATACGGGAAATACGGAAAAATGAGGGTGACAACTCCAAAACATAATATTATATGAATTAAAGCTCTAGTTTTGGAAGGAAGCGATATACCAATTGAAATAAAAAATTTCAGTCAAGGATTTCAGTCAAAAGCCCATGAGGATTAGATAATTGCAAAGTAATTGATATTAAAAAAACCAATTAAGATAGTTGGAAGATATAAACTTAATACCAATTGAAATATAAACTTGAAACATTGATCAAAAAGCCATTTGAAAGTCAAAATTGTCCACAAATAAATAGTGGAACAAATAATGATCAGTGAAATAGAACAATTGATATAAAATAATCTCTTTATTTGCAAAATCTATTTGCTTATCCAAGTTAATGCATTTGAACTCAATTACCTTATCATGCTATGTGAATATCCTTTAGATAAATATGAAGGTAAAGGAGAAAAATACTTAAGAAAGAGACATTCAATCGACTTGAATGCTCCCCCTCAAAGTATTACCAATATAGATAAACAAGAATTTTAGGTAAGTTCTCAATAAGAAAAGCCAAATCAATTAAGCATATAAGAAAAGCCAAAACAATGAAAGCACAATAGTCATCAAGATAAGATATGAAAGTTAATATTAACAAGATGACTTTTTAATCCATATAAAAGAGAGAGATAAATAATAAAGACACTTGCATATACTCTCATAAATCCTTCACAAATAAAAATATCATGACCTTAATCAATAGGATATGAAATAGAAGAAAATATGGGTCCATGATGAACTAGGTATACGACATATTACAGGGTATAAATGAATTGAATCAATTAATTTGCTCCCCTCAAAATATGCATCTAGTTCCAAAGCACTTATAGCATAAAATATATACCTAAAGGATTTGGGGGTAAATCAACTATGGATTTCTCTCTTTTGTTCAATGCATATAAGGCTACAATATCGTCAAAAGATGAATAATATCATCTTTAGTCAAGAAGAGATATCCAATTAATAGCCGCTAAAGATGAAAAATTAGAAGAATATTTTAATTAAGTACGTATAATCAAAAGATGACATACATTAATCTATATAGAAGGATCTCATATTTAAATATGATAGATCAATGTATGTTATCCTTTAAGAAAATGTCATCATAAGAAAGAATAAAGTCAATTAAGAATAATCATGATGATAGACAGAATATAGCTCAAAAATAAAATAAAAATAAAACTCAAATATCATGTCCATGATTATCTAATTAAGAAAGAATCAACCAATTTATTACTTTACAGGGACTAGGTATGTTTCACCATATATGTACCCATCAACGGGTAAAATCCAAACCTTGCTAATGGTAAATAATAATCCATAAAGTTCAAATAGCAAAGGCCCATATGTGGCAATCCATGAGTAGTCAAAGTAGAGTAATAAATTAGTTTGATAATCACATAATAAGATAATATAGGACTACTCAACCATTATGATCTTTTATCAATAAAAATAAATAAATTAAACATGATCCAACAAATCTCATAAAAAAAATTCCAAATTCATATTTATGATAAAATCTCATAAATCAATGAAAAATATGGAAAAGAGTCATTCTCATTTAAATGATTGTAAATATAATCAAAAAAATGTAAATGATAATACGATGAAATCATAACTCAAAACGAAAAAAAATTTAAGAGATACTAATGACTAGTATGGAAGGAAGTTAAAGTAAGGAATCACAAATCTCTTTTGAAAAACAAGATCAAATCAAATGTTTGTCAAACTAGTTTTAGAGAACAAGACATATGTATCTAAAATAGAATACAAATCATATCAAGACAATTCATACATCTTGTTTTTGGAAACTAGCATATCATATATAGCTTGAAACAAAAAACAATAGCTAGAAGAGTGAATATGAACATAGATTATATAGCTTAACAATATATCATAACTAAGCAAGCTACATAACTAATTAAGATTAATGAGGTAAGTCATTAACAAGATAAAAGTGCTCATTAAATCTTAAGTCACAAACACTAAAGATTCTTGCTTAAGCATAGAGTTCACAATTAAGGGCATACATTTTGAATGATCAAAATAATTTATAGACTCTTTACTAAGCAATGATAAGAGAAAGAAGATAGCAAAAAAAATAAACTCTCTCTTATCAAAATATGGCTGAAAAGATATTCATAAAATTAATATAATAAATCTCTTTGCCAAGTATTGAGATTGGTCCAGGATAATGAAATAATAGATCGATCTAGAGAATGCAAAATATTATAGCCATTATGACATAAGTGTATTATCTAGAAATAGAAAATCTCAACATAAAAGCTCAAACCATAGTAGCTAAAGTCATGAAAAATATGATGTAACAATTACATGTATTCTCATGTGCTATAAAAATATCATTGGGTAACAATAATTTTAAGAAAGCATAGTATCCAAGGAATGGGCAATGAAAGATTATTAAGATCAAGAAAGCTAAATGTGCTAAAGATATCAAGAAGTACATTTTTCAAAGAGCTTTTATAGTGCACCATAGTAAATTATAAAGATACAAACTAGAAAATGTACACTAATTAAGGAGGTAAATTTAACATGCAAGGTAAAGCACAAAACTATGTGATCCTTAATAGAACATCCATAATTAGTCATGAGCAAGACATTAATAAATATTTTCTCTCAACATCCTAACTTAAAGGTATAAAACAAATAAATATCAAAAGTTAGGAATCATTTATATATATGAAACTATATATATATATATATATATATATATATATATATATATATATATATATATATATATATATATATATATATATCACGAATAGGCATACATGAAAAGATCAAAAATCAATTAAGAACATGTATCCATAATGTCAACCAAAAAGTCAAGAAGATATCATCAAAAGAAAACTTTAAGGAAGAAGCTAATTGATTTAAGAAGCACAAATTTAGTCAAAGGAATCAATAGCTAAAGTATGAGATAAGCACAAGTTTGAAGGTAACAAGTATAATTAAATACTCTTCAAGTCAATATAAAACTTTAGCTTAACTCATATGTCCACATAAAGATATTTATACAAAAATATATATATCAACATAAGAAATATATGATCTACATGTAAATGGAAATTTAATAAATATAGTCATGTATCCTTAATGAATGTTTGAAAAACTATCACAAATTCAAAACACATATAAATAAACTTTATTAGACAAAGACATAATTGATTCATAAGAGGTTTAATCAAAATAAAATATGAGAATCAATAATGAATATATTATATAAGCATAAGGTTAAAATGGAAGTATAAGTGTATACTTGTCAATTGATAAGAAGTTTGTGCTAAACACATATATTCACAAATACCGATTAATGTAAATATGACATATTAAAAACAAATCGACAAAAAAGTAACTATCTCAAAAACTTTAAAGCCGGAGAGTTAAAATCATATTAACTCAAATCAAAACCAAGCTCCTATGGACTAGAGTGATATGCATACTTTATAAATAAAGATTAAGAATAACGAGTATGCATATATAAATGTGTCACACTAATAGAAAATGAGTGATAAACTACATAGTGTGAACTAATCACTTAAGCCGAGTAACTAGTCATGCTAGATGAAAATTAACTAAGCATGCTAGTATTATATCTCACATTGATTTATATAAAAGACAACTAAAGGATATCAATGTTAGCTAGTAGCAAGACATCAAGAGAAACATGTTAGATTCTACAAATATAAACAATTTAAAGAGAATCGTTTAGCATGTTACCAAAGTGGCTCTAGAATGGCCACGCTTGTGTTGGTACAATTGCTTAGAAGATGACATTTGAGCTTTGCAACCACCAACACGCTCCTCGGTGCTATGTCCCGATATAAGAAGCTCCACCTACAACATTAGACGAAGACTTTGGTATCCAAATAAACTTGGATCCACATTTGTTAGCTTTAGGGACCCATATACTATTTACTCTAGCATTGGTAGAAAAAATCCTACGAATAGGACAAGTTAAGGTCATGTGTCCAATACGAGAGCAATAGAAGCACCAAATACTAGTGTGTGCACATGTATCGAAATGAGTATGATTATGAACATGTGACATACTAGAATGATGAATATCTCTAGAGTGAGCATGCATGAATTTGATCTTAAGAATAACATGTTCTAATAGCAAATTATCATGCAAACAAATAAGAGAATCAAATTTAGCATTTAAAGCATAATTCTCTTTTTCAAATAAAGCAATTCTAGAAATAAAATTATCATTTTGTTTCTTTAAAGAGTCAATAGAAGAATCATGCAAATGATTTAGCTCATGTGTTTGCCTCTTACGATCTTCTATTGATGAGGAAAGAGATTTGATTTTCAAAATTAAAGCATCATTCAAACTCTTTAAAGAAACAAAAGATGAGTTTTGAAAATCAAGTCTAGATAATAAATTATTGTTTTTATTTCTTAAAAACTCATTAGATTCTTCTAAATGAATAACCTTTTCTGAAAGTTCTTCATTTGTAGAATGAAGACAAAAATCTCTAAGGATTGGTTAGCCATGTCTTTCCACTTAGAGCATTTTTTGCATTTAGAAGAAACATGATTGTCCATGCTACTAGAAGTAAAATTCTCTTTATCGGAGGAGGAGGAATACGATGCCATAGAAAAATTAACAATGATCTACTCTAAGGATGTTAAGCCTAACAATAGAGTCCTTACTCTGATACCAATTGTAGTAACCATAGAGGGGGGTGAATAGGGTCAAGCTAACTAATCAAGCACTTAGCACAAGCTAATGGACAATTTAAAATATAAGTGCAAGAGAAGAAGCAACAACAACACCGACACACGATATATCCTGGTATCCTCCCAAGGGGCACTCTAGTACCGGAACTCTCACCGACTTTTATCCACTATTTGAGTAAATAGTTACACATGAGTTTTGATCCGAAGAACTCGTCAACTTCAACATGAGTTTGGATCTGAAGAACTCGCCAACTTCTTACACGAGAGCTTTATTCCGAAGGCCTCTACGATTTCAACCGAGAGTTTGGATACGAAGACTCTCCAACTTCAACCGAGAGTTTGGATCCGAAGACTCTCCAACTTCAACCTTTCACAATATGTTTTGATTTCCTTATACAACAAGATGAAGATCTTACTTTTTAACTCAATAACTCTAACACAATTTGTGGATGACAAATGAAAGCTTTACAGAGTTGTTTGTGGATAGGTTTTGGTGGTTTCAAAAATTTTAGGCTCAAAGCATCAATCTTGAATGAAGGGGTTCAAGGCTATTTATAACCAAAGCATTGAAAAGAGCTCAAAGGCAACTTTTCAGTCAGTGATCGGTATACCGTCGGTACGAACCGGTATACCATCGGAATACCGATCTGGAATTACAACGACTAGAAATATAGTCGTTGGGATCATTAAATGTTCGAAATCCGATTGTTGGATTTTCAACGTTACTGAATCGGTATACCGTCGGTATAGATCGGTATTCTGTCGGCATGCCTATTTTGTAGACAAAAACTTTTTGTGAACAAAAATCGGTATACCGTCGGTATAAACCGGTATACCGTCGGTATGCCGATTTTCATCCGAAAATGATCCTGGACTAATTTTTACCCTAGCTTTTGATTTTGCCATCCATTTTTTGTGTTTACAATTATTCCTAAGACTCATTACAGACTCCAGATATACTATAGCACTCCAGATATACTATAGCAGGTGCAGGCTTCTTCAGAGTCTTGAAATGATGATGGCCTGGCATGACTTTTTTTCTTGATAGATGTTGGCTTCTTCCTTAACGTCAGCTGTCCAAAGATATCCAGTTTGTGAAAACTGAATACCTTTCTGGGGCTTCGCCCCCGAACTCCCGATGAGGGACGCTGCCCCCTCGACCCCCATCCGCTGATCGGGCAGCGGAACCCCCGTGGCTCCGAAAATGTCGTTGGGTGATTCAGAAAAATCTTGTGGGATCTGTCGTCTGTGGCCTACCATAATTTTTTATTGCATATGTCCACATTGATCTTGCTTATTGTTTTTTTGCATGTACATGTTAGACGAACAAAGCAATATACATGTAGTAAATATGATAAGATAAAGCACAGTAGGACAATGCTAATATTAAGTATAAGAGGTATAGTGATAGCATAAATATTAGTGATATCATAATATTAAACTTAATTGAATAACCATAATCAAAACATAGTTTTGATTTTGGTAACTCAATTAAATTTAAGATATATATAATAAAAACTCATATCACTAATAAGTAAAATAATAAGCACATATCACCAAAGGTATAAGTATAAGTAAAAATTCTATAGTGATAGTATGAAGATTAGTGATAATGAAATGCTAAACTTAACATATTAACCATATTCAAAAACATGATATAATCATTGGGCCAACACATACTCCTTACATCTCTCACACCTATTTGGCTTTGTCCTAGAACTTCTACCCTCCTCATCAGCTCCACGTGCTCTATTTATTTTGGGTCTTCCAGGTGTCCTCTTGTTTGGTGGGGACAACACCAACTCTGTAGGCGGCAAAAATAAAGAAAAAAAAATTGAGTAATAACATGTGAAAAGTAGAGAAATATAACAATAAGGAATATACCTTCTTCCAAGTTAACCTATCTGGAATCATTCTGATGTTTTTATTGTATAGCACTATGTGGTTGCTAAGGTAGAAATATGGGCTGATGTTGCTGTATGCATAACATATATGATTAGTTGAATGCATAACATAGAAATAAGCAAAAAAAAAAAAACAAAATTAGTAACAATTAGACTACTTACTCCTCATAAGGCTTCCTCCTTAAGTTCAGTGCTACCATTGCATGTATGCAAGGTAATCCAGAGATATGCCATTCATTGCAACTGCATGTCCTAAACTCTACATTCACAATCCACCTTCTTTGAATGTTAGTAATCAACACTTCAGCTGGTGAGATATCAGTTGGAATATGGTTCCTTGCATTCTCTTCCTTTTTCTTAAGAGCTTTAGCTATATTTTTTGTCAAGGGACCCTCCATGGCAGCAGCATTCTCTTTCTTTTCATTAATGAATTCAATTTGCCTGAAGGTAAGCTGTTCCACAAACAATGTCAAAGGTAGTTCTCTCAATTTTCTAATCATGTTATTGAATGATTCACTGAAATTGTTGGTGACATGATCACAAATAGAAGTATTGTCAAAATGAGACCTTGTCCACGTCTGGGGGGTATATCTGCCATGTACTCATATCCTTCAGGGCATACTTGTCTGAGCTCCTCCATCTTTGCCTCCCATTCACCAACTGAATATGCATATGCAGCATCATACAGAATATGTTGCAACTCCAAACCTTTCCATTTCTTCTGAAAGTTGGCATAAATATGCCTCATGCAGTACCTGTGCCTAGAGCAAGGGAACACCTCCATAACAGCATTGAGTAATCCCTTCTGTCTATATGAGTAAAATGTGAAGGAAAACTCATGCATCAAGACATGCTTCAACTCATCCAAAAAGATCCTCCACATCTGGTTGTCTTCAGTCCTACATACCATGAATGCCAATGGATACAACCCTCTATTACCATCCAAGCCCACTGCATTCAAGACCACACCTCCGTATTTTTCCTTCAAAAAGCCCCATATAAACCAACTACCGGTCTGCAGCATCTCCTCCATCTTTCCGTGCAAACAAAATAAGACACAAACATAAATTCAAATCTACCATGCTCATCTTTATAAAACTTAACCCTATTTTTTGGATGAGCATTCAAAATTTGCCTGCATAGTTCGGGGCACTCTGCATAAGCATCATCATATTTGCCAAACAAAATTTCTAAGGCCTTGATCCTAGCATACCATGCAATCCAGTAAGATATCTTCACTTCAAACCTCTCATGGACATCAAGTTGAATGCATTTGGGAGTGTATTTCTTCCCTCTTGCCCTAAGCTTTTCCACAATAAACTTAGCAATGAAACTTGATCTCAAAACCCTATTCCTATTCTGCTTGGTAGACACACATGTGTGCTTCTCTCTAAAAGTTCTGATCTGATAAGTCTTGTTATAATTAAGGACAGATGCATGTACCCTCCACCCACAGTTAGGATCCCTGTATTTTGCTGTAACTATGTCCTTGTCATTCCTAACATATGTGAACTCATAATGATTCTTCAAAGCATGCTCCAATAGATGTTCTCTGTACCTGTATACATTCTCAAATAACATACCTTTTTGCAACCTCGGTTGTTCTCCAAAATATGGAGGAATGGTTTCAGCTCCCTCATTTTCATACAAGTCATCACCTTCACTATTATCACTATCCTCAGGAGGTATTTGCCCAATGTCAAACCCCTTGTAGTGGTTAACACCAAAATCATCACTCACTCCATCACTCTCCCAATCATGGTCATCACCTCTCTCATCTCCTTCATTGGGTTCAAAGTCAGAATCTGTAGAGCTATCATTCCAGGATTCAGAACTACCCTCCTCATTTCCATAATCATCCTGCTCACCCATAGATGGACTGGTTGCTCCTCCATTTCAGCCATAGGTGGGACTGGTTGCTCCTCTATTTCAGCCATATGTAGGACTGGTTGCTATGAGATCCCGTCTCACTGTATCGGTATTTATATACGGATACGTATTTTGAGCCGTATTTCGTAATTCTTGGTTTTTGAAATATTTTAAAAAAATTCTAAGGTATAAATTTATCTTGACTTGGTTTAATTTGGTTTGATTCAACCTAGCTTGCTTTGTTTGGTTTGGGTTGGTTTTACATGAAAAATAATTTTGTATAAAAACCCACCCCTCTCTCTCTCCTCCATTCACTTTTCATTTTCTTCTTCCTTCCATTTTCTTCTCCAACCTAAGGCAAGTACATCTTGCCAAATGCTGGACAAATGTGATTTTAATTGTTCCATTCTCTTTATTGCTACATTCTAAAACATTTTAGTTCTTGGTATTTTGGATTTTGGAGGATAATTTCTTGTAGATCCAAGTTTATGTCATTTTCGAATTTTTTGGATTTTGATATACCAAATTTCATTATTTTTAAGTTTTGATTGTTCCATGTTGTAGAGAATTTCGTTCTACCCCATTCTGACCTTTGAAAGTCCTAATTTGGAGTTATTTTGACCAAGTTATGGACATTTGAAGTTCTTGGGTTCCTTGGAGTTCATCCTTGGCCAAGTGGGGAAGAAGAACAGTGCATGCGCCAGTCTTTGGGCGCATAGCCTGTGGGCGCATAACACTGTGCATGCGCCAGTCTTTGGGCGCATAGCCATTGGGCGCATAGCTTCCTTTGGGCGCATAGCTTCCTTTGGGCGCATAGTATTCCTTTTGGGCGCATAGTGCTCCTTTGGACGCATAGTCTCCTTTTGGGCGCATAGTGTTTCCTTTGGGCGCATAGTTCCCTTTGGGCGTATAGTCTCCTTTGGGCGCATAACGTCCCTTAGGCTCATAGTGTTTGTGTGGACGCATAACATTTTATGTGGGCTTATAGTGTTTTGTGTGGGCTCATAGTGTTTGTGTGGGCGCATAACATTTTATGTGGGCTCATAGTGTTTTGTGTGGGCTCAAAGTGTTTGTGTGGACGCATAACATTTTATGTGGGCGCATAACATTTTATGTGGGCTCATAGTGTTTTGTGTGGGCTCATAGTGTTTGTGTGGGCGCATAACATTTCATGGGTACTCATAGTCTTCATGGGTGCTCATAGTCTTCATGGGTACTCATAGTCTCCATGGGTGCTCATAGCCTCCATGTGTGCGCATAACCCCCTGGTGTGGGCGCATGACCTCATGTACTTAGTCGTACACTTCTATGTTTGCTAATCCGTCTAGGTTGCACCCCTCTAGACCTATCATGACCCTTTTGTTTATGGGTATATTTCGTGTCTTCCTGCTACTTCCTTGGGCTTTGACACGATCTTAGTACGACTGACTTGGCTATTTGGGACGATGATTCTTACGCGCCAGTACGGCACAGAATTCCCATGCGCCGGTGCAGTAGCCGTTTCATTATTTCACTATTTTGCCTGTTCAAATTATTTTGTAGCCAGAGTCTGACAAACCTCAAAACATGAAAGTTTTAGATCTTTGTCTTGGTTTTAAGAATCTTCTTATCTCACTTTAACTGGAGATTTTTATGTGATTTGATAGTTTAATTCCACGAAAAAATGTATTTGATTTTCTTAGCATGCTTTCTGTACTCGGCCTAAATTGTGACGACCTATCTTAAATAGCACGACAATTTTTTATCAAGGTTAGAAGATTTTGTATGATTAGAGAATAATTTGTACACCCTTATACACTCAAACAATAGCACAAATTCAATTATTGTTTTGTGCCAATTAGTTAATATCTCTATTCCTTCTCACATGTTATGATAAGCCTTTCGTCAAGATCTTTCTACATGCTGTCTTACGCCTATGATTTGCTTAACTAGATAGTGGCCCGTTGTGGTGCACTTATGATTTATGCCTTCTTTCTTTGCTTAACATGATAGTGACCCGTAGCGGTGCACTCAAGTTACATGTCACTTCTTTGCTTAACATGATTGTGGCCCATCGTGGAGCACCCCTAACAAGTACTCTTAACATGATAGTGACCCATCGTGGTGCACTCCAGACAAGTAACATGACATGACAAGACATGAACCATGAATGCTGTTGCGACGACTTTATTGGCTTACAAGTAATGAATGATCTGGACACCGTGGGTGTTTCTCTTGAGTGTGTTTGTACAAGCTACATGTTCTGTATTGTATCATGTCTAGGACATAAATTTCTGATTTTCTACGGTCAGGGATTCATACTGAATTTGACTAAGTTAATGACTAGATTGATCAGGTAGCTCATATAAAAAAAATTCAGTCACAGGCAATTCCGTTATCTGGGCGCTTCAAGTGGACTTGTAGCCTGCCGTCGAGTAGGGCACATTTCCAGCACAATGTCATGTGTTAAACCCCCAAGTCACCATGGGGTACATTTGTCTCCTGGGCGATGTATCCACTTAATACAACTCTCAACCTGCGGAAGGATAACTGGATAGCTATAGGGCTTGTGACTGTGGGAATATCTCGTTACATCTTGTTAGTAACTAGGCTTGTGATAACCCTAGTTAGCTAATGTATCAAGCCGTACTCATTGCTTGGCCGTGTATGATGGACGGAGTCAGTCCAGTTCAGTCTAGTTTTATCTAGGCAGTGTCCGTATGTTTATTTCAGTACACTATGGTTTATGCTTTACTTTCATCGATAAATGGTCGGAGACAAAGTTCTATTCAGGAGAATTGTTACAACCCCGGTCCTTATTTGGTTTACGGGTTGTAACTTGGCTTCCGGAATGGTTCCTAAGTTATCCTATCATTTATCGTCATATTTAGTACTCACATATTTGTTTGCAAAAACAAAAAATTTATTCCAAACTTGTGAAAGAATAGTACAAAGTACAATAAATTCTGGAGAAGTACAACTGTAGGAATCTGATCAGAAGACGATCACTTTATCCTTTGGACTATGTGAACTTGAAGACTGTAGCCTCTGGAGAATGCAGCAGCAATTTTCTAAGAGTTCTTGATCTCTGTGCCTATGTATGTGTTCTTTCAACAATGATTGGAAACTCTATTTATAGAGTTCAGGAAATAACTGTTTTAGCAGTTATTCTGATGTGCGCGAGGCTTGATTGCGCCACATTGGGTTGCGCCAATCTTCTATTGCGCCAACTTTCATTCAGTTATAAGTCGTGTACTAACTGTATTTAGATGCGTGGCATCATGTGATTGAGATGCGCGTGATCGTGTACAGGATAGTAGACACGTCTTGAGATATTAGTGGCATGTGTGCCACTTCATCCTGATTTAGAGATGAAAATTGTCTCAACTTTATCAGATTGCGCGAACTTCAGTCAGTGAGTAAAACTGCGCTTGATTGAGCTGCGCCTAGACACGTGGCAGCTTTTGAGCAGAAGTCATTCAGATTGCGCCTAGGCGCAACTAAAGATTTTGTCTGGATTGCGCCTAGGCGCAACTTACAAAGCATACAGGACAACTGTCAACCAACTCTCCTCGAGCGGCACAATTCGCGAGATTATAAGAGATTTTCCTCGTTCACTGTGGTGTCAGTTGTCAGTGCTGTCAAGTAATGATGGCCATTAAGTGTCAGACGCCACGTAGATTTTGGCGCAATAAGACTGGGCACAGTCTGATATATGGTGCAACATATTCAAGGGCACAGTTTGTTCTCTGAGCTTCATATCAGTGGCACAACCTGATTGTTGGGACGCAACTTGATCACTGGTTAGTAGGTTCATGGCACAACTTAATTTTTAGGCCCTACAATGTTCTACATGATCCTTGTGCTGCACAATGATTAGAGACTAAGTTCTGTTCAAGAGAAGGGTTACAACTCCGGTCCTTGTTTGGTTTAAGGGTTGTAACTTGACTTCCGAATTAGTTCCTAAGTCTACTTATCATTGTCTTTCTATATAATTCTTACATGCCCACATGTTCAATTATCTCACAAGCTATACATGACTCCCTATGCCGGGTCACCATGCTCTTATGACCTGGCTATCTCACAAGTTCACATGTTCAATTGCTTTTACATATTCTCAAGCTTCTGTTTACTTAACATGTCTACACTTTACATTATGTCGCATGATAATTACTTTATGCTCCAAGATGCTTACTTATTGTCTTCCTATGTTCGGGATGAGTGCATTGGTAGTGCACGAGTCTCGATCTGTTCTTACTCATTTGTATCTCTAATTGTTGATGTTAGTGATTGTTGGTTTTAGTTCATAGTTTGGCTTCCTTTGTGGTACTTGCTATTGGGGATTTGACCCCACTGGTTTTGTTTGGCCAGATCTGATAGAAAAGCCCAGAGGATCTTCTGCACCATCTACTCGACAGTGACCATCCAGAGCACCAGAGTACCTGAGTGGGTTTCTTGTTTCATTCTCCCACTTGATATGTACATTATTCTTTTGTGGCGTTTAGCCTCCAAGCACGTGTTTAGCTCGTGTTTTCGTCCTTGACATTTAGCCTATGGGCCAAAACATGATGTGCGTATTCTAGACTATAGCTAGAGCTTATCATGTATGACTATTACTCTTGCTAGTTCTCTATTTTGGTATGACTAGCTTCATGATCATCCATGTATAAATGGTTTGGGACGCTTTACTATTGTATGTCTGATGATCATACTTCTTGTACTTTGTATAATTGCCTGTGATTGAGATACCTAGGAATGCTTGACCTAGGATCGACTGTTGGCTTGTAGAAGTAACCCCCATGTCTTGACAGCTTATACGTGATTTCAGAGTACTGGCGTACTTTGGTATTACGTAGCTGGCCTTGTCCGTCCCCACTTGCCAGTATTCTGGTTCTGGGGCGTGACAGTTGCTCCTCTTCTTCAAAGATAGGTTCAAATAACCTCCTCCTCCTCCTATCAGATTGTGGTACATGTTTCTTTGGAGTGAAATCAACCTTCAAAGGTGTCACCGCAGTCCATGAGACAAATATGTGCCCTGTTAAGTCACCCATGCACATGTCCCTAACCATAACCATCACATCTCCATCATTGTTGATCTCAGATAGATTACAAGACCTTAGGGACAGATAGAAGATAGATATCATATTCCGTGGAGGTACACTAGCAAGGTACTGGCAATGTCTCACAATATCAAAGTAGCATAACCTCTCAAATTCAACATTTACAATAGGAGCACACATACCACCACTATAATTTTTCAATGTCAGTTTACCACTCCCCAGACCTCTAACAGTCTTCCATGTCCCATTCCAATGTACTGTGAAGTCGACATACAGACTCTCCATCTACAAGCAAGAGAAAAAAACAGTCACAAACCCACTCAACAAACCTCCCTGACCATGGATGAGAATGGTAGAAGAAAAGTTGGTCTACATTGTTCATACCATATCCTACAGCAGTTGGAGACACGATTTCAGTCAAAATCCAAGCTCGAACACCATAAATCTCCCCTTGCAGACGATTCTTCTTCGTCCCTCACCACCGCTGGAGGCGAGATCCCTCTGTACTTGCAGGCAATTCTTCTTCAAAAGGTTTAGTTGGACCTAGGGTTTAGATTGGGGATTCCAACATCCCTCTTCAAAAGGAAAATTTTTCCTTCAATGAAAGTAATGGCACTGTCGAATCACATCCCATCCGAGTTGAAGGGATAAGGACATTTTCGTCTTTGAGTTAAAAGGAAAATGAAAAGAAAAAAAAATATGTTGACGGGTTTGACGGTCGTTAAGAACCCAGGAATTCTTCTTTATTTTTTAAAGAACGGGGACAGTTACCATAATATGTACAAACCATTGAGAGTACAACTAATTAACCCCCTAAGAAATGATAGCACCCATATTTACAATTTACTAAACAGAAATTTTCAGATAGAACATAAAAGTTTAACGAAATTACACTAGGAGAAAAAAGTTTGAAAGAATTGCGTGTAGAAAATAGAAAAGTCCTTAGGACGTTTCAGAACATAATAGGAGTAAGAGAGAAATGCCCTTAGCAAGGGCATATGGTTTGTAAGAAAAGGTCCTTAGCAGGGGTGTTTTTGAACTTTTTTTTTTCCCCCTTGCTTCTCCGTCTTAAAAAAAAAAAAAAAAGAAGCAGGGGATGCAGAAGGTCGCAGGCTACTTACGCGCCCTTACGCAATCCAGCAGGAGAACTACAAAGGTCGTGGACGCCCTCGTCAAGTAGATCTCCTTCCTAGCCGTCTTGCAGGAGCGATGCGGAAGGTCGCGGGCTACTTCGAGGGGGCGCTCGCACAATGCATCTACCGATCCCCTACCCCCAGCAGGACTGCAGCCTCCACGCAACGTTCTCCGACATCCTCCAGATGCACTTTTATGAGAGCTGCCCCTACCTCGAGTCCATGCCATCCTCGAGGCCTTCGCGGGCTACCGGAAGGTCCACGTGATCGACTTCGACATGAACCAAGGGATGTAGTGGCCCGCACTAATGCATGCCCTCCCGCATCGTCGTTCCCCTCACCAGCATCAACCCGCCTTAGCCCAACAACTCCGACACGCTACAACAAGTCGTGTGGAAGCTCGTGCAACTTCGGTCTACTATTATTATTATTATTATTGTAACATAGAAACTATTTTAAAGAAGTCGAGCTAAGTACGTTTTAAGGAAACCATACGCCCTTGCTAAGGGCATTTCTATTCTCTACATGCAATTCCCCATAACTTTTAAACTCCCAGTGTAATTTCGTTAAATAATGCTCTATCTGAAACTTTCTGTTTGCTAAATATTATCACGATAGTTGGCAATCAAGTTAAGCAAAATGGAATGTGCATATAACATCAGTTGCCAGTAGAAGCAACTAAAATGAGCAGGAAAAAATTAAATGAACTTCAGGAGAGGGAAAAAGAAGAAGCTAACATCGTGTTAGTTTACACAGGAAAGATGACTCAATCAATGGCACCTTGACGATTCAAGCCTTTCGATTATATTGGGTTCTACACCATTCACTCAATACGCAGGAATTTATCTTAGCTAGCCATAAGAACTATAATGCAATGGTTCCAATACCAAAAATGGGGAAACCGAAAAAAAAAAAGAGCAAAATGAATCCCGGATACTCTGAATGACCAATAAAACAACCTCAATATTTCACCATAGTTGAATTTGCACATATCATAAGTTATCGTGCCTGCCCATGATGTTGAGGACTGCGCAGCTAAGAGGTCATTGCAATTGTTGCAAATCTATGCTAATAAGCCCAGGTGAACACAGGCAAAGGCTCCAAACCTACATGGAAAGATCTAAATAAAGTGAAAAGATGATTAAGTGAATCATGGCTTAAAAGGCGCAAGTACCACTACAGAGTTGTGCCCTCCAAATCCAAACGAGTTTGAAATGGCTGCAAAAGAGTAAATACGAAATTACATAAGAGAAGAACAATATTGGTTGACGACAATCCACTTATATCGAGTAATTATATGACTTTAGGACACTGTAGCTCACCAACATTCACTTCATGCTGCTGCTTTTTGTTGGCCACAGTATCAAATTCAACGGCGGGGTCTGGATTCTGCATTAAGGAAAGCCAGGAAACTAGTGTCAGCTGGGGTGTTCATTTGTATACTTCAATAATTGCCAGTCTCGTGCAGCGAGGACACGGGCTCGTGGACACGACACAGTGTCCCAGTGTCCTCGTGCTCGTGCATACGTGTTCGCCAGGTGTATGACTACGTGCACATGTGTCTGCATCGTGTCCACACGTGTTGTGTCGAAAGTTATCAAGACGTATCAGTGCTCGCTGTTCGAAGGTGCACAGTTAGTGCAAATTCAATGCACGATGGATTCCGTGTCCGACACGACACGAGAGTCCATGAAACTCGAGGTGGGGTCTGTCAGTGATGGCCCCCACCTCTGTGCCACGTGTCCACGTGGCACGTGTCCACGTGGCACGTGTCCACGTGGCGTGCACAGGGAGAAATTGGGCTCTGGTAGCAAGGGATGTGCACGGGGTCGTGTTGTGTGTGTGCGTGTCCAATTTCGACACGAAAAAGACAATTTTCGACTCAGTCGAATAGATTTGGAATCCACACACCAAGGGCTACACAACCATGTAATTAGTAGGTAATGCTCACTGAATGGCTAAAATGTAATAGGGTTTTGTTACACGTGCCCTAAGGGCACATGTTAATACCTTGATAAATGTGAATTTTTTATGGTACTCTCACCGGCACATTTATCAATGCACATTTTTTATGGTAAACTTTCATTTACCATGTTCTTTTTTAGTGGTGGCCCATGCAGGTCGAGTTTATGTAGTGGTATTCGAACTAGAGTATCACTACAGCCTGCGATAGGATTGAGAGATAGGCTTAAACGGAGAGGTACTCAATACACAGTTAGGAAAATTCTGCTTCAATTCATGCCATCTACACATCTTACTGATTTGCCTTCTTTGAAATAAATTGTCCTCCTTTGGCTATATCGATTCCTGCTCAGTATTGACTTCCTTGTTCGATCTGTCTTCACGATGGTGGAGACACGATCACATCGCTCTGGTACAGCAGCCGCTGGAGAGGGGTCTGCCACCTCTCATCCAGTGCAGCAGGATGCTGGGACTGTAACACCTTATGTTCCTGATCAGACATGAACGACTGTAGCCTTTGGGGGTATACCTCCACCTGTTCGGAGGACGACCTCAGTTATTCCTGAGGTATTTCAGCAGCAGCATCAGCAGCCACCTGCGGGATTGGTTGACGCTGCCCACCTGTTTTCCTTTGTTGAGAGGATTCTGGAGTCCCACCAGCAGCAGCGTCAGACTGTCGACTTCCGTCAGGGTATAGACGAGGCTCACCAGCTGGTCCGGACGACAGTGGAGATGGTGACTATTCAGGGGCCAGCACAGACACATCAGTGCCATCAGAGGACGCCAGGCATCCAGGAGTTTCAGAAGATGCGTCCGAGGGATTTTCTTGGTACAGAGGGCATCCACTATGCGGATGACTGGATAGAGTACATGGAGGAGATATTCCGATTAGCAGAGATACCGGCCCGGCTTCAGATCGAGGCTGCGGGCAGCCAGATGCAGGACTTGGCCCGCACATGGTACCAGACAGACCCCAGAGTGGGAACCGAGGGACAGACTTGGGCAGCCTTCAAGGAGCTGTTCAAGGAGCAGTTCTTTCCAGACGTAGCACTTGGAGGCATAGAAGCACAGTTTGAGAGCCTGGTTCAGGGGAGCCAGACAGTCGGGGAATATGCTGGAGAGTTCTGCCGGCTGAGCAGATTCATTGAGGACCTGAGCGAGAAGACGAAGGCGAGGAAGTTCCGCAGAGGTTTGATAAGAGAGGTCCGGTCATTGACCAAGAGTGACAGGGATGCTTCTTTCGTGGAGATCTTAGCAGGAGCTATGGCAGCAGAGGATGATCTAGGGTTGAAACTGAAGAGGGGTCGAGATACTCATGTAGCCAGTAGCAGTGGAGGTCCGGCCAAGAGGCCTCACGTACAGCTTCAGCAGACACAGGCACCAGTGAGAGTACAGCAGGCACAACACCAGCCTAGAGGACAGGACCACAGGGTGCAAACTTGTGCCTACTGCAGGAAGGCAGGGCATGTTTGGGAGTCTTGTAGGAGGAGGCTGAAGGTTTGTCTATTTTGTGGGTCTGATGCTCACAAGATGATAGATTGTCCCGTTGCACCTCCTTTTGAGGGAGCTAGGCCACCTGTAGCTCAGCACCAGAGGGGTGGAGCTTTTGCGATGGTGGTCGAGGAGACCGACACTGCAGGTGATGGGTTAGCAGATTTGTCCTTGTTCTTCTTCCCCACCTTTATGTGTGATTTCCATTAGTACGTGTCAGGATATGCTTGTGATATGCTAGATAGCGTAGTTACCCTGTTCGAAACTGTGGAATCACGACCAGTAGGACTGTGTTTGCTTGTTATCTATTGATCTTATTTGATTGGGGGTTTGACCTAGGAGGAGTACGATCATCTTAATTTCGAGGACGAAATTCTTCTAAGGGGGGTAGACTTGTAACACCCAGTTTTCCAAATGAGGATAATTTTGAATTTTTTTAATTATAATCATTTAATTATGATATTTAAATCATATTGTGATTTTTGGTAATTTTTAATCAATTTAAAACTATTTAAAATATTGAATTGTGATTTTGATGGTTAACTAGTTAAATCCTAGTTTTGCTAAGCCTAGAGACTAACCATGACCAAGGGAGCCTAGTCATGTGATTAGAATGTCATATTACTACTTTTTAGCCTAGGAATATTTTGGTCATTTTGACAATTTTGTGAAATTGTAATTTTGATTAATTAATATTGTACTAATTGAATTGTTAGAGACTAACCTAGAAGCTTAACCTAATCTAGATTACTCTTGAGGTTAGAATCATGGTTAGAACATTCCTACTAAGTGCCAATGTTAGTAATATCTAGATATTCCTAAGTAGGATATTTCTCTTTGAGATATTAGTAAAAAGAAACCTTAGGACTAATTGAACCAATAGGAGGACTAGAAATTGGGTGGAAGAACTTAGCCACACATCTAGCTATTGCCAAACCCTAATTCCCTTAGTTTGGCCAACCATACAAGCCTCCCCTCCTATAAGTATTACACTTAAGAGCCCTTGCCTCTTTTTAAATACCTAGAAAGAACCCTAATTTGTTCTTCCCTAAACTTCTCTCATTTAATCCAAATTGAGTCCAAATTGAGTCAAATCAATTGCATCATCATCCCCAACAGTAGAGGAGACTTGTGGAGGCTTGCTAGCAAGGTTTGAGGACATTTGAACCATAGCAAATCGAGGAAGACATCGACTCTAGGCTCTTTACATTGAGTTTGAACTCTCAATAGGTAAAACCCTACAAACCCTAATGAATTTCTGATTTCTTTACATAGATGCATCCATTTAGGGTTTTCCTAGGTGTAGCCCAAGTTTGGTAGAAATTCGTGTCCATTTTGTGTCCGTATCGGACACGTATCGGTGTTTTTAAATAAGTGTTTGCAGGTGAAATACCACAAAGAAATGGATTTTAGTAATTTGCAAAACTAATTACATAGGTTTGTAGCTAATTAGGTCTATATTGTATATTAAGTCGACTGAGTTGATTTCTGTTCACTTTTCGTGTCCAAATTGGACACGCACCTCATGCACGAGACACCGCACGGGGCTCGTGCGGCTCCCCTGCTGCTCGGAATCGACACAGGACACGATACGAGAATGGATGAAACTTGGTAGACACGTGGGCCTAGTGTCTGACACGATACCCAGAAAATTTTATGAGTCCTCGATGTGTGTGCGCGAAGAAATCGCGTGTGCACTGGTCCTTTCCAACACTGTGCACACGTGAAAACGTGCCCTGACACGCACTTCGTGCGTAGACATGCGACTTCGTGGACACGACTCAGGCACCTAGACACATACCCTGACACCCCACCTAGCTACTGACACGAGCACGAGGCTCCTCGTGTCGTGTGTCGTGACCTTTTGTGATCGACACGCACGCACGAGGCAGCCAGTGCACTGTTTTTTGATACAATGTAAAATTCCTAGTTTTGACACTTCGTGTCCTGATTTCTGGACACAATGGGACACATGGACACGTGTGAGTGTCACACAAATAACCACCCCCCCTGACATGTGTGTTGGTTCTATATTTGCATTGAGTTTAGGTTTGGAATTTGGGTTCTTGGATTTGACTGATACATATAAACAGGGATTTTATGTTAATTGTAAAACTGATATTGGGGTTTTCAATTGATACTAAGTTTAAATGCAAAGTTCTCTTCCCTAGATATGCAACCTGAGATTGAATGTTAATATATAAAATCTGAGTTGAATGATGGTTTGTATGTAGAGTTAATTGGTTCAAATGTTGGGTTTGACATTGGGGTTTTAATTATTGTTCATTGATTTCATGAACAGAGATTTACATGTTCATTGGGTTCAAGTATAGATGTTTAAATGATTTTGGGTTCGATTGATGATGTCTGATACATGTTGGCTTATGAAGATTTGGCTTTCGAAAAACCTGAGTTTAAATGATATTTCAATCCTAATATTTTCAAACAAATTTTCATGTTATGAACCTGGGTTAGTTTTGTTCCTGAAATTTGTTTTCATGATTGATTTAGGTTGGTTGCTTGAATTCGAGTTTGGTTATGGTTTTTGTTCAAAGTTTTGAACTTTGAGTTCACAGCAATTCAAACTGTGACTGAGTTCACAGTTTTGGGTTTTAAGGTGAAGTGGGGCTTTTCGATTTGAAACTGAGTTTATGTATATAACTGAGAATCTCATGAATGCATATAACTGAGAGTTGCTGTCAGTCCCAATTTTCAACCCTTCCTTTTTTTTCTTCTTTAAATATATGTATGTATATAATGTAATGATATGAATATAGTGTATATGTAATGAACTGAAACTGAGATTGAACCTTTCAAATTCATTCCCCTTCCTTTCATTTTTCCTTCCCTCTTTACCTATGAATAATGTATGTATGCCTCTATGAATGCAATGCATGAATGATACATAAAGTATACATATATGTACCATGTAATGTAATAAACATGATATGTATGAATGCAATATGCAATGTAATAAAAGTGTGCATGATATGTAAGTAGGTAATGCAAGGTAATGTAATCCATGTATGAATGCATGAGTGTAGGATAATGGTTTTGTTGAAACCTGAGATGTATGCAGGAATGTATCAATACAATGTAATACATGAATGCATGAATATGTAATGTAGGTTGCATTCATATATGTTTATGCATATATTGTAATGAATATATGCATATAGGCAATGTAATGCAATGAAACATGTGTAATGTGTGCATGAATCAAATGTGTATATAGTGATAACATGTACGTATAAATGCATGTATGTAACTTAGCCTATGTGTATGTGCATATATGTATATATGGGGTATATGCATATATATAAATGTGTGTTGCCCTGTGACCTTGTGATTGTGCTTGGATGCTAGTCTAGACTTGGTTAGGCCTAGTGAGACTTGATTGGACTAGAATTGGCCTAGTTTGACTAGTGTAATTGACTGTAGTTGACCAAGAGTTGACTTTGACCTAAATTGACCTAGAAATCATGTAGGTTGCATTGTAAACTTCATTTACCTTATTTTAAACATATTATAATCCATATTGCTCTATTTAGGACCCCTTGCCCTTGGTGTGTGGATTCCAGATGTGGATGGCAAAAAAGAACATGGCTTAATAGATCTTCCTCTCTGAATGGCTAAAATGTAATAGGGTTTTGTTAACACGTGCCCTAAGGGCACATGTTAATACCTTGATAAATGTGAATTTTTTATGGTACTCCCACCGGCACATTTATCAATGCGCATTTTACATTTATCAATATACATTTTAAGTAAAAAGTGCAGTGATAAATATGCTTATGGAAGTACCCATAAAAAATGTACATTTATCAAGGTATTAACATGTGGCCTTATGGCACATGTTAACAAAACTCGTTGCAAGGTTTTCATTTTATTTAATATTATTTAAGTAATATTAGTTATATTGCTTCAAGACATTACATCATATAACTATGTCAAAATTCTTTATTGAAATATCACATAATTGATGCATATTGTGATTTCTAATCAAGCAACAACTACATCGGAGGAATTCTACTTAACAGAGTCGCAACGGGTACATAACTTCAATTGAAGAGTCCCATACTTACAAATTGGTTTATTGAAGGATGAAGCCACCCAGTATTTATGGCTTTAATTGTGGCAATGGCTTCTAAACCTCCAGCAGCAGCAAGGCAGTGCCCAATCATAGACTGAAGACAATATTCAAGAGAGAATCCAACATATAGCGTACTTGTTAAGCAAATAGTGAAATAGTGTAGTCAGCAGAAGAATGAAGATAGAGTGTAAAACATAGATCCTCACACCTTTGTTGCATTCATCTTGATATCCTTTGGGTTCTTGAAGACTTGTTTTAAAGCATTCACCTCAGCCAGGTCACCAGCAAGAGTGGAAGTTGCATGAGCATTTATGTAGTTAACCTGGACAACATTTCGATATATAAAATGTTTTAGTACCTATTGTATCGGACTTACGATTTCGAAGTATAAAATGTTTTAGTACCTATTGTATCGGACTTATGATTTGACATACAGTTGTTGCAGAATGTAGCAAGAAATTGCAATCCAAAATTGTTATTAGCAACAAAAGAATGATCATCATTATCATTCTCCCATTTGAATGGGGTCAGTTATGAGTGCGAGAGTGCTCCACAATAATTGAAAGGTATACATACTGGGCTGTCAGTCTACAGTCGTCAACTCTGTACAGTGCCAAATTCCTAGCCAAGCTAAGTATGAGCAAGAGAAGGCTTTTGCCATAAAGCCTAGGGGTGAGCATTTGTCGGTTTTAAACCGAAAACCGATCCGAACTGAATCGAAATAGTGACCCGGTTCATTTTTCTACAATGTGGTTCAGTTTTAGTTTTTGAAATTTCTATATTTTCAGTTCGGAGTTCGGTTTAGGAATTTGGTAACTGAACCGAAAACCGAATTATAGATATTTGAAACTAATCTCTACTATTTTTTGTAAGTTTTTTGTTTTATGATCTCTTCTATCCCTAATTTTGTAAATTTATGACCCGTCCTCTTATCCATCCAACTTTATCTTCAATTTGTTTTTCAATCAAAGATAGCAGCTTTGTTTCAAAATCCTCAAAGGTGGTCATTTGTTTCCATTTATTCCTTCTAATATCAATCCAATTTTAGCTAAACCGGTCATAATCATTTCTATAATATATTTTCATATTTTGAAGTTTTAGATTTTGTTTGCTAAATTAGGAACAAAGTCATTTTTTAATGTATTTATTTTTTTTGGTTGGTTTTGGCAAAAGCCCAACTCATCAAGAAAAGTCCAGCCCAACCAAATAACTGAACCGAACCGAAATTTAATACGTTTCGGTTGGTCGGTTTTGAAATAGGTTCGGTTTTGTTCGATTTCCAAAATCGGTTCGGTTTGAACCGAACCGACCGAAAGCTTAGGAAGGCTAGTCTTGGAAGGTAGGAAGAGCTTCCTTTTTAGTAATGCAATTTAATTAAGATCATGAAACCATGGAGCACCATCCAAATTCCTCAAGAATAGGAAAGAGTCTCGATGAGAAGGTAAGATATACAATTTACTGGAGGGAAATACGTTTATCTCGGTGTCACATTAAGCCAAACAACGAAAAGAGTGGCAGTCCCAAAAAAAAAGAACATTAACCCAAACAACGAAAAGAGTGCCAGTCCCAAACAATAGAATGACACAAGAAATAAAAGAAACAAGCCGGTAGGAAACAATTATCTGATCCTAGACATACAGACACCAACATGAAGGCTTAAGTGGCAACTGCTTAAGCTAGGTTAGGGTGGGGTTAGGTTAGGTTAGGATGAAAGGTGCAGGCTAGGATTAGGTTAGGGTGAAGGTGGCGGGCCTCGGCCAGGTTAGGTTAGGATTTGGGGTGTGGGGTTAGGGATGACTTATCCTAGGTTTGAGGCTGCTATAGCTAGGGTGGAATGGTAGAGAGGAAAAGAACATTTTAATGGACAGTCAAATCTTGACAAAGCTCAGATAGCATGTTAGAGAATGAGGAAAGCATGGTCTTCATTAGGTTGGCCAACTACATATGGGACAAGATACATAGGAGGCTAGCTATTATAAACAATAGGGGACTAAACTAAGCATATAAGACAAAATAGCTAAATAGCTACAGAATGATAATAACACTAAAGCATTGTTCATAATCATCATCCAAGACTTCTTCCATGAGAATGGGACAGGTTATGGACAATAAGACGCCCCCATAAAGGTTTTGATGAAGTTTTATTATGAACTACGAAGTATCAACCTAACATCATGTATATTTGTGTCAAATTTCTATCCAAGACGATTATGAACATGAGAGGGTCGTGTCATAAAACATAAACCTAGATAACCAATTGGGAGATAGGTAGATCTACTGTTCACTTGCGCGAGCGGTTGCACTAACTGCTGTGGACGCATGGCATCGTTTGATTGAAATGCGCGTGGTCGTGAGCGTAGTGGGCACGTTCTACGAAGTTAGTAGCATGCGCGCCACGTCACCCTGCTCTAAATAAAAGTTGATCAGGTAGCGCCAACTAGCCAGGTTGCGCATAGGCGCAACTCAACAACTGGCGTCTTTGACTGGGTCTTCTATGCTGTACTGATTAATTCTCGCGCCACACAATGACTTGCGCGAGCCAGCTGCCAGCATTAATTACATGCTGACAAAATCTTCTCGAACGCCGTGTTGTGCGGGATTCGAATAGATTTTCCTTGATATGCGTGTTATCAGCTGTCAGGCAATGATGATGTCGTTATAGCTTCTCGAGGAAGTGCGCCATGTGGCGCTCGCGCAACTTGTCTCCTGCGCAACCTGATGATGCGCAACTTGATGGTCTGGCGCAACATAATGATTTGGCGCCACCTGATGATCGCACACTTTACTGGATGGCGCAGCTTGATTTTTAGCCTCTACAAGACCCCCTTCAAAGTTTTCGGAACTTGAAAATACTTCAAAGCTTTGAAATATTTTGAATTAGAGGAACTTAATACGGGTTGCGCCAGTCAACTATTCAACAAAACTCCGAATTTTAAGCGCCATTTGCGCAACAGTAAGCTATAAATAGCCGACTAAAGAGAACTTTTAACTTTTTATCGAAAGTTAATTGTCTTAAACTCTTTCATCTTCTTCTTCCAAACTCTCGAAGCTCCCCCGACGATCGTCAATGGCCCCAAAGAAGTCTGCCGCTGCCAAGGAAAAAGCTATTGCTGGGTCTTCATCTCGTGCACCCCCAATGAGAGCGCCTCAATACGCACCACCGTCATCAAGAACTGAAAGAGCCAACCCGGCACTCGAAGGTGAACGTCGACTGGATTGACCGACTCTTTTTAGGGTTTTGGTCGATTTGTGCGTCTCACAACGTGCGCTACCTCTTTTTAGAGTGTAGGCATACTTCACAACTTGCGCCTTCTCTTTTTAGAGTTTGGTTGTTGTTCACATACTGTTCATCTTTACGAACTGTGTTGCGCGATTCTCAAATTCGTACTTTCTAATTTTGTGCAAATGCGCATGTCAAAAGTAGTGCAACTTGAAATCACGCGCAATACAGATGTCGCGCAACACAAATACAGCGCAATTAGATGTCGTGCAACACAGAAATTATGCAACACAGAT